>JBAMNC010001613.1:0-407500 GCA_037902135.1 Cetoscarus ocellatus | reverse complement strand
GTGAATCCACATTGAAAAACATCTGAGAGCCTCCACATGAAGACACAGGCAGAGACACCTGCAGCTCCTGTTTTGGCGTCGGCGTGCTCCCCTTTCTCTAATATCAAACCTCTGTTTCCACCTCTGGAGACAGATTTAGATGGATCAGCTCAGTCCAGCTCAGTGACGTTCACAGTGAGGCCAAGCATCACAGGGGCAGAAATATTATGGC
This sequence comes from Cetoscarus ocellatus, assembly GCA_037902135.1. Lineage (NCBI taxonomy): Eukaryota > Metazoa > Chordata > Actinopteri > Labriformes > Labridae > Cetoscarus > Cetoscarus ocellatus. The sequence goes on along the minus strand of JBAMNC010001613.1, from coordinate 407,289 downwards.
TTGAAACGACAGTGTGAATTGGACTTGTAGCTCGCAGTAAACCAAAGACGTCACTTATTGGAAACTCACAGCAGTTATGTGAAAATCCGCTCTTCAATATATAACACCCAGTTTAACTGAACCATGTGGTTCTGTCCTGATAAGAGCAGCCACATTATTTAATAGATAACCATGCATTTCAGAATGCCTTTTTATCTGCCTTTATTGCTCTTATCATCCTAGATCCTTCCTCTGTTGTTGGCTTTTTTATATATTTTATATTTTACTTTTCATGCCCCGTGTTGTTTTTTCTCTTCTTTATGTTTGTAGTTCCCGTTACAGTCTGTTTTATTCTCTTCTCTTCTGCTCTTACTTTTTGATGCCTTTCCTTTTATTGCTTTAATGTTTTTATCTTTGGACCTCATAGACTGCTTTGGGTGAAAAAACTGGGAATTCTAACGTCTGAGTTTTTCCTCTGAATTCTGACGTTTTTTTCACAATCTTTACAATTTTTTTGGCCCTCATCCTCCCCCATATAACTTTTTCACAAAGTGTAGAAAATTATTAATTTTAAAATATTATCATCATTTCAGCCTTTAAGGTACTGGAAATAAGTTAAAAGAATAAAAATAAAAATAAAAAGCACAAAAAAAAACCGTTTGAATTCGGCGTTCAGTTTGTGCGCATGCGCGGTGCTGCATGGTAAATCTACGCTCTGACGGTTAAGCTAGCAGAGGAGTTTACGAACATTTCATGCTAACCGGATTACAGACACTGACCGGACTAAACTTTGGATTTAACCCAATTAAACCAGAGGAGGTCGACTAAACAGTAAGGTTATTTATTTATTATTCTCTTTAAAGAACTTTCTCTGCTGGGCCGCTCTGTTAACTCCACCTGTGCGTGACAGTTTAAAGCTACTGACGGTGTCCCGGTTTAACGAGCGACCGTGTTATCGAGTGACCTGTCGTAGTAGCATGACATGTAGAAATCCCGACTCTTCCTGCCGAAGTCTGTTTGGGTTTATTTTGATTTAAGTGTGAAAAACAGACTGTAAAAATGTGTTTCGTGATGAGCTGAGTTTGTGGACATGCGCTCTGAGGCCACAGACGCTTCCGGAAGTCACTGATTGACAAGGACACTGTTGGAGCCAATACACCAGCCTATGTCTCTATATTAAGTTTTTATTTTAGTGGAGCATTTTCTTTTTAATATTTCACTACGACAAATTTGTAATAATTAAATCTTACAGATCACCCACACTTCAATTTTCAGACTGTATAATGCTGTCAGAATACTAGAATTATTATTTAAATTTAATACTGTTAAAAAAATTGATGAAAATATCAGTATAAAATTGATGAAAATATCAGTATAAAATAAATTGATGAAAATATCAGTTGAAGCTGTAGTTGGACAATCATGTCCCAAGATTAATTCATATTTTAAGAAAAAAGTATTATAATATAATCAGATATTTCAAGGGAATTTTGTAGATAAATGCTGTGTCCTCGTGAAAAATGGTTATATTATACTTTCATTAAATTATATCATTATTTTCATCACTTTTATTTATAGGAATTTCAAAGAAGAGAAAATTCAGCTGAAAGGTCATGTAACATTGTCACTCTTTAAACAGAAAAACTGCTGTTCCTGTGAGAGCGTTGTCTGTTGGTTTACATTTTAAGTTTAGTCCAGAGCAAAGATTTAGGACGCAGTGAGACAGGTTTACTATGTTTCAGGCTGATGGAGGTGCCTGCAAGTCAATGTGCCAGATCACCAGCAGCTGGTTTTACTCTGTGTGCATGTCACGTGTTTTCACAACTAGTCAGAGCCTTGGAGCCATGTTTGTGGGAAAATGTGTTTAATCGGATAGCCCGTATGTGGTCTGCAGAAAATATTTATCAGTGGTTTGGCTCAGCAGAAGGTCAGTGTTCCCGTCAGCTGCTCCTTTTGTTAAATACAGACCTGCCTGTAGTGTGTATCTATATCTATATGATGCAGCAACAATCCGGCCGATCCAAACTGAAGCACACACGTGTGGACAGTGTGTCCCGAGTGTTTTCTCAGGTGTGTCCTGTCTCTCTGTCTTGGTGCGCCATCACCATCTCTGATAACGTTCATGTCTGTGTGATCAGCATCAGTCCTCTGCTCAGGTGCGCCGTCACCTGAAGCTCATGTTTCTGTGCAGGATGCAGAGTTATGAATGATGCTTGCATGATCTTACGTTTGTTAAGCTGTGATATCATAGAGAAAGCTCTCAGGTCTGTCGTGGTGCGCCCTCACCAATGATTTAAGGTAAGCAGGTATCATATTTATAAGACTGAAGTTGCAGCCTCACTCACGGGGCTGCAGTGTCTCAGATTATGCTCCCTGGTAATTTATCACATGCATTTTGTTCATCTGTTTTCATCCTGGGAAAATGTTTTCAACTGTTTCTCTGTTGGGTTTGGAAAACAGCGGACACTTGACCCATAACCTCTGCTCATACATGTGAAAGGAAGGTTTTGTTTGGTTTGGTGGTGGCAAAAAATCGGACCATGTTCCCACCGACCATCTTTGGCTGGGTGAAATGGCCAACACTGAGACTGAGGCTTTATCACAGAGGAAGTGTGTTTGATCAGACTTGAGAACTTTTGCTGAACTTTTTGATAGTAAAAAATTAGCTTTGAGGTCCTGCACCGATGCTGCAGAACTGTGATCATGTTTAATGTTGTTGATGCTGTCACTTTTCTCTCTTAGTTGCTTTACCTATATATTTTCTTTATTCATTTTTTTGTTTTCAACTCGAAGGCTTCTCTGTCTGCCTTTGAATTGCTGTGCTTTTTTTTGGTGTGTGTGTCTTTGTTCTGTATGTTTTTCCTGTTCCTTGTGTTTGTTAAATCTTTGAAAAATAATGCAAATAATTTAAAAAATGCGCCTCCAGGATGTCCCGGTATGTCCTCTCCTGAATGTGGACCCCTGATGTTTCATGATGCAATATTAAAATGTGATTTTTTTACTTGTCAGCTGCAGAATATTCAGTATTTATGTTCAGTATCAGGCTGTGTAGTCTTTCTTTATGATCGCTCAGGTGTGCCGTCACCTGCAGAGTAATGCTTGTACCTGTGTGGAGGTGTGCCCACACCATCATGCACGTTTCTTTGTTGAGGTGATGCTTTTTAGTCATTTCTGTGAGTGGGCTTTCAGCTGCACAGTCAGTGATTTAGTTTCACGGTCATGTTAGTGATGTTTTCCTACCTGCCTCCAGGTGTGACGTTGGTTTGTTGTTCCTTCTTCTGTTGGTGCTCTCAGTTTGTGACTGAGTGTGAAGAGGCTCGCAGTTTAGCTGCTGTTTTTAAATCAGTAAAGTTCACATTTTTTTTTTAACATGATGCTTTAATGTTACATGAGTTCTGTTTTCATGATTTGTACAGATCGCACCGCCAACCACAGCTGCCTTAAGTTTTCGTAAATCAGCATAAACCAGTGAACAAAAGAATTCATATTTTTACAGAAGATCTCCAAACATGATCGTTTCTTTCTTTACATTCTTTTAGAATAGATTTTAAGATCCTTTCACTGTTTTTTAAAGCTCTAAGGTCTTAGTCCTTCTTATTTATCTGATTCTCCTTTACCCTCTGAGCCCATCAGAGCCCTCAGGTCTTCAGGAAACCCTGTTAACAGTCCCCAAAGATAAAAACTTACAGTGAGGCATCTTTTTATCACTACAGCCTACCTGAACACCTGAGGGCTGCACCTGGTGTTCATGATTTTAAAGCAAACTCAAGACCTGCGTCTGATCTTATTCTGTTTTAACCTCAAAATTATCTTTTAGTAGTTTATCCTCTTGTTTTAAGTTCTCCATAAGTGTTTTATTCCCGTTTGAACATATTGCTGTTACCTTATAGTGTTTTTATTCTCATTACAGCACCCTTTTATTTATTTATTTATTTATTTATTTTACTTCATTTCCATTTTGATTTCCGTTTTGATGATATTTTTAATATTAAACTTTATTACGTAACCTCCAGTGTTTAGTCATTTTGCACCTTTAAGACAGCGTTCCCTCGGTGCGTACTCGGTGTTTCTTTATTTGTTTTATTTATGATGCATTTTGCTGATACTGTGTATGGACTGTGGAGTGGATTTGGGTGATACTTCCTGTTATCTTCTTTTAATTTATCTGTATGTTTGTTAAGATTCCAGATGTTTGTTTTCATATACACACTAAAACACAGCAGTCATTAATGGGCAATGAAACTCTTATTTTGCGACTTCACACCACCACAAAACCCAAAATATACATCAAATATAAAAACCTAAAATATAAAATAAAGTGCATACATACCATAAAAATAGGACAGTTCAAAGTGCAAATGTCAGCAATTGTGCAAAAACTGTAGCTATGGAGGTAGATGAGTTGAGTTATTGTCCAGAATAAAGCACTTTGTGCCACATTTTCTTTTATGAAGAGTGCTAAATAAATCAAGTTTGATTGATGGATTGTTTGATTGATGGATTGATTGTTTGATTGATTGATTGATTGATTGATGGATTGATGCAGTGGAAAACGTTTGCAGCACTTTAGTTTTTTTTCTACAGTATTTAACTCCAGATAAATTAGAATTTTTTTCTATGAGCAGCTGACATAAAGGACTGTTGTGTCCCTGTTGTTCTGGCCTGAGCTGCAGATCCAGAGCTCAGACCCTGATCTGGTTTCGTGCCTCCCTGGCTCTTAAATCCTGCTGTTCCTGAGTCACGTCTCCTTTCTTCTCCTCTGCCACAAAATTACAAAAATACTCTCCTGAAATCAAACTCCTCTCCAAATCCTTCGTCATGTTCATGTTCGCTCACAGACCGCAGGATTTAAAACCCATCAGGCCTGATGTGGCCGTAATCCTGCATTTAAGGACTGATGGATCCCAGTTCATGTCCCAGTACTTCCAGTCCTGCTGGAGACCTGAAGTCTGGTTTTGTGGATCTGGGAGAGGGGTCTGGGTCCCTAAAGTGTTAACAGCAGTGAAGGGCGGCCGAGCCAGGATCACATCACTGCCTGGAGTGGATCTGCTTCCACAGTTTTTATGAAGGATCTGGTCTTTGAGGAGGTCTTTGCTGCTTGATCTTCTCAGAGACACTTCCTGGTCTGGTGCTGTAGTCTCAACGCTTTTATATCCTCCAAACATTAACGGCCTGATTGAAGTTCTGGATCTACAGTTCTTGATCTTGTGGTCCAGATCCTCATAAAGGGCAGTGGGACAGGCCTCTGGTTTCTGCACTCCCCTCTGAACCGCCTACATTTAATCTACAATCAGAAAAACACGAACTGTCCCACAACAACCCTCTGCTCTTCATCATGGACTTTTTTATAAACCTTTACAGCAGCAAAGTCGACTCAGACAAGACACAGTTTTAACCAAACTATTTCCAACTACACTGTAGATTAGCTCGTAGTTAGGATAGTTGGATGGGTGGGTGGGGGTCTTCTTCTTTCCTAATCTCTCTTATTCTGTCATAATTATTTTCATTATTTATTATTCAGTTTATCCTTGTATTGATTTAGGATTTTATCTTATATATTTTTATTTACTTGTCTGTTTATTATAATAATTATTAATATTTATTTTATTTTATTTTTTAAAATATATTATTATTATTATCATTATTATTATTATTTTTTTTTCTATATATATTTTTTTATTATTTTATTGTATTTTTTCAGTCTACTCCCAGTGTCCTCAGTTCAGAGGATGTGTACAGTTATTGGTTGTATTGTCTGCTGTATATATACTTTTCTTTTTTAAAAAAGAAGAGCATATTGAAATTATTTCACTGTACACCTACTATATGTGAATGTATAAAGCTGAATTGCTCTAATAAAAACATCTGACCAAAACAAAGACAGGACGCAGTTTCACAAACCGCCTCCTCGTGGAGTCAGTCAGACGTCTGAAGACATGGCCGCCGCTCTGTGTGAATGGCCCGGCGTGTTCAGAGAGGATGAAGGTTACGCTCTGTCCAGCCTGCACTTCATCATCCTCTCAACACGGCCAGACCAGGACGCCCCTGAAACCAGACCCGCTGAAGGGTGGTGGGCTTGGATCTGTCCTCTGTGACTCACAGAAGGTCAGAGGTCAGGCTGATGGTGAGTCTGAGCTAACGCTGACGCAAGAGGAGAGGCGGTCATGTGACAGGAAGGAAACGGGGATGGAGCAGGTTTTCAGTTTAATGTGATAGCACTTCATCTATCATCCATCAGTCTGTTTATCCATCTGTCAGCCCTTAAATTCATCCATCATCCATCCATCCTCTCTTCAGTCCCATAATTCAATCATCCATCCCTCTGTCCATTTATCGATCCATTCTTTCATCTCTTTATTCATTCATTCATTAATCCAAACATTTAATCATCCATCCACCCGTCAGTTTTTCAGCCTCAGACTGATGAATGCCCCTGGACCAGCAGAGCTGTATTGATCCAGAACATTCTGATTGATCCAGACTGGTCCACCCCCCGTAAGCCTTACCCAGACTCTGGGTTTATGTAATCCAGGATTTTATGGTCCTGCTGGTCCTCCCCCTCCTCTCTCTTTTTCCTCCGAATGATGAATGACGGAAACAAACCATCCATCCTGCAGAGGTGGTGTCAGACTCCAGGAGGGCCTCAGGTATTCTGACTGTGGAGCTCTGTGTGTGTGAGGACATGAAGGAAATATTTAAAGGAAGGTAAAACGTGGAAATAATGACACACAGCTGAAGGCCGCACACAGACCGAGACAGAAAACACAGCCGAGATCTGAAGGACTGGATTTAGAGTCAGCCAGGGCTGCAGCAGGTTCAAGAGAGGAGAGGGAGGAGGTCTGCTGCAGTCAGGACCGTTAGTTTAATCATGAAAATATTTTAAATTCATTTATTTACAGATACAGATACCCCATTACAGCACGAAGCTTTGATAAATAAATAGGAATGGATTATCACAACATATATCACAAATCACACATATCTTTACTTTCCAAGTTTATCAATGTTTAACACCACATACTGTAGATCAGGGGTACGTAACAAGGTTAAAAACAACACCTTACCACCACACATTAATATAAAAAGCCATTTTTTAGTTTCAATGTTATGTTTTACAGATGAATCAAAGTAAATAATAACAAAAATAACAAATGCACTGCAAAAACTAAGATCTCAGTAGAGTGTTTGTCTATTTTCATGTCAGAAATCTCTAAAACACTTCTCCTAATCCACATTTACTCAATAAGTCCTGATAAATAAATTACTACATGGAATAAAAGGCAAAAATGAGGCATTGAACTGCTTGTAATGATAAGAAAATATCTGCCAATGAAACAAGCAAGTTTGACCCAGTGAGCGTCTGAAACTCAACTTTAAACTCTGCTCTGGATAAAAAAAATCCTTTTGACATACCCTTTCAGTTCATTTTGTTTTGTCTCATTGGCAGATTATTTAGCTTCTTACACGCAACTCAGGCCTTATTTTTTCTCTTCAAATAAGATCTTAATCCAGACATGTCAGGGAACTGTGCCTTAGAATAAATCTAGTGAGGTATTTTTGACTTGAAATTGGACAAATACTCTCTCCTAGATCTGAGTTTTTGCAGTGTGTAACATGTGCACCACCTATTTTCCCTAAACTCTGGCCTGCATTTGGCCCTTGCACTTTCACTTATACAAAAAAATCACAAAACCGTGACTGTTATAGATAACAGCAATGTTTTACAGAGAAATTATTCAAGATGTGTATTATTTCATTATATGTAGTCATAATTCTGGTTAGAAATCATTAAAAAGTAAACATACAGAGTGATATGTAGCCTATCAGATGCTTAATATTTATTATTTTGTGATAAAATAGGGCAGATAGCCCTCCATAATACTCCTCATCCTTAGGGTAGCTCTCAGGCTCAAAAAGGTTGGGCCCCCCCCTAAAAAAACATTGTTTATGATTAAAATTGCTGCTGGGCTTCTGCACAAATGTTTTATTGTTTTAGACAGCATCACCTCGTACAACAAACACTTCAACATTTGACCTGCTTATTTATTTCTGGTTTGCAGCATTTGGTTAAAATGAGACTTCAGGTCAGATCGACGCCGTCGGTGATTCTTCTGATTTCTATTTCTGGCTGAGCAGAACAACTCGGTGCTCTGTCTCTGATCGAGCTCTTGATTCGTCTGTTCGTTCTTCAAAAGCAGAGATCTTTCATCGTTGATTTTGCCCCTCTGATTGTGATCTCCTGAGTGGTGTGTCTGTCTTCATGCTGTCCTTTTGAACATGATGACATGTCCTCAGAGTCTGAGCGTCCCGGGGCCGCCGGCGGTCCGAACCCCTCCCTGCTCACAATCATAATAAGGAAGACTGGCTTTCAGCGTTCGCCAACACACCCAGAGGCACACACACATGTCAGAGCATTTCTGCAGCCTGCTGGACGCCTGCAGGACGACATCAGAGGTGCCAGGTCGGCTGATTATAAGCGACTTTGCTTGTAAATATTGGCAGTTGCAGGTTGTTTGTTTTTGGGCTTGTTGTGCCCCCAAACCAGGAGGGATCTGATGCTCACTCTACTAACAATATAAACTCCACTCAGAAGTTATAGAAACTTTTTTGTCCCACTTCAAACACAAATGTAAATTTGACTGTAAAAACAGGCAAAAATGATGTTTCCACCAACAAGAAATCCTTATAGCCTGAATTAAATTTATCTCTAATGTAGCTCTTACTGTTTTCTCCATAATAAAGCTGCAGAGGATCAACATAAAACTTAAATAAAAGCCTGACTATGTCTCTTTGGTTACAAAAATCAAAGTTAGACAGACTGTTAGTGATAACAGAGTTATAAATAACAGCAGCCCCTCCCTCCACTTCTGTGTAAACAAAAGGATGTTGAAGAAGTCAATTAAGAGACAAATAAGAAAAAATGTCACTGTGAAATTGATAAGTAATGTGGATGAAAATTAAAACGTGCTTCATGTAGATTTCTCTTTAAAAAAAAAAAAAAAAAAAAAAAGGAATATATCGCGACAGACAAAAACATAGCCAGAGGTTCCTTGTTTTGGGCCTGTTTTTATCGACCTGTTTGCTTATTTAAGTGGAAATCTGGCAACACTGGAGGGCATGCCCAAATGTGCTGTCAGGAATTTTCTTTATATGCGCTAAAATGTCCAGGATGACCTGAGGATGAGAGGACTGTCGAAAATCTCTGGAAGCTCTCATGAGCTGATGTGTCTTCAAACAGGGCCTTGACCTTGACCTTCTCCCTGTGACCTTTGGAGTCAGTTCATCCTTGAACCTGAGTGGATATTTGTGTAAAGCATGAGGAAAATCCCACCATGCATTCCTGAGATATTGCATTTGTCAGAATTGTCTGTGTAGAGGGATGGCACACGGCGCACCCTCGATTATTGAAGCATGAAAACTTCAGACTGCTTTTCCACTCGGTGTTGTATTTTTGATTGAAGCACATTATGACAACAATCATGAGAAGGTCTGAACCACTGCAGAGCATGAGACGGTAATAAAGTCTATTTTAGGACCTCATTAACCCAGAAGTACAAACCAAATGTTGTGTCTCCAGCTGAAGGTCCAGTTCAGGTCAGATTTAATCAGTCTGTAGTTTCGGTAATCTGTCCTTCTGTTACACGCCTGTTCCCTGGATGTGAAGATAATTAAACCAGTAATCAACAAACTAACTCTGTGATTATAAACTGTGGAGGTGGAGTCCATTAGGAGAGACGACTGAGAGACGTTTCCACCCAAAACAGCCTCAAATAAAACCTCTGGTGAGCTCCATCAGTCTGATCGTCCCTCCTCAGGTCCATGTTATAACATCAGTTATCTAACAGATGAGATCACATTCTTTAAATTCCCTTAATTTATATAACGAGGTTTTAGAAACCAAGGAAATGCCAGAATCGGATGAGTTTGTTGTGATGAAGCTGCTGCACAAAGACATGCTGGTGATGGATGGACGAGTAGAGGTCACATGACCGATGCACTGATCACTCCTTCACCGACTGATCCTGATTTTTCTCCAGGTCAGAGGTCGCCTACACTCCTGAAGGTCACTGGACTGTTGGAGAGGTTGCAGCTGTCTCTCATGTTTCTCTTGGTTTGGTTTTCTTTCACTCCGCTCTTCGTTAGGTCGACTGAAGTCTGTTAGATGTGGTGTAATATAGCCAGCTATGACCCGGAAATACACAAAACCAGCTTCAGGTAATAACATTATTTATCCTGAAGCTGCATTTTGAGTGACAGAATAAAGATAAAGCTGCATTTAACTGTTTCCACACAAACTTGTATACGTCAAACTTGTAGGGGAACCAAAGGCTGGCAGTGCTAAAGTTAGCCTCTCTTTGTTTGATATTGTCAGTGAACACTACATTTGCTCTCTTACTCTTGGAATTTCTGCCAAGTTTAAGCCACAAATCACTGCTTTTAGTCCTCTTGCCTCATGCGGTCCTTGTTTGGTCTTGTTTGGTCCGGATGGCTATCACAAACCGTGAGCCAAACTCTGGTCCACCTGGAAGCCAGCTGAGACTCCCTGTTTTTAGGTGGACCAGAATTTGTGTCACCACACAGATAATTACGAGTCTCTTCTTTTTTGACTCGTGCCTCTTGTTTAATGCAGGGTCATGGAGGGAGAGGGAGAGAGAGATTGAGCGACCGTGGCAGTGGAGGTATGTGCAGCGTGGACGTGCTGTGACCGATGAATAAAGACAAATGGATTCTTGCTTCAGATGAAAAACTTGTGCTGATCTTCTTAAATCATCGTTAAGCACCAACATTCCTACAAAGCTCAGCAGCTTTGAGCAGTTTGTTCTTATTTTTTGTCTGAATTAAGATGAGTGATAATCTCCTCTGTGCTGCAGGAGGCATTGCTCTCATCCTGACAAGGGGTGGGTCCAGGGGTGGCCAAAGGTGACCAGGACCCCCAGACTAAGGCTGTCACTTTTCCTAAAAATCAAACTCGAACGGTTTTCGAACATACACCCAAATAACTGAAGATATTCGGTTATTTTGCAGAGCCCCCCCCCGTAAGGGATGGAGACTCTCTCATTCACCCCTTCGGTAAAGACCCTGCCGAGTCACACGGGGCTGAACTCTTGACGAAGCGCCACTGCACTCGGCTGTAGCCTATAACTTGGATGAAAAGCCGACGGCAGAGCCCGCAAATTTGTTGTGGAGGCCGAATGAGTAAACCGAGTACACCACCCATCAACGGTGTACAACCCAAAACACTACCACACAGCGCTCCTCAGATGATTTGGTGCTGTTAACGTCCACTCGGAGTAGAAACTCGTAGTTTGCTGAAGTCAAGAGAGCAGCGGATGTGGCTGAGGGTCAAGCTGTGCTGAGAGCGCCCTCTGTTGGATGAAACGGTCCACTGCTCCAGGCGCCCTGATGTGCCGCTAAACTCAATATTTTACATTCGAATATTTATTTACTATTCGGTTACGGATATTTATCCCCGTATTCGAACGGTTAATCAAATATTGAATATAAGGAGACAGCCCTACCCCAGACCAGGGTTTTCCTGCATGCAGCCCTAAATTCTCCCAAGAATGTGTGATTTTCTCATGTGCAATTACTTTGTAAATGTTTAAATAACTCTTATAGTGTAGTTTTTAGTTTCATATTTCTACTCATTGTATTTATGATAATGCTCATACTGTTTTTTAGACTTAGTCTATATTTTATTTATTATTGCTGTCCCCGTGTGGGACGAATAAAGGTTTATTCTATTCTGTTCTATTCTAAATAAAAAAAGTTTGGACACTGTCTTAATCTCTGGCTTGCTAATGACTTAATACTGACATGTCTGTGAATCAGGGGTTGGAGAGACTCATTAAATCACCAAGTTTATATTGATAAGGAAGACAATAATACTTTATGGATAAGAGGTTGGATTAAATACTTCTTCCCGCTCCTTTTTGGATCTGTAAATCATAGTTTTCAAACTACTACTCCTGCTAAGTTGTCAAAACCAAACCGAACCAAAAACTGAGGCATGTACAGAACCGTGGGCCTACTTTTAACCTTTGTGTTTGTTTGTTTTTTTTTAACTTCCTTTTATTTCACAAAACATAATAACGTACAGTATGTAGCAGTCAAATGTTGACTGTCTATGCAACCACATTTCCCACTGGGCAGACCAAATTGTCCACACATATGAGTGTCCACAAAATGTCCATGTAGACCCCCTATGGACAGGAAAGGTGCCGAGGTCATTCATCATACGCTCAGGGAAAATAATAAAAAGCAGATAACTAAGTAACCTTTGTGGTTTTACTGGTCTGATGAAGTCAGACTGTCATATAATCTTTAATAACCATGGAGAATATCAGTGTGTTTGATTAGAAAGTTTGACTCCTCTCTTTAGTGTCGATCCCTCTATAATCATTTTGAAGCATGTAGAAACATCTATTCCTGCTCCAGCTGGTTGAAGCTCATCCTGAAGTGTCGGCGTGTGGTTGTAAATCCGTACGTGCTTCTCTCTGTGTTTGCAGACGGGCGTGTGACCCGATCTGTCATCACGCCGCTCCGCTCGCCAACATAAACACCCTCCTTATCACCTCATCAACCAATCAAATCTCCCTGTTTACCATGATGTCACCCTCTCAGGGTATTAATAAAGTTATTTAAATGTCCTGCGGCAGAGGTCTGCTCACCTACTAAACAGCAGACTTGCGTAACTCCTTCCACGCGGCGGCCGTGTTGTTTTACACGATGACATCACAGCTGGAGTGGACAGGTGGGACCAGGTGGTGACAGGAAGCAGACATCTGTGTTTTCTCTGCGTGTGAGCTGTTAGGAACAGAGAGCTGGTTCAGGTTAAGAGCAGAGACGTGGACACGGAGAAGAAAACATGGAGCTGTTTAGAGATTTATGAGTCTCAGTTTGATACCGAGCTGCGACACGGAGAGGCTTCCTGCTTTAGTTTAATGTCACTGAGAGGGAGAGGAAACAACGGCGCTCTGTTAAAGGGGGACTTTAAAGTTTGATGACTGAAGATCAGACCCTGAAGACTTTGTACAGGCAGGAAAACAACAAAATGATCCTGTTAGTAAGTCTAGAAACTGAATACTCGGAGCATTTTTCCATTAAAACATCCTTTTCTTATCTCTGATGAAGACGTTCTTCATCATTATTTTGATTTTATAAAGGCTCTAGCCTAAGAAAACCTTTAATTTACGTGTTTGTATCATTCAGGCTGCACTCTTTCTTCCCTGCTGAGCAGACCCACTTAAAGTACCCAGCATGTGCTCGACATAAACTCACAAGTCCATGAAGTTCCTGCAGGAGCCCTCATGGGATCAACGCAGGTGTGGGGATTTATACAGTCAGTCTGCACCATGACAAGACTTTAGCTTCATGGATGGATTCATGGACATGTATGTGGATAGACGGATGGATGGATGAATGGACAGGTAGTTGGATGGATTAGTTGGTGGATGGTAATGGATGTATTGATGGATGGAGAGCTTAGTTGACGGATGGATAAAAGGATTGTTCGACTTGTGGATGGATGGATGGAAGGATAGATGGATGGATGGATGGATGGAGGGACGGGTAGTTGGATGAATAAGTTATGCATGGATAGACTGGAAAATGGTTGGATGAATGCATTAGTGGATGTGAGCCAGCAGGACCCTCTGGTGTTGGAAAATGAAGCCAATGCAGAAGTGCCAAACAGCTGCAGTTCCTAAAGTGTCCACTAGAGGCCGTCATTGAAGCAGCCTGAGCCACATACACACTCCATGTTCAGATGTGTTTACGGCAGAATTAAACACGTTCACAGCACATTTCAAACATGCTTTCAGTCTGAATACTTCATGCCTGAATTTTCTCACATCATGAGGGTGAATCTTGGATCTTGGGGTCTTTTTGTGAATCAGAAGTTGTCTGTGCTCGAGGCTTTTCAGTGGATGTCCCAAAACAGTGAAGCATGTATAAATGACATCTGTAGATCAGTGCATCCCTGACAGTTACAGACAGCATTAAAACCATGTCTCCGTCATTATCAACAGCCGCCTAGACCGTGTTTCTCATAAATTAGGAGTAGCTCTGAGCGTGAAGTCAGAGCTTGGTGGTCCACGGCGCTGAGCTCTGTGACGTCTGCAGAGGATCCCCCCTCTCTCTCCTCATGAATGAACAAGTGTTTCTGTGGAAACTGTTATTCTAACCACATACATAAGTGTTTCAGGGCTGTTATGGAAAAGTAATTGGCTCAATTACAGAGGAGGGGGACGTGTGTCAGGGGGTCAGGGGCTTTCCCAAAGTTTCCCCCGCGGGGATCGGCATGGAAACAACACGCCGACTTCACGAGGAGGCACGACCGCCAAATTAAAAATAAAGTGACATGAGGACAGGAAAACAGGAGTCCAGAGCGTTTTCAGGTCGTCATCAGAGGGTGGACAAACTATTCTGAGGACAAAGTGATAAAAAGTGTAAATATTGAAGAAACATAAGATGAAGAAGATTGTGCAGCAGATCAGGCAGAGCTCCTGATAATTTTATGAGATGATTCCTTGTGATCATGTTTCCAGGTTCATTTATTTAATCTGACTTTAATGCTTTTTTAATGCTTTTATACCATACTCTACCTGCTGTAGCAAAGAATGGATGCATGGCAAGAATTTGATCAAACTATTAAAGACTTGAGAAATTGTGAGATTTTGTAAACATTAGCTCAAAATCAAGATCCTGGAGCCTCATGGTCACCACTCGTAACACTTGGAGGGATTTGCTGTCACCTTTATACGTGCAGGCAGCCTTTGGCACATGGATTTTTATACAAAATACAGGAATGCATGCTTCATGGTCCAAATAGTCCTAAATCGAATTTGAGGACTCAAACTAAAGCTCAGAGCATCGTCCCTTCACCTCTTGGTCTAACTTTCACGTGGATAAAGACTTGTTAATAAAACCTGTATTTCCTGCAGCTCTCTGAAGCACCATTAGAAGATCATTATCGCTCTGTATGAAGTTTGTTTTTGTTTTCAGAGCTCTGTCCTCACCTCCGATTGGTTTTCCAGACCCTTCTCCCGGGCAGATGTGGTGGGCAGAGGGCTCATGAGGTTGACCTTTGAACCCGCTTTAAGTCTAAAAATAAACCTCACAGACTCAATAAACATCTGCGCTGCAGGTCCGGATTTGGCACCTTTTACTGTGGGAACGCTGGTGGTGGGAACTTGGAGCTGGATGGTGGGAATGAACCTGAAGACAAGATGTTACAGACGGACAAACAAACCTCAGCTCTGATGTGGACTGCAAACTAAGGACGTCTTTCTGGTCTCAGGTGAGCATCACAGGTCATCTGCATCATGCTGAATGTGGAGTAATCCTGTAGCCATCCACAGACCTTCATGCAGGATGGATCCCTGAAACATCAGAATCTGTCTTCAGAGGGATTGAAGCTCAGCCTTTTCCTGCCTCCAAACGTCTAAAGCAGCCAGCTGAGGTGCTTTAGGCCTCTAATCAGGATCCTCCTGGTCCGCCTGTGGAGGTCTTCAGGGCTGGAAGGAGACTCAGACTAAGACCCAATGGAATGTAAATATTTCCTGCATCTCATTGACACTGCTCTTCATTGTTATTAAACTTTAAATATTGTTGTTTAATATCCCAAAGAGAGTTAATTTCCTCTCTTGGTGTTAAATCATAAACTATTTTAAATGTTTATGCAGATCTGTAGAAGACTGTGTGTAGATTGATGAATGGATGGTTGAGTAGGTGGATGGATGGTTAGATATGTGTGTTTGGATGGATCAGGATCAGAATCAGAATCAGAATCAGAATCATCTTTATTGGCCAAGTATGTTTGTGACATACAAGGAATTTGGCTTCAGCAGGTGGTA
The DNA here is from genome assembly GCA_037902135.1 of Cetoscarus ocellatus. Classification (NCBI taxonomy): domain Eukaryota; kingdom Metazoa; phylum Chordata; class Actinopteri; order Labriformes; family Labridae; genus Cetoscarus; species Cetoscarus ocellatus. The sequence continues at coordinate 391,453 of JBAMNC010001613.1, read as the reverse complement.
TCGCTCACAGAATAACAGCAGCAAAAATAAACATAAACATACTAGAAAAATATATGTATATATATGTATATATATACACACCTAATTTGAATGGAGAGGAATATGTACACTCAGTAAAAAGAGAAAAATATGTGTATATGCTATATGTATGTACATTTGTGCAGAGAAATAAATATATGTACAATTGGTGCAGAGTACACATTGTAGTGCAATTGGATCAGTGGCCAGTGAGGGTGAATATATGACCATTTAGCAGTGCAATAGGTCCAACATTCAGCTATTTAGAAGAGTTATGGCTGTAGGGAAGAAACTGTTTTTGAGTCTGGATTATTTAATAAATGGATGGATGGCAACATTAGGCCAAATACCAAGATCCTGGAGCTATGGATGGATGGCTTAGTTGATTAATGGATGGTTGGATAAATGGACAGATAGTTGGAGGGATTATTTAATTGATGGGTGGATGGGTGGATGGATGGATGGATGGATGGATAGAGAAGTTAATTGCCATCAGACAGATTTGATTGGCTTGTTATCGGACTTAAGCAGCCTGCTGATTGGCTCTCAGACCCCCAGCTGCACTTATTCCCAGCGGCCATCGTCCAATCAGCGACAGGAAGTCGAAGCTCCTGGTCATTACGGCGCTCTCCGGTTCTTTCCGCCTGCATGTGGTTCTGATTTGAACCTGAGGCGAAGTGTTTTCATTGGCCGGTGGCGGCACTCAGTTTCCTGTTACAGACACTCTTTTGTGCGTCGTCCTCTCAGCTTTTATTTCCTAAAACATGGAGGTAAGAGGCCGCCCCGCTTCTCTTCAGACGCCTAATTGGGAGCCACTTTAGCCCTCCGCCCCCCCCACTCGTTATGACAGGGTTAATGGCTTTAGAGAGGGGGTCCTCTTGACTGGTCCTGCCGCTTTCTGCTGGGCCTCCGAACCAATTAGAGTAATCAGGGCCGATCTCCCGATCCAGAGCGAGGAGCCACATGTGGAGGTTCAGGTGTAAACCGGTCTATGGAGGCTTTCTTCTGCGGCAGAATAACTCTTTGTTTCAAACTTATTTACGCTGCAGGGTGGCTCGTTTTCCCTCCACGTAGGTAAAAACCTCCAACAAGGTCATTTCGTTTTCATTATAATGATACCCGAAGAGCTTCGTTAGAGAAATCTTGGCATTATGGTTTCAAAACACTGAGTTAAAATAATCCAATCAGCAAAAAGAACATTTGTATTGGACCATTCTGCTGTAATGTCTGCTTTGGCTCTGCGTGTTGGCTCCGCTCTGTTTTTGCTGCACCAGCAGCTCTTTGAGAAACAGTTTAATGTTTGTGAAAATGATTTCATCCACTTAGAGACTTCCACAAAACAAGATGGAGCCCCTGAAAACTTTTTGGAGAGCTGATAAATCATTTAGATACTTGTGAAAGCAGGAGCCAAACATCCGGTCTGATCTGCTCACTCTGATGTTAAATTGAATAAAACTGCTGCCACATAGCAGGAGGGTTCCTGATTTTAGACCAGGTCAGTTTGTTCTTTGTTGTTAAGGGTTTGCATGTTCTTCCAGTGCATGCACGGGTTCTCTCCAGGATGTGCAGCTGTCATGGAGGTATGGACCAACATCTCTGAGGGATGTTTCAGCAGCTCGATGAATCTGTGACACCAAGAATGAAGGAGCTCTGGAGATGAAGGGGGTCCAACCTGAGACTAGAGAGGTGTTCCTAATGAAGTGGCCCATTTGCACTGAAATAATTCTGATCTTAAGGTTTAGAAATCAGCAGGAAGGGATCAAGAGTCAGGGATTTATGGCAAAGATTAGGGCTTACAGATTTATCGTTCAGTTTCAGACGACGCAGTCGTGATCGCCAAAGCTGATATTTTTTGCAGCGCTCCTGACTGACTCAGGATCTGTTGTGTCAACTATTTTACAAATTTACAGACAATTTGCATTTACTGAAGTGCTGGTAAACAGGTCAACAACACAAAGCCTCTGTTTAGGAGTAGAAGTTGGAGTATCCCTTAAATAATGAAAACAGATTATTTATCATCAATATTAGATGATGAATAATGTGTTATGTGCTTTTGATCATTGATTTCCTTTCTGTTGTCTATACTGTAAACATAGTGAATATTGCACTGAAGCTTGATTGAAGAAATTGTGAATTGAATTGAAATAACAATATCTGCCAGAAAAATCACAATTAAATCTTTTCCTAAAATTGTTCAGCCCTGGTAAAGATCATGAAATTTAAATGTTCAGAATCAGAAATACTTAATTAATTCCCAAGGGGAAATTTGGTTGTTACAGTTGCTCTTATATACAGTATAGTAGTAAGAATGTCAAACAAAGACATTAAAATAGATAAGAGCATGAAAAATTAAGTAAAAAAATAAGAAAGCAGGTTGCAGCATGCAGGATCTTTAAGCTATATCAACTTGCATATGCAGAGAAAATGAATGAAATAAGTAAAAGTGAGACTATGAACAAAAGGAATTTACACTATTGACATTAATAATATTTACAATATGAATGTACCGGTAGTATGACAGCACTGTGTGACAGTGGACCACATTTGACTGGATATTGCACTGAGTATTTGTTTGCTCATTGATAAATATGAACAGATATCAGAGGTGAAAGCAGGTGCTCACAGTGCTGAGGTCATGCAGGCCTGTTGCAGATGCTGCTGACCCTGATGAAGGTTAGACTTCAGTCTGAACTACAGCTGCAGGATCCTTCATACTCGTTCTACCAACAGTCTGCCTGCAGCTCTCCTCTGTCGGGATGTTCAAAAGATCAAAATGAGTCTTCTCACTGAACCGTCCCGCTGCAGGAGCCCTCGCTCAGCCCTGTGGGGATGTCCCGTCAGACTAAATTTAGCTCCTGGATGATAAACGAGCTCCTCTCGGGTCTTTCCTCTAAAAATACTCCTCCTGGTGAGCTGTGTGATGAGCCGTGACATTCAGGAAGAAGAAGAAGAAGATGATGATGATGATGAAGGGTCTGTATGTCCGTCAGTTTCAGCCATAAGGTCATGTTCACCTGGCAGAAGTCAGCGCACGTTCATGCTGATGGACTGACCTCGCTCTGTGAGAGGCTGAGTGAGCCGAGGAGGCCACACAGAGAGCGTCTGCATCCATCATCACACACCTTCATCCTGCTGCAGGACCGAGAGGCCGCTCCTCAAACCAAAACCATCAAGTCATGGACAGAAATCAATCAGACGCATCACTTAAAGCTGTCGTCCTGTTGGAAGCAAATACCATCTTTAAAAAACTGAGAAACATCTCCTGAATTTCAGATAGTGTCGTCCATCTTTATTTTTCTGTAATTTTATTAATTAGAATAAAAAACTCTAACCATCCATAACAAAAAAACTTCCATCTTTCCTCAATTGATAGGATATTTATTCCTTCACACCTTCAACACCTGCGGCCAGGATGTACTGTGAGGTTTTATAAGTCAAAGGTCAAGGTCATGGAGCCCTGCATTCATCCCCTGCTCTGAATGCAGAAAACATGTGCTTATGACATCAGCATGGTAACATATCATCTTGACTTGAACACAGCATGAGTGTTGTGTGGTCCCTGTTTGTTTAATTGTATGAATTTTATTTATTATTGTGCAGCACGTTGGCGACCTTGTGTTTTTAAACCGTGCTGTAGAAATAAAGTGGATTGGACTCCGTATTGCACCCTGACTTAATATCTCAAGAACGTTTTGAGAGATTTTCTTCAAACTTTGCACAAATGATCACTCAAAGTTTGGGATGAAGCCATTTGATTTTGCAGGTCAAAGGTCAAGGTCATGAACTTCATGTTCATCCCTTGTTTGTGAACAAAGTATCTCCAGAATACTTCTCCAGGTTTTCTCCAAACTTTTCAAAAGTGTGCATGCGTATTAAAATTCAAAGCCATCTGATTATCGAGGTTATAGTTGAAAGGTCATTGGGCCTAGGGGTGGGGAAGAGTCAGATTTATTAATACAAAACCCATTATTGATTCTGTCTATCGTTCCCCTCATTGATCCCTGGAGATTTTTTCTTTTGTGTTTTTTGCAACACATTCAGAATAAAGTGATGAGTTGGTAAAGTTACTCATAGAGACTGATGACATCACTTCCTTCAGCCAGTAGTTATTGATCTCAACCAGTTAATTCCCTTAATTGGGCCTCATTTCATCCTTTTCTTTCAAACAGTTTTTCGTGGAGCTTCTCTTCAGACTTTGCAGAGATGTCCCCACGAATGTAAAGAGGGAAATGAGTGGATTTTAAAGTGTTATGTTGAAGATCAAGAGCACTGGGCATCATATTCTCTCCTCCTCGGGGATGGGATATCATGAACATTTTGAGGGATTTTCCTCAAACTTTAAACAAATATCGACTCAGACTGTGGATAACTGCAGATCACCTGGCACCTGCACCAAGGTGCTATTTTCCTGAAGATAGAGTCCACTGTTCCAAACCGTCCGATTAATTAAATTCATATTCAAACTCATGCTTTCACTATCTCTAAGTACAGTGTGTAACTCAGTTTAACACATTTTATGAAGGTGTATTGTTGTCCTTAAAGGCTAGCAGTTTCCCTTCACTTCCATTCTTTGTGCTAAGCTAACGTGAACATCTCCTTGCTCCTCTCTGTCCTGGGCAGAGATTAAACCGATCTTCTTCCTCTTCTGATTCTTGGAAACATCAAATCAGAGGATTTTTCCAAATGTCATGAGCGTCTTAAATTTCCATTTTTGCGTTTTTATCGTAGCTTCATGCGGTCGACCCCTCTGCTCTTCATCCGTCACAGCTCGTGGAAGTCGATCGGCCTCCCCGGTGACTTATCAATTGTCTCTTCCTTAATCCCGAGCTTCTCCGAATCCCCCGTCTTCCCAGAAGTCCGTCTGAGCCCCTGCAGACAGCCGGGAGCCATCCCCGCGCTGACGTGGTGAATATGATCAGGAAGAGTTGGACAGGTAGGCGGATGGGGAAGCGGCAGCGTCTTTCTGTCACTGAGGCCAGTAAGTGAGTGTGAGGTGACAGCGAGCAGAGCCTGTGGCACCTCTTTAGCCCCGTCCTGAATCCGCCCACGCCGCTGCTTTTTACATCAGGCTCCTCGCCGGCCTCATCCACCGAAACAGATCGTCCTGCTCTGTTAGAGACACGCCGACTTTATGACTTCTATCGTGTAAAACAAGAGCCCGTCCTCATGGGAAACTCATTCAGACAAGTATTGATACTTAAAAATACATTTAAGCCTGAAACATAAAACTTTATTGATCCCCGGGAGGAAAATATTGGGCTCAGAGAGGAGCTTAGGCACGAGAATGAACTTTATTAATAGAATGAAAAGTCCAGGAAAATAAAAGGATGATAGGTGAATAAATAAAGCCTCCTGGAGTCTGAATTTGGACAGATTTACAGGATTCTCTTGGATTTGTGTCTTGAGGGGTTGTCACCAAACTGGATTTTTAAGCCTGAGCCCCAGCAGAGCCCAGGGCATTTCTGTGCCTGTACTGTGAGGGAGGCTTTCTGTTGACCTCCAGATTTTGCACAAATGTCACTTTAGATCAAGGGTGGTCCAGTTAGTCCATCAGTGGGGTTATCATAGTTCATGCAGGTTGATTTATTTATTTGTCAGTGAATTAAATAGCCGTGAAGACTTCATGGTAGCCCGTTTCCTCAGCTGGAGGCAAACTAACAGCTCATCATGACGGAGAGGTGTGAGGGTGAAGAGTTCACAGGCAGAGGGCGAAGCCGACCTGTGAAGTGGGGAGAAAACTGTCTCAAACTGAAGCTGATGTAAAATTATGACTTTTAAATATTAAAAACGTGTGTTTTTCTGGGGTTTTGTGCATAGTAAAGCTTCATTTGCTTCCCAGCATCTCTTGGCTCCATCAGGACTAATTAGACTTCTTAGCAGTGGCAGATTCAGGATTTTTCTCAGTTAGGGGCCGTCAAGGGGCCACATTTCTCACAGAGGGGCCAAGTGTTTGTCCAACATGCCTGCAGTCACATTTATGATGGAGCACGCCCAGTCACACCTTTTTCCAAAATGTAATTAAAGAAGTGTAGACAGTAAAACTCATTTTCAGTTTTACATCAAGATGAAAAAGTGTCAATAACATGTTTCACAGTTTTATATCAAAAACACACACTTTTTATCTCACATTTTATGTCCATTCCAGTGACAGTCTTCTTCTGTCAATTTTATGGACGGTGGACCTGCCCTTGGCGCACTACTGCCACCAATGGTTGGGCATGGAGTTGCATTCACCAATAATCTGATTGTCATTCTCAAGCAAAACGACAGATGAGTGACAGGACAGGGGCACCTCGGGGGGCAGTTAGATTTCAGATGGGGCCAGATGCCCTTGTGGCCCCGCCCCTAGAACCGCCACTGCTTCTTGGCTTTGGTTTTGGCTTCTGCTAAACCCTCACTCCTCTCCGAATCAGAGGTGAGATTGTCCGGCCCAGCCCATGGTTCGAAGTCCAGTTGGAATGAGGATCCGCCCCCTTCGCTCTGTTGGGGCTGGTTTTTACGTCCTAAATGAACATCCTCACTGCCCAGTTAAAAAAATGGCTTCAGTCTAAATATATGATATATATGCCCTCACTCTCTTTTCATTGAATTCGTTAATTACTAGGGATGCACGATATTATCTGTTTGGTATCAGTATCATCCAGGGGTGGACAGTAACAAAGTAGATTTACTTGAGTACTGTACTTAACTACATTTTTGGAGTATCTGTATTTGAATATTATTGTAGGTTCTGTAAACTCATTGTGGCAACAATACAGCAAGGCGTTGACATTAAAACGAAAATGTACTTTAATACTTAAGTATTTTCAAAAGCAGGTGCTCCAGTACTTTAACTTAAGTAAAAATTTGACTGAACAACTTTCACTTGTATTGGAGTAATATTTGACCAGGAGTATCTACACTTCCACTCAAGTAATAGAGTTAGAGTTAAACCACTGGTATCGGCCAATATCGGCCTAAAAAGTTGAGTATAGGTATATTTACAACCGATATATTGGAAATATATCTGCAGATTACACAAATGTACAATATTGATGCTCCTTCTCTTCACTGTGTGGGTACATTTAAAAATCAAGGGCTTCATTTTCTAGAGTTAAAAACTGTTTTCTTGTTTCATATCTGTTCTTCTCAATAATAGACTGTAACACTGAAAGAAACAAGTCCATTTTTGTTCAGTACAGAGCTTGTGCTCTTGACCAGAAATATCAGTATCTGTGATAATGAATTAAAAAATATCAGCATATCGGCAAAAGTCCAATATCATGCATCCCTATTAATTAGTATTATATGCAGTCTTTAATCTTTGGCCTGTCCCCAGCCTTGGTCCTCCTGTCCCGGTGCTGGGGTGTTTCTGATCGGGCCTGTCGTCCCCTCATCACTCAGCAGGCGTCTGCTCGGCTCTTCTTCTCGGGTCGTTGAAAACCGAAACAGTAAATGAAACCAGCGCTGCCTCTCTGAATGCTGTCATGAAACCGGAGCGGTCCGGCCCAGTAAAGGGCTCCATTAATACACCTCTCTGCTCCTCGATGGTTTTTCCAGCGTCGAGCTCCGGCCAGCAGCACCTTTGATCCGGCCCGTCTGCGCGCGTCCCGGCCCGCCCACTCTTTCCTCTGCAGCCGTCCAAGCGAGCGTCTCCATCGGCTCCGCGGAGAGCCCTCGGAGACCGGGTCCAGATGAGGTGAGGAGCTCGAGCGGGCCGCCCGGGGCTCCGACGACAGTCCCAAATGCTTTTATCAGCTGTTTAATGGGACCGAGTGACCTCATATTTAACAGGAGGGTTCCTGCTGCGGTGATGGACGAGTGCAGATCTGGTCCTCTGATGGTTTATTGGTCCTGCTGGACGGATCGTCTTTTCCATTGGCTTCAGATTTTAGACCAGACGCTGCCGCCATAAAGATCTGCAGAGTTTAGATAAGGCTAAGCTAAGGCTGCAAAATTCACATTTTAAAGTGACTAAAATACCTTTGTGTGGTGCTTTGGTTAAAATATGATTTGGTTCAGTCACCAGAGGAGGATTTTGGCCTTCAGGGAGCGTCCTGTCTCTGATTGAGCTCCTGGGTGTCCCAGCTCACTCTTCCAGTGGACGTCCCGACCAGGCTGCAGCCTCCTTGGTTTAAGGGTGAGGCCAGTGCACAATCACTAAGTAAGGGATAATGCCCGACGAGGTGTCCATTATCAGAAATTAATGGACGACGCGGAGGCGCTTCGCGTTGGACGGTTGCTTCCGCGAAGTCCATTAATTTATGATAATGGACACCTCGTCGGGCATTATCCTGCTTATACCATGGTCACTTAGGAAGGAAATAAATATTAAATCAATTATTAATACGCTAATGTTGTTTTTTACCATTAAAATCGTAAGTTTTTCACAAGAAGCGGCTGAGTGGACTATTTAATCTCTCGTTGTGACGCGTTGCCAAGGTAACCGGCTCTGGCCACAGAACCTGCAGCTCGGTCGGCCGCAGCTGTTAGCCTACTTTTGGCCTAATCAGTGGAGGGAAGTGAGATGATTGCTTAGCGTTATGTTACGTGATACAAAGTATCATTTCAGAGGGCAAGTGCACCTCTTACCTCTTGTGTGTGTCCAGACGATGATGCGAAATTTTGTTTCAAAGAATCAAAGTCCACAGATAGTTTCCTTGTCATCCTCTAAATTGTTCAATTCCTCCAGTGTCACCTCCTTGTGTAGCATCTCCTTCTCATATTCTCTTCTCTCTTTCTCTTCTGCTGCATCCCAGTCTTCAAAATGATCAAATTCACTGAATAGGTTAAAGGAAACTATAAAATCACTCATGTTTTGTCTACTGACTTACAGTTGTGATAAATAAACCGTGAAATAACGCATGTTAATGTATGTTCTGAGTTTCGTTTGAGCCAGCGCAATAATTTAGAGCAATCAGGCTATTTGACCGGAACTTTTTTGTAGGTGTCCTATCACACTTTTTAACGGACACCCTGCAGCCAATCAGAATCGAGTATTCACGCAGACCATGGTATAACCCGTATTATATATTTTTAAAACTTTGTTTCTATTGTAAGTTCATCTTTAAATAATAACAATAAAAATGAACATTTTTTCCATTTTTCCATTTTTTTATCTTTTTTTTGAGAAGAAAACAGAGAGCATTGGATTCAGAAATGACAGAGGCATTGTGGTATATACTGTAAACAACACAAAGGGTCTGCCCTCGAACAAAAATAACAGGTGTGTGGTGATGTTAGTATGTATGTATGCTTAGACTGTGCTTGTATCCGCTCATTGTTTAGCATGGATTCAGCAAGTTTTACCTAGCAACAGTGGTCTCTCTTCGTAATCTCAGATAATGTTATTTGTTCCGTGTCGTGGATTTCCTGAACCTTCTCGCCCCACATATGATCAGATGGGGGATCAGGCTTTAAAATTTTGATGGTAACACGTTTTACAGCAGCTGTTGTTAGTCTTTGTAGATATTTCTTTGCTTTTTCCGTAATGCCTGTAGGTGTAAGGCCAAGTTTAGCTACTTTCGGACCAATCGTAAGGTTTTGGTGAACTGTACTACCAAGGGCTCCAAAAATGTTCTTCCAAATTTTTCTTGATTTTTCACTTGTCCAGAATATATGAGTCCCAACACTCTCTCCAGCAGCCTGTATTACACTGATAAACAAGTTTACTTCTCTCATTTCTACATTTTTTTATGGATGCTTTGGAGCAACCATCTTTTGCAGACAGTCCTTGAGGCTGCTTCCACGTGTTGTTGGGACGTTTCTCTCTAAAAGAGAGTCCAGCCTTGGTGCTCATATTCGCTCTGAGGCAGCAGCTGGATGTAAAGATGTGGTGATCTTTGCAGCCAATCATGGAGCAGCTTCTGTGCCGAGGTCTTCTGCTCCAGGTCACTGTAGCACCCTCGAGGTTTGAGAGGAAAACAATGGCAAATCTGCACAAAAGTTTGGCTGTGGGGCTGTGGGTTTAGATATCAGGTGAGCTGCATTATGGGTATTATTATGCCTCTTAATGTGACTTCACACAGGTAGAGCAGATCCTGATTAGGAAAGTTGTTTTCAGACTTTCACTGACCTCTAACCAAGAATTGGGTTGACTTATTCTTCATTTTGTAGGTCAGTAGATATTTTGGATTTCCTGGTATTTGTGCAGAAATCCTCTTTTTTTACATTCCCTCATATAAACATCAAGTGAATAAATGTGGTCACCTGAGGATAAATCAGTTCCTGAAGTACCCTCATCACTCTGAAGTAAGAGTCCATAAACCACTTTAGTACCAAACCGTTGGATTTCCACTCATTCACGCAGAACTCAAATGCTTGAGCCTTAAATGAGGTCCGTGTAGGGCGCCCAGAGGACAAATATTCAGTTTTATTTGAGCAGAAACCTCCACTGACACTTTTATGACCTCGACATTTGTCACACTCAGAATTCCTCGTTACTTTAAGAGTTTTTCCAGCGCGCTAAAGTCTGAATGGAACAAAAACAGAAGCTTCTTTGTGTAAATGAAACTCCTTTATCTCTGACACAAACTCTACAGGGATCAGACCGCCGTCATGCTTTTCCTCTTTTCCATCGCTCAGAGTTTTTCCACGTTTTTAAATGTCACTTCTGTTAGCTGCATGGCCGGAGCTCGCTGTGTGAGTCTGAATAATGATGCATATCATCGTCATATGATGAGAGAGAAAAGGGCTCAGAGAGGTTTGATCCTGAGTTTATTCATCACTGTAAAGATTCAAGTATGACAACAAGATCCAGCCAATTCACACTAATTTAGACGAGAAATGGCGCAGCTTTAGACAAAAACATTCTGCAAATTATTTAAAAAAAAACCTAAACAGAGAGAAACAGGTCAGTGTTTAGGGCTGAGACACAGCAGAGAAAATCACACTATTAGAAAAACATCATAACTGATGTTTGAGCACTCAAAGTGTCCTAAAATTAAAGTTATTTTGGTTTTAGTGGAAGTATATATGTTATCTGGAGGTTATTTTCTACTTGTTGAAGCTGCACATTTGCCCTGAGGCTCCTCGAATGTTCGATCAGTGTTGCAGAAAATCTTCATCAGTATTTCTTGGAATGTATGAGGACAAACAAGGGAAATGGGTCATCATTAATCCGTCATAATTATCTATGTTATGTAAGTTTCCTGTTACAAACATGTCTTTGACTTCATTAAAGGAAGATCTATGGATAATAATTTGTTGACGACAAAGGGAAAAGTATATAAATCATCACGACATTCAGGAAAAGACAAGATGTCAGTTTGGTTTATATTCGGCCACATTTGGCTCTTCTTAACACACCACCGTCCCATCTTTAGCCAATGTTCAGTCTGTGGCATGAATATTTTCATACTCTACGTTTTCTCTCCTCTGTCGTGTGAATATTTGTGCCTCTTTAAGACCTCATAAACAAAGATGTCAGAAAATGGACTTAGAAGTTAAACCAGCGATAATTCATGAGACTTTAAAGACCAGATATAATAGATATGGCTGTATAAATGGAATTTAAATTCACATTATGTTGTTAAATGAATCAAAGCTTGTTGACAGAGTTTTGAGGCTAAAGTAGCTCCATGATATTCACAACATCAGCAGATACATTTTTAGAAAGCCTCATTTATTGACGCTGTTGTTCGTGTTTTCAGAAATGGGAGAACCTGTTGACTTTAATTGAGAGCACCCTGAGGTCCAAGTAGAGCTGCAACAAAGGATCATCCAGGTCGTTGCATTTATTTGCATGTGTGTTGTTTCTTTTTGTAGCATTTGAACACAAAAATAATATAACGTGAGCATTGAGAAGTCATCCTTTGTTCCATCTGTGTCTGACTACACTAAAGCTTGGTTTATTTTTTACATTAGAAATGGTAAAAAAAAAAAAAAAAAAGCTAGATCAGAGACATTAAATGCTCCACTTGGTGGTGTTTTTGGCCAAAACTAGGAATTTGTCTAGAATTTACTAAATTATGCAGAAAGAAGCTCAATTTACGTTCCTTCTTAAAATCAGTTTTTGATGATTTATTTTCCTGTTGGTGATCCATGTTTCTGCAGATCTCTCTTGTTCATTCATTTTTGCAGTTCTATCTAAAAACACGTGTAATGCTCTGGTGAAAGTTCTTCCTCTGGTTCATCGTCGTCTCTGTACAGTGTCGACCTCTTTCCATCGCCCCCCACACTGACCGTTATGTAATCTGACCTCTGAGTTTTGTGGATTTGTAGCTTTAACCGGACCACTGTTGAGTGAAATCTTCAACATCTCGTTTCCTCGTGGCCTTCTCCTCCTCCGAGGCCTCCTGGCTTGTCCAATCAGGGCTGACGGCCTCCCCCTTCCTCCGGCTCTCATGGAGTCCTGGGAGAAAAGGCCCTTCAGGGTTTGGACCCCCTGCTGCCGGCCTGGGACGGTCCTCACACAAACAAACCATTTGGACTTCATTATGGTCCTCAGCAGCTCTGGAGGAGATCTTAACCTGCAGGGAGGAAGGAAACACGACCGGGTCAAAGCCAGCGAGTCACCAAACGATGAAGGGGGACGTTTTCTAACCTGGAGCTAACAGAAAACACACGCCGTCCAAAACTTTAGGGACGGCTGATGGAGGACGGCAGAGAGGAGAGTGAAGGCTGGGGCTGTCACCTTATACTCCACATTTCAATATCTGTTTGAGCATGGGGATTTAAGTCTGTCCTTGAAATGTAATTAAAAATTTACATGTAATTTTTTTTTTTCTGAACTTTATTAGGATTTTTTTTCAATAAACAGGCATGCAAATAACAGAGTGACTCTATTCAACAAAACCAATATAAAAGATAACAATGAGCATTGAAAAAAAGCTATTATAAAAAAAGACTATAGCAACAATAAAACAAGACAAAAGAAAACACAAAACGTAAATATACACCAATCATCACAACAAAAGGAAAAAGAAACCATTAGCAGACCAAATTAACATAATAGATGCACAGTCGATCATGAGATGTGAAGTATGGAGGGTCGATAAACTGGAAGGTTGAATTTATTTCACACGGACTAAGGAACGTAATTTAATTCAGAAAGGGACTCCAAATCTTATAAAAAACCTTTGTAGAGCCTCTAAGTGAGTGCCTCAGCTTTTCTAATTTATAAAATACAGAACATCACAAATCCAGTGTGTAAATGTGGGACGGCTTTGCACCCTCCATCTGAGTAATACTGAATATAAAATATTAGGTGTAGCAGCGCAGAGGGCGCTCTCACATACACTGCTCTCTTGACCTCAGTAAACAAAGAGTGACGTGTACTTTAAAAAGACAGAGCACACACAAAGACACTCTCAGCGGATAATAACAACACTGAATCATCTGAGGAGCGCTGTGTGGAAGTATTCTGGGCTCTACACCGCTGATGGCAAAATCAGACCGGGCTGTGCGTCGGTCAAGTGCAAAGCAGCTTACTAACTCACCTGTCGGCTTTTCATCCAAGCCACGCAGTCGAGGAGGAGGCACCAGAGTGCAGCAGCACTTCGTCAAATGTTCATCCCCGTGTGACTGTGTTTTTTTCAGCATGGTCAGAGGTGTGGAAAAAGCCATCATGGATTAGGGATGGGTATTTCCAGCAACCTCATGATAGGATGTATGTCTCGATACACGTAAATTGTGAACATAGACTAGGCTGTTAACAGAATTTTCCACAAGTTTTGTTTTTTATTACAAGAAAAAGAACAAGGATGAGTTTTAAATGATTCTACAACTTAAGAAACTTAAAGTCAGGTCCTCAAAGATGGTAGACCTAAGTTTACATTTGGAGCATGTGCTTCATCATGTAGTTTGGCTTCTACTTTGAACCGTGCCATTTTTAACATTACCCAAAGAGTACTGGCAACAACTGTCAGAACACTGAGGCTGAATCGATTCTGTAGAATCTGTGTCGATACGCGTATCCCCAAGGACTGCATGAGAATATTTTGCCCTGTGGATATTTTGAGCACAGGCCTATCACAGATAAGATTGTGAGATTCATGTGCAGGGATGTGCGGCCCATTGGTGTGGTTACGGGAGAGCGTTTTGAAGATTTAATGATGGCGATTTCGAGCCATGTTGTAAAACTGTTCCACGCTGCGTGGGCAAACTTTAAGGCTGAAGGTGGGCCGACAGAGGGTCTGCATGAAGGAGCAAGAGGCTGAGGGGCAGGAGAAGCTCTCCTAAGACACTGAAAGATCTAAATCAACATTTAGGCCTCAAGAACTGAGGAGCTCTGAAGGTGAAGGGGGTCCAACCTGGGGCCAGCAGGCTGTGCCTAATAAAGTGGCCGCTGTTATGAATGCATTTGTCTGTAGACATGAAAATGAAGCTCAAACTTCTTGAGCAACATCCTGAAATATGAACTTTCATCATGTCTGATATAAATACCAACGCCTCTTCACATTAAGACTGATGGGAGGCAGAAGGTCGGCGCCCCCTGCTGGCTGTTAATCACCCTGCAGGAGGCAAAGAGGAGGTAAATTAAAGAGACCTTAAAGTCACGTCTCTGCAGGTGTCTGCGCTGTCACCTGGCCAAGTCTGCAGGTCACGGACCTCCAGCTGTCTGACCACTCAGCTTCATGCATCCTCTCCTCTGATTGGATGTTTGCTGAGAGGTGACAACATGTGAAAGCGTGCAGCGCCGACTTCCTGTGTTAATCAGCGTGAGGCGTTCAGGGTCCATTAGCAGCCCTGGAGCTGTGAACCATCGGCCGCCACGAGGCATTTATTTACGAGGAAGTCGGAGTGGTGGGGTGATAATTTGCTCCTGAGGGTCAGTGTGAGACGTTGATGAAGATGAGCTGTGAAGACTTGTTTGTGTGAGTCAGTGGTGGGGGGGCTGCTGGACGAGGAGCACGCCAGATTAAGATGATGTTTTTATACATCAAACAGGCCGTGCACGGTCTCTTTGATTCTCCAGATTATAATCATTATAGATATTAATGTTACCTCTCTATCTATGGTTTATTGATTATTCATTCATAGTAACTATCTTTATAACCATATAGACATGAGGACCCTCTGTAATAAGATGCCACATCTCATGGGGATTACCTTTAATACATTTATATTTGACAAATATGTGGCTATACAAATAAAGATTGACTGATTGGTTGTGGTTGAGTCTGTCTCGTAGTGGAGCGTCTTCCCTCACAGAGGATCTTTGTGAAAACCCCTCAGCTCTGCTCCTTTTGTTCACTCATATGTTTTCTCTTTAACGAGCATTAATGATGTCATAAATCAGAGTAATTAATCACCTCGGTGACGCTCTGGACACCCTGACCATGATTCAGTCTCCCTCGTCTCCTCGGAGACACCCACAGGTTTTTTATCTTTCCCTAAAATAGACGAGCGTTTCCCAGAACAGGATGTGACACATGCAGGCTGCAGACTGCGTGCAGGGTGAGAGCCGGTTCATCGCTCTTCCCCCCCGAGGGTTACAGAGGTCTCCCTCACAGAGGGCTTCAGATCATCGCCCCGACCTCCAGAGAGTGAAACGCCGAGACGGAAACCAGCACGCCATGACTCAGACCAAAGTGTTGGAGAGCAGAAACCAGATCAATGATCTGAGCTTTAACTTTAATGTCACTGATTCTAAAATAACAAACTGGAGCTCACAGGAGAAAATCTGTCAGCTCAGGACAGGGCCGGGCAACAGGGTCCCTCCTTCTTCAGTTATGAGGCCCATCCAGGGGTGTATTCAGTCATTTGGGGGCCTAAGGCAAACCCATTCAGTGGTGCCCTCCATATCCCTGCACGGCGCTGACAAACGTTTTATTATTATTTTAATCTTGTACCCGCTGACATAATGAAACTAAATGCATTTCCTGAAATTCTGTACTTTAGTTCAGTTTTGACAAAAGCTTAGTATGTTATTTAGGTGACTCAACATGTTTATATGTCCCCCTCTCCAGTGAATAATATTTATCACCAAAAATGATTTTGAATATTGATGTTTATCATTAATTAAAAAATGTTAATCTGAGGAAATTTTCCTGTTTTCAAGACAAAGTCCTTAAAATCCTTCTCAACACTTAAAAAAAACACTTAAAAACACTTAAAAATACAAATAAGTGATAATCACGACAAGACAGTAACTTGAGTCTGCATTTTTTTAAAGCTTCCCAGCTTACATGAGCAAAAAGGAAGAAGTATAAACTTATCTAATCCTACACCCTGAAATTTGACTTTGCTTCCTCCTTAAATTTACCTATGATAGGTCTAAGGTCCATATTCTGCAAAATCATATTCTCTCCTGCAGACCAAAAACATGTTCATTAGGTTAATTGGTGACTCCAAATTCTCTTTAGTGTGGGTGTGAATGGTTGTCTGTCTCTTTATGTGGCCTTGTAATTGGCTGGCAGCTGGTTCAAGGTGCACACCGCTTCCCACACGTGTCAGCTGGGATTGGCTAAAAGATAATCTCGTCCAGGCGTCTTCATCATCATGATAATCATGATATAAACATAAATGCTCTCAGCTGTTGGTCATCGTGCTCTCTCACAGATGTAATATAGGATAGGTTTAAACAGCTTCATGTGCGTGCCAGGCTTAAATGAAACTGGTCAGGAGGTGTTTGTCTCTGTGATGAGGGGTTGTCATGTCAGTAGAGGGTTGAACCTTAAAGGGATACGCCAACTTCATTGTTTTTGTGTCTTGCCTCGATCCTGAGTCCATGACAAGCAGATAGACTCCATTCTTTGGACTACTGTGTTATGTTCGTTGTCTTCTAATGTCATCGTATTATCTTCTTCTGCTCCTGAACAGAGGCTTTGTTTGTCGACCTACTTCCGCGGTGGTTTTTGCTAGAGATGTGACGTTCGTGAACGAGTCGAGTCTTTTGAACGGCTCTTGTAAGTAAACAATGAGAACTGATTTGCAGTTGTGAGTGAGCTGGTCGTTTGCTTAAATGCAAATTGCCTGCAAATTGAAGAACGGCTCGCAAACAAACGGCTCACTCACAACTGTGAACTGCTCTCATTGTTCAAAAGCTGTTCAAAAGACTCCACTCGTTCATGAGCGTCACATCTCTGACAACAGAAGACAACGAAACATAAAAGGATAAAACAACGAGTCACAAGCTCACAGGACCGTTTAGAGCTGCTGAAGAGTTTATCTGACGACTGTAGGCAGAGGCAGGCTAACACTACCCATTGACTCCCAGTGTTTTAGCTCAGCTAATTAGTGGTGGGGGCCCTTTAAACCAGCACATCTTCACAGATTAATCTGAGGGCAGCTGATTGTAAACTGGAGCGTTGGACCATCACACCTGGATCCCCCGCTGAGAAGGACCGATGTTCACACACTGAGTAGGACGGTGGACCAACGATACCATCTGCGTTTGTTGTCCGTCTCTAAATCAAACCAGCAGAGGCGTGAAGTCCTCACAGCCTGATGGGTCCACGCTGTCATCGATATCACAGTTTAATGAGGGTCCAGTCCAAACTAACATCATCCCAGCTCCTCCAGCAGCTGCAGACCACTCCTCTCCTCGTCTCTCAGGATCCAGCTCCTGAAAAAATAACCAGGAGGAGCAGCTGGAGAGCAGCCAGGCCTGGATGTGCTGATGGGGCGTTTTGAGGGCCTCTGTGTTGGCCTCTGGAGGGCCCGCCTGCCCTGAAGTCTGGAGCACATTAGAGGAGCTAAGCCCTAAAGCCGGCTGATCAGGGCCCAAACAGTGAGGTGGTGCAGCAGAGATCGGACAGATCAGCCCGGACAGCTTCACCCAGGCCTCCACCCCTGATAGATCAACACTGAGAGGGAGCACCGTGCACCTGCAGGGACACGCGTGCACAGGAACACGCATGTGGACACGCGTGCGCAGGAACACGTATGTGGACACGCGTGCACAGGAACACGGGGAAAAACTGCTGACTCGGTTTACATGTTCAACCACCAGCCCTAACTGTCAGAACAAGGTTGAAAATTTTACACAGAATATCTCACAAACTCTAAAAGGAATTTTCTTTAAACTAAAAGGGAATGCCCACCTGGGTTTAAAGATCAAATGTCTAGATTTTGAAAGTCATAGGTCAAAGGTCAAGGTCAGGGGTTGCATGGTCATCATATGTTTGTAAATGAAATATCTCATAAAAGCTTGAGGCGATTTTCGTCAAACCTTGCACAAATGTTGACTCTGACTGAGGTATTTTCTTCTCCAATTTTGGAGGTCAAAGGTCAAGGTCAGAGAGCCTTCTTTTGCTTGGCAACTTGTTTGCAATTTGACAGGAATGCTTCAGAGGTTGTTTTTTTTTTAAACTTGGCACAAAATCTGACAGATAAACTGACATGATTTTACAGCTCATAGTTCAAAAATCAAGGTCAAGGGATTTTTGATCATTCTTTGCTTGTAACCAAGGTGTTTTCATACGGAGATGTTTTTAGGTCATTTGTCAAAGGTCAAGGTCAAAGGACCTGAAGTTTTTCTTTTGCTTCTATGTACAGTTTTGTTTATACTGTTTCACAAAGTTTTAGGGGATATTCTCCACTCTTTGCAAAAATGTTCAACATGACACAGGGATGGTTTGTTTAGATTCTAGAGGTCAAAGGTCAAAGTCATTGACTTCAATGATCATCCATGTAGTGGTTATAGTGGCAGTCCTGTGAAACCAAATATCACCAGAGTACTTCAGGGGTTTTCTTCACTTTTTGAGCAGATGTCCAACATGACAAATGGATGAAATGACAGTGAGTGTGAATATTTGTCTATCTCTGTATGTCAGCCCTGTAGTTGGCTGACCTGTCCAGGGTATATCCAGCCCCATGACTCTGAGTTGGCCTGGCAGCACAGATAATGGATGGATGTCAGAGTTTGAGGCTCTGATGTTGTGACAGCCATGGAGTTTGAGTTTCCACTGAGTCCTCACATCTGCTGGTCCCGGCCAGAGCATCGGGGGCCTCGGGGCCTCGGGATCTGAAGGGTCTCTCAGTAACAGAGCACCTTTCCCACAGTAGCACCGGCAGCTATTGTCAACAGGTCGGGGGATTGAAGGTAAATCCCGCTCTCTTTGTTGTAGTGCTGGTATGCGCTGACATCTGGATCAGCACAGCCCGCTGGAGCAGAGGCTGGGTGGGACCCGCTCGGGCCACTGCCGGCCTCCCACGGGTCTTTGCAGCAATAACAGGCTGCAGGCGGAGGGTCCACAGGTGCAGCGAGTCCTGCAGCCGGCCTCCAACAACAAACAGCCCGATAAGACCGGATTGATCCGGAGAGGAGATCTGATTCTGTACGATCACCTGCTCACGTCCTCCTGCAGTGGGAACGAGGCCGAGCGCTCCGATTTCAAAGAACCGGACCGACTGAGAAACGAGGAGTGAAAGTGAACTCAGTGACATCAGAGATCCTGCAGGAAAGTCCAAGACCAACAAATCTGGACGTAAAGGAGTTTTTCACACTTCTGAAACAGCTGATTTGAGTCGGCACCGTCATGTCAGACAGAAGGTTCCTGGTACCAGCTTTTCTGTGTGGGGTTTGGACATTCTCCCTGTGCATGCATAGATTTCTCCAGATGCTTTGTTTTTCAGCCGCAGACCAAAAACATGCTTGTGACAGTAATTTTAATTTTGACTCTTTCTTCCGTGTCTTCTCGAGCCCTCCTGCCCTCTCTCTGACTCTCCTCTATCAAAAAGCCAGTAAGATAAAAACTGACCTCAGGCATCCCCCAGACTTTTTTTTTTTTTTTCTAAGGTTGTTTTTTGGGCATGTTGTGCTTTTATTGATACGAGAGAGAGACATATACATATAAATAGATAAATAGATAAGAGCACACAAATTAAGTAAAAGAATAAGTAAGCAGGTTGCAGTTTGCAGAATCTTTGAGCTATATCAACGTCCTCATGAAGCAAGAATAAATAAAATAAGTAAAGTGAGGCTATGAAGGGGAGGACGTGGGGTGTCGGCAGAAACATGTCCATGGGTCGTGCCTGATTGCTGACCACTCCGCTGAACCAGCACCAACCCCCCCGCCTTTCTCAGAACCTTCTCGATGTCCACCAGCCCGTGGGCCTTCAGTCCGGTGTTGTCTCTACTTTCTAAGAACTTGTGTGTTCAGCAGTATCAGCAGGTCAGAGGTGAGCATCCGGTCTTGTGTGCGACCTTTTGCTCTGTCCCTTCGCTCTCACACATCCTGACGGACTGAACTTCCCTCTGACATTTGAAACGACCTGATGGTCCTCATGTGACAGAGAGCTGCTGCTCGTCTCACTGAGACGACGACAGAGATGAATCTCCGTCTGAAATACTTCTGAATGACTCTGGACGTCTGTGACCTGGACGACAGACTGATGAGATTTCAGGAAGTTAACGTACTTCAATGGTCAAGCAGAAGGCCTGGGTGGACTCAGGAGGTGGTGTGGTATAAACAGAGGAATATGAGGCTTCATGACCTTAGTCTGTGACCTATGACCTAGACTTTGATTCTTCGCCCTCTGACCCTTCCTGCAGGCCTCTCTCTGCTTCAGTCTCTCCTCCTTCGGTTCTTCACTCAGTTTGTCTCCCGTCAGAGCCACAGGCCATAAACCTCAGCTCTGTTTGCACTCAGTGTGCCGTCCTCATGCCGTGGTTAACCAGGAATATAAAACCATTTTAACTTTAAACCACTGAGTGACAAACTCCACCGTCCTTCTCTCTGCAGTGGAGTTACTGGTAAAGTTGTTTTACTAAAGATTTAATGCTTCAAGACGACTGTCATACTTCAAACACGGGTTTGAATATGCTAATGCTTTAGACTTGTGTGCCACTTTTGCTTGTATTATAAAAAAGATATAAAAAATCCACAATGGAGACATCTGTTTGATACCTCGGTGACAAATATAGAAGTCCTCTCCTCCCAGTACAAGCATACTCTCCTGTCTTTTATCATCCAAAACTGCAGGTATCTCTTACGCTGTTAAATCTACTGGCAATTTTTCAATATCCCTGCAAACTTGATCAATTTTGATGGAGTGTTTTTAAAGTTTTTAATGTTGGCAACACGATATTTAAAATGCAGTTTCGAAACTTTGCTAACATCAATCCATCCATTATCTTTTCCAATAAAATAGATTAAAAATAATCTTATAATCGATGCAGAGACGGTCAGTGATGGTTTAATCCTGCAGAGGCTGCTGTTAGACTGCAGCATCAGTTTAGTTTGAAGAAGAAAAAACAAGTTCATGAAGGTGAGACCTTTAAATGTGTTTATTTTGGTTTGCAATGAAGATACATTTTTGCTGGAGTTGATCTCAAAATACATTTCTGATTATTAAAAAGAGTTCATATTTATCTGAGTGCATTTGTTTTTGTGTATTGAAAACAACAGCCTGGTGCAGTGATATAAAAATCAAGGATGCAGCCCACTGATGCATCGTGACATCGAGTTGAATTGTTAACTTAATAATCGTGATTGAACTGAATCATGAGACTTGTGAAGATGCACATCTCTGGCTTTTTACCAGGTTTTTAAATGTTGATATTTTTGTGAAAGCTGGATGATATAAATACCATTTTCAACTTTAAAACAATGTTTGACTAAAACTTGCCAAAATGCTTCACACAATTTTGGTTCTGACATGTTATAAATATCTTTTTTCAGTTTATACAGTGGAAGAAAATCCTGATCTTTTAAAACTTTGGTAGTTTTCAGCTCCATCAAATATATTGGAAAAATTGAGGTTGTGCCACGTAGAATCCTACGGTGTTGAAAAGTATCCATCCACGGCGAAATAATGCACATTTGGACAAACATATG
This sequence comes from Cetoscarus ocellatus, assembly GCA_037902135.1. Lineage (NCBI taxonomy): Eukaryota > Metazoa > Chordata > Actinopteri > Labriformes > Labridae > Cetoscarus > Cetoscarus ocellatus. Next base: position 369,731 of record JBAMNC010001613.1, on the reverse strand, counting down.
AAATATAATCTGCAAAAAACTCATCAACAGGCTCGAGGACTTGGCCTTGAGGTACGCCAAAAGAGCAGTAAGAAGACAAAAATACAATTATGCACGATCCAAAACAACAATCATCGCTCTTTTTTAGGTTTTGATTTTAATCTCCAGATGTTGAATTTAAACTCTTATAATTTTGGAAATCCATTGACAGCATTGATCTATAACACAGTCTTTCTGTTAATTATCATATTTCAGACATACTTTTATGGTACCTCTGCCTAATTAATATGATCAACAAATTACTAAAACAAACCTCTGAATACAATCAGATAAATGATAAAAATGTCCTCAAGTGGATTACCAGTTGCCAAAAACACCAAATGTATCAGATGAGATATAAAAAAAATATATGTTAAATTTTATGGAAATTTAGATTTTTTTGGATTTCAGTAGAAAGTGTGATAAACATTTCAGCTCCAAAAACTTAGAATTTTCTGGCTATAACTTGTGCTTTCAGACTTTAAGGGGTTAAATAAAGATATGGTTTGATACCTGTAGCAGTTTTCCAAACACACACACACCTGCTGCATCTGAGTTCAGTCAGAGTGAATGAATCCTGGGGTTAACGATCTAAATCTTTTAATGATGCAGCTCATTGTGGGAGCGTTTAGCAGGATCTGTGAGTAAACACGGCCCTGATTCAGAGAGCAGTAAGTCAGACTGATCTCCTCAGAGAGCGTTTGTTCCTCAGCTGATCTCATTTTCCAGCCCTGTGGTCGTGGACATGTTTGCGGTGATGTCAGAGTCTTTGTGTAGCCTCAATGAGGACGATTACGGCGATTAAAGGAGGATCCGCGGAGACGATCGGGGCGTGGACATCCTTTAAGCGATCACGCTGATGAACACTTGGAGCCCTCACCTAAGAGCCGCTCTGTTTATTGGTTTTGGAGAACCACCCTGGAGTCCTTGAAGCATTTCCAGGTGCTTCGATCGGCCGTGAGAGAGAGAAAGTGATGACACAGCGGAGGCTCTGCTAACGCTTTAAGAAGGAAGGATTTCAAACAACGGAGGGATTTTCAAGCTCCAACACGTCCTGTTCTTCAGCTCTGAGGATGAAAACATGGCCGGAGGATCAGGCGTTTGTCCGAGGCGTGGCCACAGTCAGACTTTAGCAGACAGTCTCCTTCATCCTCTTTACCTGCACAGATCTTCTCCTTAAAGAGAGGAATTATGTCATGAAGACTTATGTAACTTTGACTTTCCCTCACAGAAGACAAACACAGAATAAGCCCTTCATCTCTGAATCTAATTGATTGATTCAGATAATCAGACTACATAAAGAGCCTCAGTGAAACGCCAAAACATGACCTAACAGCTGGAACGATGGGCCGCAGTGTTCGCCTCCCTCTGAGGTCGACTGTCGATCAAGGAAGAGTTTAGGAGTTTAGGTGCTGGCCACTTTATTAGGTATCTCTATTCCATGCAGAGGACAATCAGTGCCAAAGAACCTCCTCTTTGGTGCCTAAAGTGTCAGCTTTCTCAGGAGCCTTCTTACTCGTCTTTTCAGTCATGGGACAGATAACAGAGGTCAGCTCCAAGGGCACAAAGGTCGCCAAGTTTCTCTCAGGTCAGCAGTTTCCTTCAGTATCTTGTCTGAATCAGAGCATGTCTGTGGACCTCTTGACCTAAGTTTGAGGGGCTGAAGTTTGCTTGTGTCACTGATGCAGCCAAACTTTTGAATTCCTATAACATATTTTGGTATCATGTCCATAAAAAAATAACAATGTCCAACTGTTTTCAAGGACTAATGAAGGATATTTAACACAAAGCAAACAAGAGCTCAAACCAGTGTTAATTTTGTTGACTAATTATTTTCATCATAGTTTTCGTCAACAACCTTTTTTCCCCTGATGAAAACTAGACAGTAACTAATAAAAACAAGTGCACATGGACAAAAATTCAAACTAAATTAACTGACATTTTCATCAACAAATAAAAACTAGACTAAAATGTTTGACAGAGACTTAATCCAACCAGACCTAATTTGGTCATGTAGAAAGTAGAGACAAGTTAGGAATATATCCAATCACAGCTACTTTGGTTGTGTGGAAAGGTTGGATGAGTTAAAAGGGACATCCAATCACAGCTGCCTTAGCTTGGTGGTGGTGGGATAAGTTGTGGAGCGATCCAATCAGAGCTCCTCTCTTTATGAATTGATATATTCATGTAGAGCAGGTTCACTGTTTGTTGTCAGTTCTGGTATTGTAACTGAGATGCTCTGCCAGGTAGCCTAAATAAAGGTGACTGCATTTCACACAAAAGTTCAATTTGTTTCTGTTCATTTATACATTCAGACTTTACTAGCATTCAATAAAGGGTTATTAGATGTTTGATTTTATCCAAGTGTAAAACATGACTTCAGAAATTCAAGGAAACATAAAAAATGCCTTACCCTTTACACTTCATATTTTAGTCAACTAAATTTACAGCAGATTTCATCGACTAAAATGTTGTGAAATTTCATCAAGTAAAACTAGACTAAAGTTCAAACAATTTAGATGACTAAATTATGACTGAAACTAAAAGATATTTTAGGCAAAAGACTATAACTAAATTAAAAGTGATGTCAACATTAACACTGGATCAAAGTCTAGGCTGCCATCACCCGACTCTGGTTTTAACAAGTGATTTTTTGAGTTCCTGTTGCCGTCTATCATTACCAACCACTCTGACCCTGCTCCTCTGACCTCTGGCATCAACAAGGCATTTTGGTATTTGCAGTAGATCAGCGGTCTCTGACAGACCAGGCCGTCTGGCACCAACGACCATGCCACCTTCAAAGTCACTTAAATCAGTGGTTCAAGCCTGAGTAGTGTCACGTCCACTGGAAGTGTATTTAAAGCCCTGATTAGCTTGAAAAAGAGAAACAGGGAGAGAAACATTTAAACAACAGGCTATATTTCCTAAATGACCTAAACATCGGCACATTTCTCCAGCGAACCAGTGCAGAGCCGCACTGCTGGCACGCACCAGAGCTGGTTGAGGTGCAGGCTCTGGAAACTAACTGACTGATGAGACTGGGGCAATTTGCATGAAAAAGTGTGGTGGTTTGTTGTACCAAAGTAAAGTCGCGGCCACCTCTAGGACCTAATGTGATACACTGTTTTGCAAAATAAGCATCATTTCATTGAGAAGGAGCATTCGAAGTGTGTAAATCGTTGTTTTAGTGGACTCTGATTGACAGCGTAGTGCCTCCCCTGAGACCCTTGAGCTCCCAGATTGGGAACCAGGTCCTTCTTCTCCATTCTGATGCTCAGTTTGAGCTTCAGCAGGCCGTCTCGACTATGCCCACATGCCTAAACGCAATGATTTGTTAATTATTGAATATTTTGACAGGTGACCACCTCTGATTTTGTTCCTGCTTCATCTCTGAGAATCAGACAGAGGAAACTTCTCAGTGTTTGGCGTGCAGGACCTGTTTTTGCTGCCATGGTATCAAACAGACATCAATATCATTCGTCTCTCTGTGATCGTGCTGAAGTTTCTCCCGACAGCCCCACTTTAATGCGCTGAAAGGTAAATCACGCTAATGCTCCGAGAAGTTAAACTTCATCAAACCCAACAGAAGTGACGGCCAAAAGCAGAAAAGGAGGTCCAGGTTGTAAAAATTCTCCTGAACTCTGGAACGTTTGGACCCGAGCACAAACAACATTCCTCTTCCCCTTCGCTGTAAACCCGCTCCAGGACCAGGTTTTTGGGGGGTTTCCCGTTTTTATGCATTCAAATGATTAATTGTGAGCCGCACAAAGAGCCGGACTCGTCCAAGCGGCGGTTTGAGTTTCCTGCATCAATACGTCTTTGATTCAGACAGTGGCTCTTTATGGAGAGCCACTCGCATCAGCAGATACTGTTCCTCAATAAAGGAAATGTTTGCCTTGGCCTTCGTGGAAAAGGCTGACTCCCTCTTCCTCCTCTGACAACCTCCCAGGGAATGTCAGCGTTTACATGACACACGGAGGGATCTCGCCCCGCACCCAGCAGAAAAAAAACACAGGAGTTTGTTCAGAAGGAGGCCGGGGAGCCGCTTCATAAACCGGATACAGAGAAATGTTCCTCTGTGGAAGGAAAAGGAGGCTTCAAAGGGCGATTTATGCTCCCGGGATCATAAACTGTGGAGAAAATGACCACACGCAGCAGAACTGCTGAACAAACAGCAAAGAATTACTTAATTCTCCACTTAAAACATAAACCGTGAAATGGATTATTACACGCAGAGAGGAGCTAAATTACACGAGGATCGGGTCACAGCAGCTCCAAAGTTCCCGTCTGATTACTTAGAGCTGCAGCCAGCGGACAATTTACACCCGCTCCATGTATTTACTCTGTATACCTTTCTCTGTAATGGTTCCCATGCAGCTCGGCCTCAAAGACGTGCCTGTGGACCATTCAGCTCGCTGCTTCGAGTTCCCACCGAGCCGAGCCGAACATCACTCCGCAGCCTTATCTGAGATCTGCTTGTTGAAGCGAGCAGCGGCCCACGGTCTTTTACCAGAGAGGGAAAATATTGGCTGAAGGTCGTCCACCATAATCCAATTTCATGTTCATGAGCGCTGCGGCCAGGAGAGAGTTCTCCCTCCACTGCTGCGCCTCTCCATACGTTTCCTCCGCCGTGCACTTTCATTATTTTCATGTGGGACAACTGAGAAATGAAAAATATCGACCACAGTGACACGAGAGGATGGAGAGAGGGCTTAAAGCTCTGCATCTGCTGATTTTTATCTGGATTTTATGATTTATGTAAGATTTTTATATACCTTTAAACAGTTCCTCCTTTAAAAAGACAAAATCAACTCCAAGTTTAGGTTTGGAAGTCTCCCATTTTTTAACTAAATCACCTCAAAATGGTCAAGATTAAAAAGCAGGGTCACCATTTTACCACAGAATACCAACAAGTTTAATGGATGATGATTCCTGTTTGAGTCAAAGACAAATAAACATAAGTCATATATAAGCGCCTAATATCAACTACAGTCATGTTTTGGTGATCAAAAATAGCAAATATACATTTTGAAAATGACTGAACACCCATATTTAATAAAATCTTTACTATTTATGCACCTTAGATTATTGAAAAAATATGTTTTTCACATGGGAGCATGTTGAAGTGTCAAACATTTAAATGAAATTAATTTTTGAGTTGTGTGGGCCATAACAAATGATATCTCATGATGAATTACAACAAATCAAGTATTATACAGCCTTAGAGAATATTTTCTTTCTATTTAAACTGGATATTATTTATTTATTGTTATAAAATCTAGAGAATAAATCAGAACAGAAGGGGTCCTAGAGTAGGGCTCTGAGGTGCACCAAAAGGGCAAAAATAAATTGGGGACAATGGAAAAATTGCAGACAGGTCTAAAATATTTTGACAACCTTAGATTACGTTTACATTTATTTACATTTAAAGTAAAAACTTTCTCATAGACATGTAAAGACTAAGGGAGTAGTTAGTAAAAAAAATGTGGATTGGAGGAGGCACTAAAACCAAGCCTTGTGGTATGCCAAAATGGCAAATAAGGAATATAACATCAGAAAAATGCAAAGGATATGGAGATCCTGTGCACCCGATAAGGGGTCATGTTTGCTTCAGGAAACAAACAAGTACAAGCTGCTGCACATAATCTAAATTTTACAAATATGTTGGACCAACTGTTCATGACAAAACTGTTCATGAAACATATGTTTTTGGAACACTCCATCTGAAAAACAAGGTTTAAAACAACATAGCAAGGTAATTTTTGATGATCTTAGAGGGAATTCTTTTATTTTTAATAAAAGCTTTTTTCTTACTTATAATTTAAAAAGCAAAAATGTAATTTTTTGAAAAATAGGGGACAAAAAGGCACTAGAATAGAGCTATGAAGTAAACCAAAATGTTATAATAGACGAATGCATGATCCAGTGCAGCAAAAACAGGTGCAAATGAAGAAAGACTGGACTTTAAGCACTTAAAGTTGTAGGTAGACTCCTTCACACTTGATATTATGCACCAGTATGACCTAGGCCTCTGCTCAAAATATCGATACGGCAGATATCGTCACACTTCTTGGGGATTTGTATATCGATACAGATTCTACAGAATCGAAGCAGCCTCAATGTTTTGTTAGTACTCTTTGGGTAATGTCAGCAATGGCACAGTTCAAATTAGAAGCTGAGCTACATGATTAGCACATGTTCCAAATTGAAACGTAGGTCTACCATTGTTGAGGCCCTGAATTTAAGCTTCTTAAGTTGTAGAATTATTTAAAACTCATCCTTCTTCTTTTTCTTCTTGTAATACAAACATTCTGTTAATAGTGTAGTCAATGTTCACATGTGTATCAGGATACTTATCATATCGTGAGGTTGCTGGAAATACCCAGCCCTAGTATGACCCCACTGATCAAAATGTTGCCTGAGTTTTGGGACTGTTGAATCTGAGCAGTGAAGTTTGTTTGGCTGATTTCACAGTTTGTGAGCACAATAAGCTGAGGTACAGTACGATGAATGCAGAAGTCACTCAGTAAATATTAAGACCTAAAGAGTTGTTGCAATTAGTCTTAAAATTAGAACGAGTGAAGCAGAAATTTAATGACAGGGAACAGCAAAGGTCCTAGAATTAACAGAGGCTCTGCAGAGGGACTCAGCACCAACTTCATCGCCCTGTGAATCACGTGGCTGAGTGACCAGAGCTCACTGATCAGCTGTTCCTCTGTCGTCATATGCTGCAGTACCAAATCTGGCCACTGCGGGGCCCCGTATCAGGGACCACGGTGGGGGTCACGCCCTCCTCGCTCCATCCTCGGGGTCTGATTTTGCCCCTGGTGCCCTCGCTGCCCCACTCCTCGTGGTCATGCGCTCGTTCCTCACCTGTCTCTCCTCATCCTGACGTCCCGCTGATCCCGTCCAGCTGACTGCTTCAGGACGGCGAGGAAACAAAGAAACACAAACAGAGAGACAGAATCTGAGCGTGCTCGCTCCTCCACACATGACCTACTTCTGCGTTTCCCCTGGCAGCAGCTTATCTGCGGCTCAGAAACACGCCGGGCGTTGAAATGTGTATAAGACGTCGCCAGCCAACAAAACAAGAGAATCTGCTGAGAGGAGCTTCGTACACCTGCGAACTTCAAGAGGCGGCCATGGCAGCCGTCCAGTGATTGGACGGCAGGGCGTCAACAGGCAGCAAAGAAAAAGAAACAAACGCTGAACTGAGCCGACCCGGGAGGGAATCTGACAGCTGGAGATCAGAGGAGAAGGCTAAGACCTCTTTAAGCTCGACCTTTTCATCACAACAGACCAAAATACTCAGTGTTTTATTGAATGTAGTCAAGCTGAAGCCCTTTTTAGCTTTGTAGCTTTAGCCTCTGCCCGTTAGCATGACTTCACTACCCTGGACCCCTTCAGGGTCCAGCAGCAGGGTGCAAAGTAGGATTGTTTGGATCAGGTGTTTTTTCTCGACTTTTGAAACCTTAAACACAAACAGTCTCACACCATAATACACCAGACTAACCCAGACTACCTGGTGGGAAGGTACCATGAGTTAGCTTCTGCCTTCTAGCTTGATTGAGGGCTTTGCTGATGCTCCTCATTCAGGTTTATGCTTCATTTTTTCTGTAGGATTTTGTGGCGTGATCCGCCCGATTCTGCCCCCTTATTGGCTCACACTGGTTGCTGCATATGTTAGCTGCTTTGGTAAGAGTATTCAGGTCATGTTGAGCTACAGCAGGCTTGGTCATTCTTTGCCAATGCTGTCTCCTGGTAGAGTCTAGTGTTGCAACAGAAGCTGATGACACTACTTTTTAACAGCTTTTCTCCCTCATTTGGTTAAAACTGTCAAAACGAAGAAAAATAGTGTTGAGAAAACAGACCTTGTGGTCTAATGAGGACCTCAGATCTATTCCAACCACACGTCTGACTCGTGTTATGGTTTAACTTGTGTCCATGTTAACAGACATTCACAGGTTTTAGTTAATATTTATTCATATTAACTTCTTGTTCACAAACTAACGAACTAACTAACATAGCCTCTTTAGAGGAGGTAATAATAATAATTGTGTCATTTAAACACTTCTATTCTCTGATTTTTCATAAGTTGCTCTTTCAAATAACTTTATCTATATAAAAGTTTAAATCAAACCTCAATCCAAAGCTTTTTTTAATAGAGCATTATCTGTTTTTAAAGATATTTAACGTGCTAATGGGAGAAATTTAATGCAGGGGGATATACTGTGAAATGAAAAGTCAGTGGTTCCAAAAGGCTTCCTTGAGGAACTCTCTAATAGGTGTTTCTTGTGTTGATTGAACACTTGAATAACTATATTTATTTTTTCCAAGGAAGTTGATATGTCTTAAAGATTCTGCATGTTGCAGCCTGCTTACTTAATATTTACTTAATTTTTTATGCTCTTATCTATTTTAATGTCTTTATTTGATATTCCTACTGCTGTACTGAGTGTAAGAGCAACTGAAACAACCGAATCTCCCCTTGGGGATTGATAAAGTATTTCTGATTCTGATTGTTTTAGTCCCACACCTTCAAAAAATGTCATCTACTTCTTTTGGCATGTCTCTATGAAATGAATAAAGTCAGTAAAAAATGAGCAGAATCTACACTCCCTATCAATTTACAGTTTTGTTGGTCATGTTTTGGTGTCAGTGCTTCATGTGATATTTATATAAAAGTAACACAACAGGGTCTTAAAGCCCAAAGTCTCTGTTTGCCTTTTTACCTGATAAATGTCTTCACTCTGTCCCTCTTCGGGCTCCGAGTCCGTCTCCTTCTCTGTTCCCGTGCAGCCGGTCACAGAGGTCATGACCCGTGTTTGTGAATGAAGAAAATGACTTTCTCCGTAAAGCAAACATCTCCCCTCTCAGGGAGATGCTGCTGAATGAGTGTGAGGGCGGGATGTTGGAGAGAGGGTGGGTGGGATGTTAGAGCGAGGGCGGGCGGGATGTGAAGCTCCATGTTTGGGATGTGATTCAGAGATTGGGGGTGCAGCTCTTGGCCCGGGACGCCGCTCTGTGAGGCTGCATGCATCAATGTATTTACTGTTCTCCTGTGTCAGCCTGGAACGGCGAGGCCACCAGCGACTCGCCAATTTACTGACATCACCGGCTAAATAATACCACTTATGAGAATACAAGCCCCGCCCTGAAGCCGGGCCGGGGCCGGCTTCCCTGAGCTTAATTTAGCCCTGAATCACTGCAGCCATTATGAAAAGCTCTCAAAAAGTGCATTCATGGCTCCGCTCCCCTCCAGCATCTTACTGCCTTTTTCCACCAGCTCCTCACTCCACTTCACCCCGCCGAGAGCACGCATCATCGTCACGGCGACGCAGACGGCCTGCAGAGGGCACGAACACGCCGGAGATGTTTTTATTCAGAGGAGGAGGGTCACGGGAATAACTCAAGAGCTATAAATAAGAACTATTTAGAGTATTTTTACCAAACTCACCCTCAGACTTTGACTCCAGAGCACCTCAGACAGAAATACATGAAACATTTTGATGCACAAATTTATCTGACGGAGCAAATTATTCTACATGTTTTTACAAATTAAAGATATGTAGAGTAAAATCTAAAACAGTAAAATCCTGAACAAAACCATCAAACAGTGAAGCTAAAGCTGAGATCCTAGATCAGTGAGTCGAGTGACAGCATGTTAATCACTTAATAACTTATTAACGTGAACAGGTAATCAGGCTGCAGCTCAGGCTGACAAGCGTCTGCTAGTTTCATTGTTGATAAACGAGACCCGGTGTTTTCACTGTTCAAGTTACCGTGTTGACTGGTGACCTATGGCTGTCTGTCAGTTCAAACCAGGGATGCACGATACTGTGCCAGTGTTATCAAATTTACTGTAGCTGGTCCTAATATCAATATGAATATATATAAATAACTGAAAGTGTTTTTTGTTATAATACCTGCTTTACAGGCGACATGTAATTCTAACAGTAAAAGTGGACAAAGCTTCTTCTGCCCTTCTAAGAGCTGCAAACACTGATTTACCAACCAGCTGATAGGAAATAGGCCCCAGGTTTTGGATATTATCATCAAGATTGATATGTAAAAACATAAACTTAATGATTCGTTCATACGTTCATATCTCCTCATAATGATATTCAGTCTTTGCAGCAGTTATCTGCCGTTTTGTAGGCCTGGAGCTGCACACTTGAATGTTTGGATCCTGCAGTAACGGCTCCTTCACGTCTGTAATAAGAATATTAAACGTGCAGCAGGATGTGACATCAGAGAGATTTTAACGAAGAGGAAGTGTTTAATGGGCTGCACAGATCAGCCTGGAGCACTTTTATGAACTGCTTAATGAATGCTCTGCATTACAAACACTGGCTGATCCACTCGATCACACACGCTGCAGGTGACTCAGCCTCATGACGTCGCCACGGAGACGGACCACACAGACGCTCAGAGAGCAGAGAAGAAGAAGAGGAGGAGGAGGAGGGTAGGACATCTTTGATCCTGTGATGGAAAACGGGGTCAGAGTGAGGAAGAGGAGGAGGAAGAGGAGGCAGCAGGTCCCAGAGGAGGAGCGGGGTGAATGAATGAGTGAATCAGGATGAATCAGGTCGCCTCCCTCCGATGGAAACACCTCAGACTGACAAACATGTTTTTAACAGAGAGAGCCTCACATACTTTCACTTTAATCATGGACCTCAGTTTGATTTGGTGATTCAGGCTGGATCTGCGGCTCAGTCTGACCCTGACAGATCCGTCTGTTAGCCTCCATGAGCCAGGACAAGAGGTCAGAGGTTATCGGGAGGTTAATATCTCAAAAACCTCTCAAGGATTTTTCTTCTAACTTCTCACAAACATCCACCCTGACTCATCATGAGCATCATAGGACGGGACAATTATGAATTGTGATTCACAGTCATGATTATACAAAAAGAAATAGGGCTGTCCAGTCTGATGTTTCTGAACTCGTAATCTCAGATACTGACATTTTTGATCAGGAACACAAAGTCTGTACTTTACAAAAATGTGAGAGTCTGTTTGTGAAAGGAACAGATGTAAAACAAGAAAAACAACATTTATCTGTTGAAAAATGAGACTCCTGCTCTCTGAAAGAACTCATGCAGTGATGATGAGGTGCGGCATCGTGGTACATTTGTGTCTTTTGAAGGGCTGGGAAATATATCAGTTAAATCCATTAATTTGAATAATTTTTTGCAGAAGATTTAACTGGACTTACACTTCCTCTTATTGTAAGTTGTTGAAATGTTTGAAAAATCAAATTCTGAAAAAAGGGACAGTTTTCATTGTGGTAGTTTTTTTTAATGAGATTAAATACTGATCAGAGAGTTCCATGTTAATGTCCTGAAAACAGCTCAGAATTCAGCATTCATGTAGACAAACCTGCCTACATTCAAACTACAGTATCAACATTTTATGAAAAATACCAGCATGCAGCTGAACTATTAGAGGAAAATTCTGTTTAGTTTCAGAAGATATTTTTGACATAAAAACAAAACTTTCTCATATTTTTGTGTTCTTGGAGGTTTATTTCACTGAGAGGGAATAAATAGATTAAAATTGTAAATTGACGAGGTGCTGTCTTGACACAGCCCGTATACACGCTTCTGCTGGCCCGGGTTCGAGTCCAGCCTGTGGTCTGGCTGCAGAGAGGCCCAGATTACAGGAGACATCTACTCAGCCTTTCTCCTTGACCTCTGAACTTTTGTTATCTGCAAATGATCCTTAAAGGGACAGAAAACCACCACAGGGAGCTAAATATAAGATATCTGATCTTTCAGTGTTTGTGCTTTTAAAACCTTTTTTCTGATTTAATTTAATTAAGTTAATAAGTTATTAAGTGATTAACATGCTGTCACTCGACTCACTGATCTAGGATCTCACTCAGTCCATCTCAAATAAAGGAGGGACATCAGCTGTCAGAAGGTCAGGCTTCTGTCAGTGTGATGTCAGATCCTGATCCTCATCACGATGATGAAGACCGAGTAAAGATGGTCTTCGTTTTGTTCTCAGGTGTTCTCAGGTGTCATCTTTGGAGCAGATGTGAAGTCCAAACACTGAATCCTTTTCCATCTCTTCATCCTGAATGTTCCCCTGAGATAAATCCAGCCTGAGGAACATCCAGGTGGATGGAAAAGAACATTCTTGGTAATCACAAACTGAGAAGGTGTTGGAGCTAAAGCCGCTGCAGTGGCATTGTGGGTAAGCCCGGTTTATTTAGACTGGGTTTGTAGGCCATTACATACCATCAGGCTGCTGCCTCACACCCATCTTCATGTTTTATTCAACACGGCCGACACGTTTGCACCTGGATCTGGACTTCAGACCACAAGAGCAGCTATTTTTGTTGTTCCACTGAAGGCCGTGACAGAAAAAGGATTGTTTAAAGCTAATGGCTGCTTGTTTAGTCTCAGGAGGAGGAAGTTTGGCAGGAAAATGAAGACCAGCGCAGACCGGACAGGGTTATTATTATTATTATAACTTGTTTTGAGCTGCAGGTGCCCTTGATCGTAGATTTTACTGTGTCCTCATGTGCAAGAAAATGTGGTAAAATGCAGCATACTGGCCACTGTATTAGGAACAGCCTTCTAGTCCCATGGTGGACCCAAGGAGTTCCTGTTGCCTTTCAATCATCTCCAACCGCTCTGGCTGCCACTCACTGGATATTCTCTCTTTCTTGTTCCATTCTATATTGATGATTATGTGTGAAATTTTAAGTAGAGCAGCAGTTTCTGAAAGACTTACACCAGCTCAGTCACTTCAGTCCCCTTTCTTCTCTGTTCTAATGCCATGTTCGACCTCCATCTTGTCCACAAATGCAGTGAATTGATGCCTTGCAGTTCAACAGGTGTGCCTAATACAGTGGCCAGTGTGTGTAAATGCCTTCATAGAGGGGAGAACTCCAAGGAGCACTCAAATGCATCCCCATAAGATGCCTCGCTGCACCCTTGTGTGTGTCAGCTCGGCCTGTGCTCAAAATATCGTCATGCAGTCTTTGCAGATGTGTGTGTCGATACCGATTCTGCAGAATCGATACAGCCTCAGATACTGTGACAGCTGTTGTCCATACGCTTTGGGTGATGTTTTCAACGGCACAGTACAAAGTCCAATCCAAACTTCATGAATGAAATTTTTTTAGCTTAGGTCTAAAATCTTTGAGGAGCTACATTTAAGTGTCTTGAGTTGGAGAACAATCTTTTTCTTTTTGCAATGAACAAAACAAATTTAAAGTTGTCAGGAATTCTGATAAAGGCATAATAAATGTCCATAATTTAAGCTCAGCGGGATACGTATCATGTCGTGAGGTTGCATGAAATACCCAGCCCTAGCGTCAGATGCTCCTGATGCATCGTTGGGCTCCAGCAGATGTCCCTCAGAGTCGAGGAGGTGATTCATGCTGCTTCAGTTTCAGTGTATTTATTTAAAATACCTGTCTTTGAAATTGAAATTGAAAAATGCTGGAGAGAGTTTGATTTTCATGGATTAATCTGTAGAGCTCCATCATGTATTTGCTTTCCTTTCCATCATCCTCTGAAGGACGGCGGACGGTCGGACGGATGGGGTTTTGTTTCAGCGTTCAAAGGAGAGGTGTGGCGTCCACCTGGACATACAAACCAAGCTCTGTCAGACCTTTAAACTTTTATGATTCCTGCCATGATGTTCTCAGAATGAGCTGACAATGAAGAAAGCATGGTGGTGGCTCGCCCTGCAGGAACGATTCAGTCTTTAAAATCGTCTCTGAAAACAGAGAGAGGAAAGCGTCAGCTGCAGCCGCTCGGCCGTCTTTTGAAGTCTTGGAAATAAAACTCAGCGCTGCATTTACATCTCTCACGGCCCGTCGATTGTTTGCCTTCTCGTCGCATTAATCCCGGGCCTTTCTTCATCTCTGATCCTTACAACAACAGCGGCTCGGAGAACTAATAAATGGAAGGGTTTGATTTCCGTCGGCGCTGCCAAACACCACAGGCTCACCTTCACGGGGCAGGGGTCAGCACGGAGAGGCCGGGCCCCTGAAGGCTGAGGGTCCAGGCCGGGGGCCGGGGGGGAATGTTTACCCACGGGGCGTTCCCGTATTGATCTTATATATCGGTGCCGGGCGGGGAACCATAACAGATAAGCTCGGGGCGAGATCTCTGCTGTCTTTTATTTCTAGAGCTCGCGCGGTGGGAAACTTTTAGGTTTTTCACTTTTTCTCCAAATATTTCTGAGAGAGTCATCGCTCATGACAGAAGAATCAGATCAGTGAACCTACACGAAGGCTGATCTGACGTGTTTTACTTTGGAGAGCAAACAAATCCATAAATCCATCAAACTGGGTTATTTCAATACAGTCAAGCTGAGCTTTAGCCCTATGGTTGTAAAGATTTTACATCTCCACATCATTTCCTGCAGAAACACGGTCTGAGTTCATACTTACAGAAGCCCTGATACATCCATGTGTTTTTATTGTACCTCATTTTCTTCTATATTTTGGACCTTATGAAGTATTTAATAGAATTTAACATGAGTTTAAAATATGACCTGAGGGTCTTTGGCTTTAACTTGTCAACAGACAGAGCAGCTCCACCCTCAGCAGTGATCACAATAGCTCTTAAATCAAACCTCTGTTTCCAAAGCGTCTCTGAATGTTGACATCACGGACCATGAGAACGGAGATGAGCGGTCAGATGGATGGGCTGGTCCTTCAAACATCTCTCAGAGCTGAAGATCTCAGAGATGAATCCATGACGTGGTCTTTGGATCTGAGGCCAAATATGTGCTTTGTGTTAAAGACTCAAATCCTCTCCTCGTCTTTCTCGCTGGCGTTCCCACGCGTCACCAGCGGTCAAACGTTGACAAGATCTCTCCTCCAGATGATCAGAAATCAGAAAAACATCCAGATCTCAGGCAGGTGGGGCAGGTATCTGCCGGCCTGTTTCTCTTTCACTGAAGCTGTCTTTGTTTTTGTCTCCATCAGAACGTCACCCCGGGTTCACACTCTGCCATCATTACATAACGCTCTGTTCGCAGAGGCACCGTGAGAACAGACGCTGCGAACGCGAACCGAACACAAACATATAAATCAGAGTCATTATTTGTCAAACATCACGTCCCCACAGCTCATCAGTGAGGTCCTCATTTGGTTCTAATAATCATCACAATGACAACAACACGATGACAACAGAATAAATCACCACCCCGGGGCAGCAGAGAGTCATCGCTCCCCCACGCCCACAACACTCATAAATATTTAAGACTGCACGGACTTCAGATTAATAAAGGGAATCGGATATTTGAACAAGTGTCAGGGGGACAGAGGAAAGTCAAATGTCTGTATTTGTTTCTTTTTGATTAAAGGTAAGGGTTACTGTTAAAACCTCAACCCCCGTCACCCGCTCTCTGATCAGACCTTCACAGCTGCAGGTCAACAAAGGGTTAAACAGCTAAATTCATTAAATGATCTAAAATGATCCTGCAGCTTCACAAAACCACTCTGAGCCTGACGGAGCATCGTAGCTGTCTCCTGTCTCCAACAGAAGACTCGATGGTCCCTGTAATCAGTGAACTCTTTAACTCAGGACTGTGGTTTGTACTAACATATTAAAGGATCTCCTCGGTGGTGTTTGCTCCATCACACCGGCCTGTATCTCCACCTCCCTCCACATCTGTTAAAAACTGATAAATACCGCTCTGCCCGTCTGTCTGAAGAATTTTCCTGAGTGTCTTTCCAGAATCAGTTTATTTGGAAAAGACTCTTCAGGAAGTGGGAGTCCAAACAGGGTCAGTAAATCTGGAGCTGAGTGTGCCTGTGCTGTACCTGTGCTGTCGGTCTGACAGACAGACACCAGTCAGACGGAGGAGTGGGGGGGCGGAGACGAGTCAGGCGGAGGTCAAAAACAGTCCTCAGACTACAGGAAGGAGTGTCGCTGTTTATTATGCCACCCAGAAGACGCTCATGCTGCAGAGCGCTGGAAGAAGGCCTCTGTTATTTATTAGAGTCTAAATGCAGAAGTCTTCGTGCTGTGAGCAGAATGAACTCAACACTGAGTCTGATTAGTGAAGCTCGTAAACTGCACTGCAGCTGATGACCAGCAGGGGGCAGGAGGACGTCTGACTGAACTGAAGTCTGCTAAAATGTATTCATTAAATCTGAACATATGTCCACGAAACTTTGCACATGCAGTATTGGTCATTTTTGCACTAGCTTCTAGTCTATTTAAATTCCACTGCCTCTATTCTTACTGTGACCACATCATAATAATTTAACACTTTATTGCATCTTTGCACTGCCCCCCCACTCCTCTCACTGTGCTGAGAGCATGTTGACAACAAGCTGTGAAATTCCTCAGATTGTTGTCGTGAAATTCTTTTAAATCTAAACTCTGTCATCCTGACAGAAGTGAGAAACGCCATTTCAGCGACTCTGTATGTCATACGCATATGGAGAATTGACGAATAAAAGCCTTGAATCCTCGAGTGTTTCTACGCTATCAGCTGATTAATCCCCTCAATCGGCCAATATCGGTACGATTAATTATGGCCGGCACTGGAAAAAGAAGCTTTTAATGGTTTCATGAATAAAAACTAATGAATTATGGATTATTATTTTTTATTATGGAAGACTCAGAACTTAAATCACCTTTTCTTCTCCATTTTGATGCCATGTTTGACCTCCAGCAGGTAATCTTGACCATGTTTACATGCCTTAAAGCACTGAGTTGCTGCCATGTGATTGGCTGAATAGCTATTTGCTTCAATAGACATTCAACAGGTGTATCTAATATAGTGGCCAGTGCATGTACATGCCTTTGTATGCGTTATTGATCGCAGAGAGATCTTCCTCTTTTTAGTGTAATAATTGTGTGAAATCGATTAAATACAGAATATTCTTTAAGGTCTTTTTCTCCATAAATCAGGCGTAAATCCAGTCTTTAGCTGCTCCCGGGGATATTTTCTCGTTGAAAGGACCTGTTTTTTTCCTGCTGTATTTATGAAGCCGTCTCGTCCACAGGCCGGCGTCCTCGGGCTGCTGTGAGACTGTCCAAAGTTTCCTCTGCGATGACGTCCTGACCTTTCTTTGTGTCTCACGTTAACGTCACGGTGAACGGAAACGAGTCGACACGCAGCACAACAGCGGCTCTAACATTTGCTGTCGGCTACAGCTGGCCTTCTGCTACAGAGTGACAACCTGAGAGTCCTGAAGGCAGCGGAGAAACCTGAGAGGCAGAGTCAGATGGTGGTAATAGTTTTATTAAAGCTATAAATAGACGTGCTTGGATTATTATGCAACGATCTTTTGGGGCTGCGTTTGGTTTTAATTACATCAGTTTGACGAAGGCAGAGCAGAAGGTCTCTCTGATTCCTCCAAAGAGCTGTAAATGATTTTTTAAGGCATGTCGTTGTTCCTCGTCCAGAACATTCCAGACTCAGAGATGAAGAGTTCATGACAGGATGTTTGAATGATTTTACATCCAACAAATCCTCCAATCAAATTACCTATTCATCCATCAATCCAACCATCGATCTGTTCATCCAACAATCCATCAATCAAAATTTCCCTTAAAACAGCCATTAATCAATCTAACATCCAACCATCAACCCCTAATCCATCTTATCCATCAACCCATCCATCCATTCATCCTTCTAACCATTCATAATTTCATCCATACAAACATCCAACCATTAACTCATCCAACCACCAAACCATCCATTTTTCTTTCTGTCAGTCCATTCATTCATCAGTTAATCCATCTATCCATACATTACCCATTGATCCACTTATCCATCCCTTCATCTAACTATCAATACATCATCCATCCACCTGTTCATCCATCCGTCTATTCATCCATCCATCCATCCATCCCTATCCCTCCATGTCTTCCTGCTCTACTGTAAAGAGCGTTGAGGAAACACTTATGAATTGGTGCTATAGAAATAAAGATTGATTGATTAATAATTTCAATAATCCATTTATCCATTTATCAGATTATTGATTTATCTGTCCATCTATCGATCTGTGCGCTCTAACATCCACCCATCCATCTGATAATCGATCCATCCATCCTTTGAACCATCCATCCACCCAAATCTTTGACCTGTGTCTCATTACAGGCTCCTCATGCTGTGAGGATTTTAATCTTTTTTAAGAGTGAAAATAGACAAAAACGTTGAAGCCATTTTAAGATAGTGACGACAGAAATCCAAGTCCTGTGGCTGTTTGACTTTCTTCTCTCTAATTTATGTGCAGCTCCAGAGTAAAGGAAACACCTGTGAGATTTTAAAGCCAACAAACAGAAACCAGAAATCAGATTATTTTAAAGAAAGTGGCCCAAGATGATTTTTACGATTAATACGAGTCAGCAAAGCATAAACAGAAGCATCCTTTATCTGATGCAGAAACAAAGCACAGATAGATAACTCGTCTCTCTCAGTGCATTATGGGAATTCCTCACATCCTTTAAGCCGTGGATGGATGTGAGATGATGGGTGAACGGTGACATGAACAGAGGGACAGATGTCCAGAAGAATGGATGGGTTCATATTTATAAGCTAATAAACAGACTGACTGATGGAAGGACGGACCGGTGGATCAGCAGATGATTGAAGAAGGGGTTAAAGGATGGATGAATGAAAAGACTGATTGTTTGTCAGATAGATCGATGGATTGATGGATCAATAACCAGAAAAAACAGAACTTAAAGAATAGATAAAAACATGCATAGATGGATGTGTTGGTCGATATTTTTTTACTATTAACATGAGTAAGCATGGCATTGAAAACAGGAGCATCATTTAACTGGTTCATAAATAAAGTAGAGATGAAGGCTGGTCTCTCCTGGTGCATTATGGGAATTCCTCACATTCTCTGACCCCTGACCTCCGCCCGTGTTCCTGTAACTCTCCCCGCCTCATTAAAGACTTCAAACGTCTGTCAGAGCGAGGACGCGCTCACATTCCTGCACACGCTCTTTCTATTTTTAGGATCTTTAACCTCCAGAGACACAAAGTCAAAGGGACGACCCCCCCCCCACCCTCTGGTGCCCAGATGTGTTTCCCATCCCGGGTCCAAACAGATGTTCTATTTAAAGACGAGTCCTCACCGCACACACCTGTTTGTCTAAACCGAGCCTCCGGGGAGCAGGATCATGAAAAACATCCTCAGACGGACGGGACGTCTCCTCGACCTTCACAAGTCAGAGCGGGAAGGTCACCTTTAGAGAGACTCTTCTTCAAATAAACAGAATTAATGAAACCAGAGCATAGGGCTGAGGGATTTCAGGAAAGATCTAATTGTGATTTTTCTGGCAGATATTGTGATTTCAATTTGATTCACGATTTTCTTCAAATCAAGCTTCAGTGCAATATTCACAATATTTACAGTATAGACAACAGTAAGGAAATCAATGATCAAAAGCACATAACACATTATTCATCCTCTAATATCGATGATAAATAATCTGTTTTCATTATTTAAGGGATAAAACTTCTACTCTTAAACAGAGGCTTTGAGTTGTTGACCTGCTCACCAGCACTTCAGTAAATGCACATTGTCTGTAAATTTGTAAAATAGTTGACACAACAGATCCTGGTTCAGTCTGGAGCGCTGCAAAAAAATCTCAGCTTTGGCAATCACATGATTGCGTTGTCTGAAATTGCGATTTTGGTCCGAGAACGATAAATCTGTCCATAGCATCAAAACAGTGACCCTAGAGAGCCATTGTAGGACAATTTTATCTTTTTAACTTGAGAATGATATTGACAGACTCCTGCTTGAGCTGCAAACGAAACCAAAACATCAGAAAAGACGATGATTACATAAATTTTTCATCGTTTCAGGTCCTTAGAAAGGAAAGAAAATAGTTTAAAACAAGAGTCGACAATCTGACAATGATCTTTAAATGATGACTGTGTGATCAGGAGAAAATAATCCTGAAACTTTTCCAAAGTCCAAGGTAAAAGCGTCTCTTTGATACTTCGAACAAACTTTTATGGATATGGAAACTGATATGGAAACACATCTGCTGCTGTAAATAATGAAGAAATCAGTGATAAAACGAAGGGAATAACAGACGGGGAAACAATCATCCATCAATATTTCCACTGATAAATAAATAGTGAACCAAACAGCGAGACCACGACTCCAATGAACCAAACAACAGAAAACAGACCAAACACGGATACAGAACATTAATATGGATCAGAATCACTCACTGAAACGCTTTACTGTGCAGCAGGAGGAATAATGTCACTTTAGAGGGCTGCCTCAGGTTGTGAGATTTTATTACAGGATATTATGATCTGAGGAACATCATGTAACTTAGAGACCTTCAGAGGGCACTGAAGTGAAGTGAGTCAAACTCTGATGTTTGGATGCTTTAACCTCGGCCCTAAAAATGTCCTTACTAAGCTGAAATATGGCATTTTTTTATTCTTCCCATTGTGTTTAAATTTGAGCCTTGTGTTCATTAATTTCTTATTATTTTAATATCTTAAAACTTATTAAGGCCTTCTAATTTTTACATACTAGGGATGCAACTAATGACTATTTCTATTGTTGACTACTGGGACAATAAGTCGACTAGTCAGGAGATTTTTTGACAATAGCCTCCATTGTGCCACAGGACAAAGACTGATGCGAGGAGCTTTAACGTTTTTATCTTCAGTGTAGATCAGGGGTGGGCAACTGATGGCCCAGGGGCCACATGCGGGCCTTTACCTCACTCAATGCGGCCCACCAATCATTTCCATAAAAAAACAAAAATTATTGCATTTAAAAGAAGCTTAAATTGGCTTTAGTTTTGTGTCATGCTAGTTATATTGTGGATTTAAATTGTGTTTGAGTTAAAATATTTTAATGTTGGTATAATCCTTTGTTGGAGCTTTATATTTGCTATTTTTTGTTTCTTCATATATTTCTGTCCTCATTGAGACGGCCCAACAGTATGTAACAGTGCGGCCCACAGGCACTGAAAAAACATCTATGTGGCCCACCCCTGATGTAGAGGAATACGCAGAGAGAAACAAAGGTTTAGGACGCGGTAGCATCGCAGCGGCGTCCGCTGCTGTGCTAAGGTCCTGTTTGATGATGCTACTCCGTCAAAGATAGTAAGAGGAAGAAGATGAGTCACTCCACAGTATAATCCACTCCAGAAAACAATTTAATGTTCACACAGCACACTACAAACATGGGCTGATGTAACTTAACCTCCATCAGACGAGAAAACCAGCCACTGACCATTAGTTTTGTAGAAGTTTGTCGGCTATTCATTGCGTCTCTCCTGATCCACCTCTGTTCTCTCTCCGTCAGAGATGCTCTGTTATAGCTCCTGTCACCTTAAAGCCCCCTGCCCCACGTGGGCCCAGTGGTTGACAGGTCTACTCTCTGGTGGTTGGCCACTTCAGAGCTGCTTGGTGACATGTTGTCAACAGCTCTGCATCCATTCTGATGCTGCTTGCTGTCTTCAAGGTCATAGAGATGCTCCATTACTCAGAGGACAGAAAGGTGCAGAAAAGTTCCCTCTAACTGGAGGATGAAAGAACACATTTTGGACTTTAAGAGTCAAGATCTCTGTATTTGTGCCTCTCTCTGAAGATTCCTGCAGTCACACACGTCAGCCCTTCCTCTTTGCAGCACATTTGCACCTCCTGGAGACACAATGGTAATTTCTTGGTTTATGGCTGAGAGTAAAGGATTATTTCAGTTCTTCTTCTCTCGTAAGTCTTGCACTTACAGCCTAAACTCACTCAAAGACAGAACACTCAAACATTAAGGGTAAAATCGGGCTGTTCTCATTGACCTTGGACCTTCCATGACACATTTGATGATGTAAATAAGAATATTGATGATTTTCCTGGAGTTTAAATGTGTTTAAAGGAGCTTTAAAGTCTCCTTAAGTTAAAGTTAAGCTCCTAACTGCCTGTATTTCTGACTGACTCTGGTTTGTCTCCTGCTGCTCTGCTCGTATTGTTCGCCGTGTTTCATCGTCTCATTTAAGCTCCAGTTGTCCTTTTAAAAACCACGAGTGTAAACACACTTAGCTCCGCGGCCGGCCACAAAAGCCCGCTGTTCACCCCTGTCTGACCAACATGTTCAGAAAATAATCCTGCGGTCCAAAACTCACAGCCGACCGCACCACTGAAATAAATCTCCATTTCCCCCGGCCACTTTCTTCATTATGTAATAAATCACCAATCAGAGCGCCGGAGCGAGGGCACGGCGGCGGAGGAGGCCATTTTCTCCTGTCAGGGATGGGAGCATGATGCTAACGTGGTCGTTCACGGGGAGGTCTCGCTCCGATCATTATTCCTGCGCTCAGCACACCCACGTCAGATTTAATGGAGCTGTCAGACGAGCCGAGGTGTGGTCGGCAGCCATTTTCCAAATAATTACCCTCCACAACAGAGGCTGCATTGTGCGCCGGAGCGGGCCTCTGAAAGTAGGTGAAGGAGACGGGGAAGTACGCACAGCACCAGCCGCTGCAACGCCGAACAGGCTGATGAGCTGAGGAGGAGGAACGAGTCTGAACCTGCAGGACAAAACAGTTTAACATCAAAAACCGAGCAGGACGTGGACATACAGGGTTTCTGCTGCAGACCCATAAACACAGAGACGATCACAACACGGGCCGCTGCAACGCCGAAGAGGCTGATGAGCTGAGGAGTGTTTATGTGAGGAGAGAGGGAGGAGGAACGAGTCTGAACCTGCAGGATTAAAGAGTTTAACATCAGAAACCGAGCAGGACGTGGACTCTGACACACTGAGGGGTCTGCACGCAAACATTAAAACAGAACAAATCACAGCACGGACACAAAGAACAGGACAAAGGAGCAAATAACTGCACTGAGTTATTGGTAATAAAATAAAGATAATCTGTCAGAGGTTCTGTTTGAAGAGAAACTGTCAGTAAACAGAGTTAACCTAAAGTAACACAAACACATCTCTGAGGATGGATGGATGGATGGATGAAAGAGAAATGGAGATGAAGGGGTGAACAGACACATGGTAGATGGATGTAGATAGATGATTAAGATGGATGGATGATAAACAAAAGGATGGATGAATGATCAGTAGATGGGGAAAATAATGGATGGATGGATGGATGGAAAATTGTGTGGTTGGGTGAATAACTCAAGAAATATTGGATGGATGGATGGATGTTGGATGAATCAATAGATGTTTAGATAATTGTGTGGGTAGATGGAATGAAGGATAGATTTATGGTTGGATGGATGGATGGATGGATGAGTGGGGGGAAGGATTGATTAATTAGATGACTATAGAATGAGGGATGGATGGTTGGATGGATGGCATAAAGAGAGATCAATAGACTGATGGTTGGATCATAACAGGAATCAAATGATTGAAAAATGATTTAAAATCAGATTAATTCAGTAAGAAATCAAATATTTTACAAAAAGTTCAGACCAGAAAGATTTTACGAATCAAACAAGAAATTAGAAATATGTCTGTTTGTTTTTAAAAGAAAATATAGAAACTACAATAAAAATCTGAAGTCTTTTAAAAGATACAAGACGGAGAAACAGTCAAAGAAGAAGACAGCACAGCAGCAGTCATTCATTATGATGCTTCAGAAATCTGCAGTCTGCTCCGTCCTCCATCAGGGGGCGCTGTGCTGAGGTGAGCCTGAGCTCCTGGCCCCTGAAATAAAAAATTACATAATTCTGGAAAGTTTTGTTCAGTGGTGGTGTGGAAAAAAGGCTGTTTGCTCCGTCAGAGGGCGGTTATGTTCAGAGCGGATCAGACACGAGCTGCGATAGAGGAATCCTGTCCTGTGACCGAGACACCGTCCAAATAATCAGGAGGAAACGTCCCCAAGGACCGTCCTCAAGGACTCTTCCAGGTCTGTGAAATAAAACAAGAGTGAGTGTGTGAGGGAGCCAGGATGTTGGATTTTACAGCCGACTGGACCAGGTTCAGCAGAAAACACCCGCAGAGAGAGAGAGTTAATGTTCTGAACTGAGGGAGTAAATAAAAGACTTCACATCCACCTGAGGAATCACTTTAAGATGAAAACTAAATCACCTCAGGGGGTTTCACTGCAGATTTTAGTTTGAACTGTCATTAAAGAAAACACCATCAGAATATGTTCTTAGTCTGACATACTGATGTGGAAATAAGAAGGGTCATAGGGCAAACATAGTAATAAAACTCAGGCCCTCCTCACAGACATTCACATTACCTCATGAGGACAGCACGGCCTGGATGTGCTCGGTACGAATCAACGTTTATCAATTAAAGTCTGGTGTCAAGACAGTAAATGAGCTTTTCATTGATTAATTTAAATGTTTGGTCTTCACATTAAAAGGAATGAAAAACAAATGTAAGAGGGCTTAGCACCGATCCCTGTGGAACTCCACAAGGAAATCCATCAGTTTCTTTGGAGCATCATCTCTGTCATTCATCATACCCTCTTCTTTTGGTATCCTCGACCAGTCCCCAATGTTTTTAGCCTACGGCCCTCATAATCCTGATAACCCAGGACCCCTCTGTAGGCACCTTCAAGAGCAACAGCCCCCCACATCAGCAGTTCCAGGGCCACATCAGGCCCCTGACAGCTTCCTAGACAATATGAAGGTGATAGTAGAGCTGGGAAATCTATCAATTAAATCAATTAATTCAAATTATTTTCTGCAGAAGATTTAAAAATTAAAAATTTAGATTTTTGCTTGATTTACTCCAATTGTAAGTTGTTGCAATGTTTGAAAATATAAATACTGAAAATGTACAGTTTTCATGATGGTAGGCCCTGTCAGGTTTTGAACAAGCACATGTTTAGGCTCATATTTGTTTTTTAAATGAGATTTAATATTGATCAGAGATGTTAATATGCTGTGAAATAGCTCAGCTTTCAGTCATTACATAGACAAAATAGATAATCAAAATTTTATGACAAGCAATTTAACTTTGAGAGGGAAATTCTGTTTGGTTTGGGACTATATTTTGATAACATAAAGGCAAAACTTGATTCATGAAATAGCTCAACTTTCAGTCATTACGTAGACAAAATACATAATCTCTTGGTGTCTTGGGTCCCAGGCTGCACGTTGACAAACTCTTTAGATTGTTCTTTATTGTTTATTAGGATCCCCATTAGCTTTGGCACTTGACCGCCGGTCCTCATCCTGGGGTCCATAACACACTTAAAACAAATCACAAACTAATGATTCATTAAAAATTAAGTACAAGTATATGTTCAAAAATGTCATCATTTTACACCATGCTCTCTCTCTGTCCAAAACAATATCAAAATAAATAATTAACCTAAAAGATACTCGAAAACCTAATACAAGTCAAAAGCAATTAAACCAAAGCAACTCACGAAAGCCTAGCTAAAAGAGTTAAAATAAGATCTTATGAATTAAAATATAAAGAATCAAACAATTCATAAAATATGTCCCTACATCTATCTATAAGTTTTGTGGTATATTTATTCATTCATTGTTATTTATATTTCATTTTCACTTGACTCAACATTTTTAATGTGTTATTTTGCGTGTGTAATAGGAAAAATCATAAACTTATACATGAACTGGGTAATAGCCAATTATATTGAAATGATGCACGACTTTGAAAACAGTATATCTTTTACAACTTAACACACAGATGATGTATTTATATAATTATGTGACGATGTGAAAACAGCAGAATTACCCTTTAATCTTGAACCACAGAGACACCATCCTGAACATCACAGCTCTGAGAATTAAACCTGAGTCCATCTTTGATTGGTGCTCATTACCTGGTGTTTTTCTTGATGCAGCGCAGTATTTAACGATAATTACCTTTAACAGTCGTCATAAACCTGACCACAGACCAGCCCACTGCTCCATCGCTCGACTCCTGAACTCACCAAACAAACTTTGACTTGATCACATCGAGCCGCCGTCCTCCACAGACACCCAAAACACGCATTACAGCACGTCGGGGGAATTCTGGGCCGCGATTGGACGGGGGGGGCAGGTATGAGCGCTGAGACCACACAGAGCCGACGATGAAGTTTCCTCTTGTAAATATTTGGTGTCTGTGAGTGTGAGTGTGTTCGAGCCGCAGGCGTGAGTTAATGACACTGTTAGCAGCACACAGGATCTCTCTGATGTGGTGCATACCTGTGCTCAGGTATTTCTGCAGCGGGGGGGCCTTTATGATCCTTCAGCCTCAGGTGGAGGAAGTATTTAGGCCCTTAAACACTGATGCTGGGACGATGTTTTGATTTAAATCAGGATCTATGATACAGGAGCTGATCCTCACCCCCTGAGTTACGCTTACTTGTTTGTGTCGTCTGGTCGGAGCATCAAGAGGTCTGATGTCTGTGTTTTGTACTTTTGATAATATTGTAATATTTGTACACCTGCTCGCTCACATACGGGTGTATATAAACCTAATATCTGTGTATTTTTGCTCCAGGCCTGGCTGTTATTGTGTGTAAATAAGGGATGCACTGGCATCATTTCAGCATCAGCCCGTTTTACAAACATTAGCCATCGGAAAAATCAGTGTGAGTCAACAGATTTAACATTCAGGTGTTTTTCTGTTGTAAACCAATTTAATGCTTACAGATCACATACTTAGCTGCTGATTGAGAGATGATTTTTCATATTTGGCAGTTAAAATGAGCTCTAGGAAAAACTCTGATCTATTTCTTGATCAAACCTAAAAGAAACTGTGGCTCTGCAGGAGAATTACGCCAAAAAATGTAATTAAAAAAACATCTGTATGAGCTAATGTGTGCATTTTAGGCATCCACATCGGCTCTGAATTTCACCGTCAGTGCATCACTGGTGTGAATGTTCTTGTTTATTACTTTGGGGTATATTCAGTTATACAGGTGAAGGCTTCAAATAAGCTCCCCGCACTAAGTCCATGTGTAGGCAGGTATTTTTAAAAACGAAGGCGTTCCCCCTTGGTTTAAACAAAATCCTGTCCACATAAAAACACATAAATGCACCAACAGATGTTGACTACCTTGTAACTATGTCAGATTCTATGCAAAAGCTGTTAGACTTTTATATCCACTGGTGTTACAGTTCAGTTTGTGTCCATGTTAACTTTTGACCATGGGTGTGTTGAGTAAATATTTATTTGTGTTTATTTCAATCAGAGACCTTTCGGATCATCTTGATCAAATCCTGTGGTTAAAAAGTTTTGTGGGTGCTCCTGTTGTTTTCAACAGCTGTAATAACCATGGCAACCACAGACAAGCGGCCATGGGCACCAGCCAACACGGCCCCCTAAGAAACAGTAAAGGTGCATTCACACCGAAGTCGCGTCACCTGTCCATAAATACCTCATTTTGGTCACTGTCGCCGTCGCTCAGTGATGTCACGTCCACTCCAGTTTCACCCCTGATTATATCATATATCATATAATAGGATGTGTAAGCTGACATTATTCCAACTGTGTCCTTTAACTCACATACATTTAAAAAAAACTGCCTCTTCCTGCACCATAACCATTTTTTATTATTTGTGATTTTTTATGGCCAACAGAATAAGCTAAAGCTTGAAGAAGGTCAGAGCTGTGTCTCTGAACGGTTCTAGTCTGTATTTAATGCTCTGTCCTCGTGTTTGGTTCAGTATTTATGTATCAGTGCAGATATTGATGGACGATTGTCTCTCTCTCAGTTAATCGCTCCTCTCCTCTCTGCAGCAGCTCTGTTTCTGCACCTCAGGATCTGTTTTGGGTTTCTCTGAGCTGACAGACGCTTGTTGCTGGGATCAGGGTGATGGATTTGAGGCTGAATTCATGTTTCTGCTGACAAAGGATGAGCCGGACAGGGTAGTCGAGGGTAAATGTTGACTCAAGGTTCTTGTCGTGTCTCTGCATGATTTCCCAGAATGCATCACAGTAGGTTATTCCTCGTCTTTGTCATGTATGATGTGTTGTCGTCTGGGGTCACTCTGGACAGACGGACACTCCCCCTGACTCACCTCCACATCGCAGACACTCGTACCTCCTGCTGGGTGATGTTAGCAGAGCATGAGCCATGAATGGAGGTTAGTTTCTAATTTTTTGGCCCTGGTTGTCATAATTAAATTAACTGTGCTGCTGCAGTAAAACCCATTTCTCTAACAACCTGATTTACAAACCAGTTTGTCTTCATTTGAGCATTTCCCCCCCTCTGCCGTCAGCCCTGCAGCGATGAATTATGGGGGATAAGTGCAGGAAGACGCTGACTGACCACAGGCTCGGGCGCCGCAGACCAAAATGACAGAGGTCATAAAAACCCTCCGTGTCAGGAAATAAAAACTGACACCCTCTGAGGACTTTATGTGTGTTTTAGATCCAGGATTTACGTCCTCAGCTCAAACTTTTAGACACCAAACGAGCTAAAAAAAGGGCGCCGGCGGCTAAACGAGGAGGGTATGAGGGGTAGTTAAGGTCTTTTTGTCTGGGAGCAGCAGCAGGCGTAGGTGTAGATGATGTAAAGGTGAGTCAGGAGGTGATGTCTGCGATGACTGCGGGCCATGACGACAGCGCCGTGACACACACACCTACAAATATTTTAGGAACTTCACCTCCGGGCATTGTGGGAAAACGTGCGGACACAGTGAGTCAACATGAGCCGCTCTTCTTCTGTGGTGGAGATTTTAACAAGAGTTTCACTTTTACGGCTCAAACTTTGACTCAAGTGACACAAAACGAGCTGAAAGAGCCGCTAGACCAGGGGTGGGAAACTTCGATTACCAAGAGGCTGCATATTCTTTATTTCAGGGTCTGAGGGCCACACTGTTACTTATTGTTGGGCACGCTCAATGAGGAAAAAATATATATATACAAAAAACAAATGATAGCAAATATAAAGCTTTAAAAAAGGATTACACCAACATTAATATATTTGAACTTAAACACAATTAAAAATTCATGATTAATTGATCATAGTGCATAACTAAAGCCAATTTAAGCTTTTTAATGCAATAAAAGTGTTTACCAGTTTTAAAAACACAAATATATTTCCTTTACCATTGTTTCCAAATTTAGTTTTTACTAATACTATATTTTATATTTTAATGCCTCGTAAAAGATATTTACTTCTGCCAAGGAGGTTATGTTTTTGCCGGCGTTTATCTGTCTGTCTGTTTGTTTGTTTGGGTTCAAAATAACTTGAAAAGTTTTGAACAGATTTGGATGAAATTTTCAGAAATTGTTGGAAATGAAATGTGGAAGAACTGAATAAATTTTGGGACTGATCTGGATTACCTTGGCAGAGGTCTGTGCTCTCTGAGTACTTTTCTATTTAGAGATACAATCGTAGCAAATTAAGTTCTATAATGCTTCCCGTCCACATTAGACGAGCCTCCTCACTGTCCATTTTTCAAACACGAAACTTATTTTATCCATTGTTTTAAATTGTTTTATGTCTGCGTTGTTTTGTCTATTTCTGTACAGCACTTTGTTTCGGCTGTCGTCGTGTTTAAAGTGCTTTATAAATAAAGTTGAGTTGAGTTGAAGGGCTGCATGTGCCCACCGCTGCACTAGACGATAAAATAAAGTAGAAGAAGAAGAGAGTCTCTCTCTTTGTGGGAATACAGACTGTATGAGGGACACACTGACCCTGATTTCTGCATTGATCAGATTTTTGAGTTTAGAGAAGATATAATTAACTGAAACATGAAAAGACATCAATTATTTTGAATGTTCCCCTAAAAACTACAGACATTATTACAACATATAACCCGTCCTTCAGCCCTGGTATCATTCTAAAAACTTGGTATCGATCAAATCAAGTCCTGTTTTTTTTAGCCCTGCTTTCCCCCCATCTTTCCCCGGAGTCACCGAGACCCTTGGCAGCCCTCTGAGGTCCAGGAGCTCGTCTTTGTAAAGCGAGGCTGCAGCGAGTGAACGTTTATCACGCAGTCCTCAAACAGAGACTCACAGGATAACGCTTCTCTTTCTGAAACATTAAAATCCATTTACAAACATAAAGAAGCATCAATGACAGCTACTGTGCAAAGGCTTCACGCTGAGAGGTGAGAAGAAGAAGAATGACCCAAACTGTGTGTGGAGGGTTTCCTCTTTCATCACCGTGCTATCAGACATGTGTAAACCTACCTGAGATCTCACCTGGACTCACCTGGACTCTGATGTCATCGGGCCCTCGCCCTGTTCTGTCCCAAAGAGCAGCGAGCGTCAGAGTCCTGTCCCCCATACCCCCTGTCCTCTCCTCTAATCATCACAAACATCATTAACGTGTGTTAGCCTGCAGGACAAGCCAGCCTCACCGTTACCACGGCACCATCATTGGCCAATCAGACGCTCCCTCAACATCAAACACTTTCTCCTACAGCCCATAATTACCTGAGCACAGTGAAGAGGTGAGGTGTGTCGGCTCTGAACAAAGGGAGCGTTGATTCAGCTGACGGGCAGCTATGAATCAAAGTTAATTATTACCTGTTCAGGTGAGACGGTGGACTTTATGTAAATTAACTCCGATCCTGTGAAAACAGGAATAAAGCCTCCGATGTTTAAGCTGTGAGCCAGTCCAGGTCACAGCCTGGAAGTTATATAAGAGGAACTGTCTTACTGTCTGTGGTGAAGTCCGACAGTCTGATGAGGGATCGTAGGGGATTGAACGGTGGCTCACGAGGGCAAACATCAGAAGATAAACAGAAGTCACCTGAGAAGATTCCAGCAGGACAGAAATGATGAGGATTAAAAAAGACCAACAGAGGTCCATTGAAGGGATGTCCAGGGGGACGCTTTTAAATTTGATTTAACGGCAAATTTTGTGCATTTTGTGCCTTTATTGATAGGATAGGAGAGAGAGACTGTGCATAGGCTTGTTAAAGGGAGCGAGAGAGAGTAGGGGAGGACACTCTGCAAGGTGGCCACAGGCTTGATTTGAACCCGGGCCTGCAGGAGTATATGGGCTGTGCCTGGTTGCTTACCACTCCACCAAACTATGCACCCCAGTACTGGCAAATATTTATTGTATTTAGTCATCCCGTCTAAAGATTAAAAAACCATTCATTCATGACCTATGCCACTTTTTGGGGCTAAAGGGGGCTGGAGCCTGTCCCAGCTGACACCGGGTGAGAGGCGGGTTGCACCTTGGACTGGTCGCCAGTCAATCACAGAAAGACCCTGACCACCCTGGGAGGTCAAACCATGCAGCAGGTTAGTGCACACTACCAACAGGTCAAGTCAAGTTAGGGAGCACATGCCGGGTCAGCCCTACTTTATTCATAGGTGATGAAGTTTAAGGATTCAAGGGTGCAAATCCTAAGTCCTGAAGCCCTGAGGCAGGGGATGCCAGCCCCTTTACCTGTGTTACCAGCTGCCATAAGTGCAGTGCCCCAGGAAGTCAGCCAGCATCTCCTCAGCTACCAAACCAGCTTTCAAGCATGGTTCGAACAGGACTTGAGCCAGCCACCCTCTGGTCCTTGTGCTCTAAGTGTATTCTGTGTATACTTTAACCGTGACATTTGACCTGCAACTTTCAAAATCCAAGTCCTTGAATCCAAGTTGACATCTGATCAAAGTTTAATGAAAATCAAAAACCTTTGTGAGTTTCTGCACTCGTAAGAATCCATTTAAGTATCTGTACAGTATGTTTGTACAACGGAGGTTCTAGGCCTGTGCTCAAAATATTGATATGGCAAAATATCGTTACACACTGTTTAGGGATATGTGTATTGATACGGATTCTACAGAATCAATACGGCCTCAATGTTTTGGCAGTACTCTTTGGGTAATGTTAACAATGGCACAGTTCAAAGTAGAAGCCAAACTACATGATGAAGCACATGCTTCAAATTTAGACTTAAGTCTACCATCTTTGAGGACCTGGATTAAAGTTACTTCAGTTGTAGAATCATTTAAAACTCATCCTTGTTCTTTTTCTTCTTATAATAAGAAACAAAACTTGCCGGAATTCTGTTAAAAGTGCAGTCAGTGTTCACAATTCATATGTATGTGTATCGGAATACATATCGTATCGTGGCCCCAGTGTCGGTATACATATTGTATTGTCAGTTTGCCGGAAATACCCAGCCCTAGTAGGTACAGAAAAACCCAAAATACAAGACTTTTTGTTCTACGAGGGTTCACTGTAACTCTAGCAGTGCCAAACCACGCTGTTCTGATGCGTCAGAAGGCTTCTGTTTGTTGTGCTCATTTACATCCAGGTAGTAGAGCATGATGGCAGCTGCAGTGGCTACTTTCCCGTTTAGACTGAGCACTTTGACTGTAGTGATGTAGCTGCCTAATGGTGCACATCCCTCGTCGAAAACAAACTGAAATGTGCAGACACAAGAGAGTCTGCTCAAACCTGAACAGAATCCAGTCTCATCCTGACTCTGCTGTCTCCTTTCTGGGTGGCAGAACATTTTTAAAGGCTTTTAGCAGCAATTTAAAGATTTTGGGTGAACCCTAAGCCCACATTACAGCTGATTTTAAGATTCGACATGGATCCGGCATTCCTTTCCTCTGAGTTAGGACAGAAAAAGGAAGCCTCTCCCTGATTACTGTTTTTAACGTCTAAGGTAGTCATCTTTGTCGGATCTGAAATCCCGGACAGACTTGGACCTGTTTTGTCTGCAGCCTGGTTTCACATGGACTCATCAAACCTCCACGGTCTTCATGTTTGACTGGAGGATTTTTCAAATGGACATTTTAATACTAATGGCGTTCCTCAGGGATCAGGGTTTGAGCCCCTGTTATTGATCAGTGTTGATAATAATGAGTCAGCATGAGTTTTCATTTATATGTGGATGCCACTGAAGCTTCTACTCTTTTTTGCCTTTCTTTTTCTTATTGTTTGAGGTTTTGTATCTTTTATTGTTGGTCCTCATGGTCTTTTTCTGTTGTTGGGTTGCTGTATTGTCTCAGTTCTTGTGACATAAAAACAGGCTCTCATTTGGCTTGGGTTTATTGTGCTGTTCGGGCATGTTTGTGAGGATTCTTTGCTGAATTTGCGTTTGTTTTTTCATTAGCTCCTTGTTTATGCTTGTTTTCTGTTTGTCTGTGTCTGTTTGTCAGTTCTGTCTCTTGTAACACCCCAAAGCCAAAAGTCCAGTCAAAAGCTCTGTCATTTCTTTGAAGCATTGTGAGATGAATCTGCCTGATGACAGACACAGACTCCGGCTTATCCAGTTGCTTTGCATGGCTACTCCCTATCAACCCCCTCCAACCTTCTTGGATATTGCTAACTTGGGCGTTGAGGTCTGTGAGTAAAATGATGGAGTCCTCTTGCAGAACCCTTTCTAGCCCCCCCACGAAGAGACTCCAAGAGGTGGGACTCTTCCCCCTTTTGACCTGAAGCTGTGAAGATGAAGCCCTGTCATTCTCCAGGGAAAACTTCAGCACTGTGGCACTCAGTCAGGGCCTTACGGTTTCTCCACACCCTACCAACACCTACACTATAGCTGGTAGCGCTCCATCTCCTGCTCTAGCTCCAGCACTTTCCCCACCAAAGAGATGATGTTCTACAGTAGGTCCAGTTTGTATGGCCCGGGCAGAAGGTCCAGGTCTCTCTTTGACTGCCGCCTGGCCTACATACTGCCCGACCCTTTCAGGGTGAACCCATAATGAGCATCACAGTTGAAGTTTGCATGACTCGGGTTTACCATGCTGCTGTGAGGCTCAGGTTTGGTTGTGCTGCGTGTTTTATGTCTGTAATAGTTAAAAATGTGCTGCCTCCTGCTTTGGCCCGGACTCTCTCATAAAAGACTGAATCCCACAGAATTTTCCAGGTTACATGGAAATACTCACCTTAAAAAACTGCACGGATTCCAGTGTATCAAACAGTGCAGCATAAGCAAATACCTCCGGCCTCCCCGCTGCTCGAGTGGCTGTGGTTCAGGATGATTCAGAGAGTTTGAGGCCGGCTGCAGGGGGCGGGACGAGGCCCTGGAGCCAATGGAGCGCTGATTTATGGGCTGATGAGCTGAGGAGCCTCCTCTAGGACACTGAGCTCCCCTTTACCGTGAGGCTTCATTTATTCACGGCCTGCATCAGTTCTCTGCAGCGCGGCATGCTGGGAGGTGTAATTTAGTGATGTGTGAGAGTGTGTGTTGGTAGTAATTCCTCAGAGGTGTTTGGTAAAACAACCTGAAAGCAGCCAGGACTCTAAAAACCTGGAGACTTGTGTGTTGTCTGGCAGAGTGTGTTAAGTAACCTGTGGGATTACACAATAAAAGCTGCAGTATTAAAGCTGTATGTACGGATTATTCTCACTCCAAAACATGTTCAAACCAAACCATTTTACATAACATAATCCTGCAAAGTGCCTGTGATTAACACCCAGCACAGCACAGAGCATTATTATATACAGCACGGCACTTCAGAGTGCAGCCAAACCAGCATGAGTTATGTAAAGAGTCAGAAAAACAAATCACAGAATAAAAACTAGAGTCAGAGGAGCGGTGAGACCATTTCATGGCATTTGTTTGGTCTGCATGGCCCTTCTGTGGACTTCAAAACTAAGAAATTACATAAAATATCAAAAGGATATAAAACCCTGTTGGCAGTACAGATGATGTTTGAGCGCTCTTGAGTTTTAACTTTACTTTAAAATCAGAAATGAACAATTAACAAGTTTTATATCCTGCAGATGACGTGAAAGACTCCTGAAACTGGATTATTTACTTGTTTTAATTGCTAAAATATTTAGGCTCCGACATACAAATATTCTGAGATAAGATGAAAAATTAGGAGGATCAAGAATAGTGCCATGAGGGACTCCGCCTGCTATTTAAATGTTGAACTAAAACACACGGAGATGATCAATAAACAACATACAAAAATCTGCTTAGCAAAAAAAGATTCACCTGAAGAACCAAACGGACATATCAGGAGAGTTCGTAGTTTTTCTGTTTTACTTTTCTTAAAGAACATCAAAGATCAGCTGATTTGTGTTTTTACTACCTCTTTTTTAATAGAATTTAAGTTTATGTTATTGTTTATTTTTATTATCAATGGTTCATTTTAGACCTTTAATGCCAGAAGAGAAGCCACAATTCAACAGCTAGAAGATCAGTTTACATCTTTTATTGTAAGATGGTGAAACAAAACACTAAATCTCAGCAGGGACAGGATCAGATTCTTAAATCTCCCTCATCGATCATTTTGGACCTTAATGGGTCTGTTAAAATAATGTTTGGACATCTGTATTTCTGCTCCACTCTTGAGTAATAAAAGCTGAAAACATGAATGTAGGATCACTTTTATGTTGATTGATCCCATCAGAGTTTGATGATCCGGTATCTGATATCCTGTCTGATGCCAAAGCAACAAGACTAGAAGTCCTGCAGGCTCAGTGTTGGTCATCACTGCAGCCGAGCATCTGTTTGCACGACGTTCCGATGAAGGCTTGAGGTCAAAACACGTCAGAGTTTGTTTTCTTAGTTCACATGACCATGCAGTTTAAAAAAAGGCATTTTAATAGTTTAAAGAGAGGCCTCGGAGCTTTTTTTTTTTTTTTACACCTAACAATATTTGGATGCAACATTTGGTTTCCAAAACAAAGAAGTATTGAGAACTTCTTTTTTTGTTATCATTTTGTTTATGAGGAGTTCCTCAAGGCTCAATCCTTGGATTTTACATGTTTATGTTTCACATAAACAAAGTCACATTTTACCATTAATAATTTGTTACCAAAACCACAAAGTTACCAAATACTGGGTACACTTCTTCATTATTGTTGGTGTTTCTTTGAAGTTCACCAAGGCTCCGTTTTGGGGACTCTTTGAATATTTTCACACTTGACGTATATTAAACTACACTAAACAATAACACTTGGATGCACTGTCTGGTTATCAGAACCAAGAAATTACCCGGTATTTGCTGCCTAGGACTCTATTGTCACTTTGTTTCGGAGGAGTTCCCCAAGGCTCGATCGTTAGACCTCTTTCACTGAATATTTTTAAGCTTCACTTTAACCAAAGAGCATAAAAAAAAAACAACTAAAAAATGGTACTTTAATACTTGGATGTGTTTTTATTACAGGTTGATGTTTAACTTTGCTAAAACCACGTTTACAACAATATTTAGCTACTCATCAAAACTTCCAAATACTGGGTGCTATGGACCTCCTCATTGGAGTTGTTGATCAGAATCTTAGGAGTTCCCAAGGCTCATTTTATTGAATATTTGCTCACTTTATGTTAATTAAACCTCACTAACATAATTGGATAAACGTTTTGGTAATTCCTGAAATTTCTTGCTTAGGATTTCTATTGTAACTTTCTTTAAAGGAGTTCCCCAAAGATCAATCTTTGGGACTCCATTTTTTTCCTTTTCATATTTTACTTTGCAGAAAACAAAGTAAAAAAAAAACTGTCAGGGGATCCTGGTCTGGTCCTGACTTCACCATTATTGATGAAACACTTAGAAACAGCACTTGGATGCAGAATTTGGTCACCAAACTATGAAATAGCACAGCACTGGGTGCCAAGGACTTTTATTTTTTGCACTGTGGTTTCAAATAGAGAACGATTTTGTTTGATTTTTATAAGAATCATATTCTGATATTTTTACAGCCCTATTGGCTCATGAGTTGCCCTCATTTCCAGGCCTGTTATATAACAGAGTTTACGCAGCACATTTCTCCATATGTGATTGAAGCAGCATGGGAAAAAGACTTTGAATACCCAGAATCCCACAGAGCAGCCTTTTCGGATAAATCCTCCAATCAGGACGCCCCCTCAGTCTGTCTGCTTCACAATAAGAGCGTGATTGTGAAACGTCTCTGAAATCATTAACTTATTAAGACTAATCCAGAACCAAACAGTGCGCGGCGAGCAGACTGAGGCTGATTGTGGGTTAATGTGGTTATTGTTGTGTTAGTGTGGGTTACTGTAGTGTGTGTGTGGTTCCTGCAGTGCGTCCCTCTCTGTGTGGTCGGTGACGGGTCTTGTTTTGTGGTTCTTGGTCTCAGACTGTTGTTACCATCGCTGCTGCTGAAGCACAGATCGCTCTGTTTGCTTTGGATTCCCTGTCGTGGATATTTGAGCCTCCTTTAAGGTTTACTGAGTCGATTGTTTGAATCACTGATGAAGGAGGTGGAGCATCAGGGCAACAACACAGAGCTGGAGCTGCTGAATAAAGCAAACGAATCCTGATTCATAGATGCTGTCTGCTCTGTACAAAGTCTACACGTCGTTCTGTCTGGAGCAATCTGCCTCTTGAATCTCCAGATCTCACGTCCAGCACCACTCTGCTCCAGTCTTTCCAGTGGAGAGGCCACAAATGTGTCAGTCTGAGCCAGACAAATCAACCTGAACAGGAAGTTATTAGTTTTATTAGTTTAGGACTTTATTTCATTCTGTCATTAAATTAAACATTCAATACAAACAAAAAAAACTCACACATGTGAATGAAAAGGAGCAGAAAGAAGAAAAATCTGCCCCTCTCTCTAAAGATATCAACTATCTGAACACATAATACAAATGAACCAGAGCTGCAGGCCAACATGCCTTTTTACATTTCATTATTTCTTTTTTTCCAAAACAACCAACAAACAAACAAACAAAAAAGACCACATGTTAATTCACATTTTGCCACAAAACAAACATAGCAAGACTTAGATGAACACATTTCCCTGTATTTACTCAACATACTGACTTTGATACTTTTTTAAAGACAAAATTTGACTGAATTTCTTTAGTTTCTTTGTTCAGATTGGTCCATAAACTGATTCCTCTCACTGTAACGCAGCGCTCCTTCAGTTTAGTCCTGAGACAGAGAGACGCAGATCATGTGGTCAATTTTAAAATAAAACATCTTGAATATAGTTTATGTCTGCAGCTTTCTTCATCCTCTTGTATGCTGTGAGTCAGAGTAAAATGATGGGCACGGAGGAAACACTGCAAACATAAAACATGTGGAAAATACAGGTATGGCTGGATGATAATGCTGAGATATCGCTTTTATGGCATGACTTCCTTTTTCATTGTTGTAGCTGTAGCTAAATGTGTTTCTCTTCTGAGCCGTGTCTGAAAGCAGCTGATTTTCTGGTTAAGATGTTCAAAAGTCACTTTATTACCATTTAAGGAGGCTTACCGGTCAAAGTTTCTGTAGGATCTGCAGTGTTTTCATCTGCTGCTATGACCAAGATCAGAGCCTCAGCCGGCTTCTCTGAAGCATTTAGACGTAACACAGCAGCTGAGATTTACGTTCAGGATCTTTTTTAGCTGTTTACAAAGTAGCCAAACATTGAGCTAAGCTGTGTTGCTTTATTGTTGCACAGTTTGTAACGAAACCCCATGAGCGGGGGACAAAACCCCTGTAGAGCAGGGACGTCCTCGGTTTATATCTCTTATTACAGACATCAAGTTATGGAGCCGTCAGACCTGGGATGTAGAATTAAAATGTGATTTATCTATTTAAATTTAACTCATGAATATAAATCTCAAACATCTCTAATTTTATCACTTTATCCATCACATTCAGGCAACCAGCTCAAAACTTTGGATTATATTTATTCCCCCAGAAAAATAAAGTCATGAATTTACTTGATACAGATATAACCTAAAAGCAATTTTTAAACAAAGACTGTCACGTAGAGCTGAAGAATAAATCAAGTTTTAATGTCAAGTTAAATCACTGCCTTCCACAGGTATGAAAAGCTGAGTAATGAAGAGATAATGAGATAATAAGTTAAAAACTATCAGATATTGGCAAAAATCTGACATCGTGCATCCCTAGCAGCGATCTGTTTTATGTGAATCAGACCCTCACATTTGCAACTTCTTGCAGTTTGATTTGTAGTTTTTAACATAATAATCATTGTTGCATAATAAACATACTGACTTTGCTGCAAGAAGATATCAAGAATGTTCAGGTTATCATTTAAATCGTTGCCTTTTCAGAGGAGCTTTTCTGCACGTAAATGACAAATTCAGAGCCAAATAGACTCTGCTTTAGTATCAGCTGAGGTTGCGGTCCTCCTTCAGAGGTTCTTTGAGGACTTCAGTTTCTTTACGTCTCATTATTCTGCAGATTTAGACGAATTGAAGCTGCACAGCCCTCCAGTAAGACTCCCCTCAGTGATCTGGAGCAGCGGTCAGGATTTTACTGCATCATGTTTCTGGCAGCAGATCGTCTGATGACACTGAAGGATGGAGTGGAAACTCCCCGTGAGGCTGAACTCGCTGTTTGGACACAAACAGACGAGAGAATCAGCCCAACTGCCAAAGAAAATATTGATAAGTCCTGAACCAGGAGTTTACCGATCAGCAGACGCAGAATTCCCCGACCGCAGACCTGCTCTGAAATCACAACAGAGATCATCGCTGTGTCGCTACCTGAACACACCCACACCCCCACACACCCACACCCACACCCACACACACCCACACACACACCAACACCCACACACACCCACACACCCACACACACACTTTAACCTTCAGCTGCAGCTTCATCCTCATACAAACAGTCTGTTGTTTCAGAGAGACTC
This sequence comes from Cetoscarus ocellatus, assembly GCA_037902135.1. Taxonomy (NCBI): domain Eukaryota; kingdom Metazoa; phylum Chordata; class Actinopteri; order Labriformes; family Labridae; genus Cetoscarus; species Cetoscarus ocellatus. The sequence goes on along the minus strand of JBAMNC010001613.1, from coordinate 330,318 downwards.
GTCCTCCTCCTTAGGACTATCGTCTGATTTTACTAAAAACCCTCAACAAAGAGACTTTCAGCTCTTATTTTAACACTTAACAAAGAGACTTTCAGCTCTTATTTTTACCCTTAACAAAGAGACTTTCAGCTCTTATTTTTAACCTTAACAAAGAGACTTTCAGCTCTTATTTTTAACCTTAACAAAGAGACTTTCAGCTCTTATTTTTACACTTAACAAAGAGACTTTCAGATCTTATTTTTACCCTTAACAAAGAGACTTTCAGCTCTAATTTTTACACTTAACAAAGAGACTTTCAGCTCTTATTTTTAACCTTAACAAAGAGACTTTCAGCTCTTATTTTTACACTTAACAAAGAGACTTTCAGCTCTTATTTTAACCCTTAACAAAGAGACTTTCAGCACTTATTTTTACCCTTAACAAAGAGACTTTCAGCTCTGAGTTTTAACCTTAACAAAGAGATTTTCAGCTCTTATTTTTACCCTTAACAAAGAGACTTTCAGCTCTTAGTTTTAACCTTAACAAAGAGATTTTCAGCTCTTATTTTTACCCTTAACAAAGAGACTTTAAGCTCTTAGTTTTAACTTTAACAAAGAGACTTTAAGCTCTTAGTTTTAACCTTAACAAAGAGATTTTCAGCTCTTATTTTTACCCTTAACAAAGAGACTTTCAGCTCTTAGTTTTAACTTTAACAAAGAGACTTTAAGCTCTTAGTTTTAACCTTAACAAAGAGATTTTCAGCTCTTATTTTTACCCTTAACAAAGAGACTTTCAGCTCTTAGTTTTAACTTTAACAAAGAGATTTTCAGCTCTTATTTTTACCCTGAACAAAGAGACTTTCAGCTCTTAGTTTTAACCTTAACAAAGAGACTTTCAGCTCTTATTTTTACCCTGAACAAAGAGACTTTCAGCTCTTATTTTTACCCTGAACAAAGAGACTTTCAGCTCTTAGTTTTAACCTTAACAAAGGGACTTTCAGCTCTTATTTTTCTGCTCAGATAATAATGGTAATGATATTTTGCCACAGTAACTGTGCTTAACAGCTGTGAGGACATCACTCAGGTGTGTTGGACATGAGGATCAGTTTAGAGCTCGTTATGTAACTCTTGTTTATAACGAGCTGCAGACAGGAAGTGTTCTCACCTGGGACCTGAGGAGACCCCGTTCAGGTTCAGGATGAGTCACTGTGACGACCTTCATTACAAAAACAAAACTGACGTCTGTGAATGAGATCAGATGTCCAGGAGACAGGGACAGAGACGACATGATGGCTTAGTTTTAAAGAGGGATGGGCTGATTATTATTATTATTATTATTTGATCTAAACTATAACTTTCCGTTCCCCTCTGTCTTTACTGCCTCTGCAGCAGATCAGCCCGACATATTTATATGTAAAGGAGAGTTTAATCACCCTGAAGGAGCTTCATCCTGTGGTGCTTCAGTTTGTCGATGTTTAGTCCTGTTAAAGCAAAATAAAGATGTCTGATAAAACGATGAAGAACAGATCAGACGTGGGCGTTGACCTGCAAGATTGAGGGAGTCACGGTTTTGTGATCACAACAATAAATTCAGGAAGTCCTCTGGGATTCTGCACAGCGTCACAGTTTCATCCAATCACTGCAGCTCTTCTACCCTCCAGCCCCGCCCCTCAACGTCAGGTTTCAGACTGACGTCCGTGTCCGTGCAGCGCTGAAGCTCGCAGTAACAGACAAAATCAGAGCTGAGCCGAGAAATAATGGACTGCCTGTCCCTCCTCCTCCTTTTTCTGAACTTTTAATTTGTAGAACATTTAAAACATTTCAGACTGACAGTGTGATATACAACATAAGGTATAAAAATATAGAATAAACATCTAATGTCAGCTCCCTTCACCAGCCACTGCCAACCACCCGTTACAAGGACATTCAACTTAAAAAAATAAATAAATAAAAAATAAATAATGATAATAATAATAATGATATTAATAATAATAATAATTATTATTATTATTATTATAATAATACTAAAATAATAATAAAATAATAATAATAATAAAAATAAAAGTAGTAATAATGAAATAGTAATTATAAATAAATGAATTATAAAAAAATTATAATAATAGTAATAATTATATCAAAATAATTATAAAAGAAAAAATAATAATAGTAAAGTAGTAATTATAAAATAGATCATCATTATAAAAATAAATAATAATAGTAATAACTAAAATATACTAAAAAATTCATAAAAACAAAAAATAAAATGATAGTTATACTAAAATAATAATAAAAAGATAAAAAAATAATGTTAATTCGCTAAGCCTTTTAGTGCAAGCCTGAGCCTCTCAAGCTTCAAATTATAACGCACCAGACTCCTGCCTTTGAAAGAAGAAGTCTTAGGCCTTGTAGGATAGGATACTTATGCCTTGATTTTATTTAAATATATATATATATATATATATATTTTTTTTTTTTTTTTCTGCTTTCTCTTCCTCCTCTCTGTATTGTAAGTATATATTACTGATTGTGTGTTGGATTAGTCTCAGGACAAATATTATTATGACATACATTGTCTGTTAATTCTGACAATAAAAGTCAAAAAATAAATTAATAAATTATAAAGCACTTCACCTCGAATGTGAAGGGGACTGGGGAGTTTCTGATTTCGGGGAATCAGTCGACGGGCCAACAGATCATTGAGGAAACAGGAAACCAGAGCTACGACCTTTTTGACCTTGAATCTGCTCCTGCCAGTCTGAACTTCATGATCGTATCCCTGAACGCTCTCTCCCTAAATCAGAGTAAACTCAGGGCACAGATGTGCCGGCCGTGCCTTCGTGTGTTGATGTTGAGTTCATTTCGTGTTTCATGTGGTCGACCTTTCTGCTGCGGGTGTGATGAAGGCTTCAGCCTCCAGAAGATCAGACACTCCTCCGAGATAAAACCTCCAACAGCAAATAAAAGGGAGTCTGAATGCCACTAACTTTACTCCGTGTTTGTGTTTTTTCCTCTCTTTTACGAGCTGTTTTCTCCCTGCAGCGCCCCCTCTCTTCAGCCTCTCCTCTTTACGAGCCAGAGGAGAGTCATTTCAGCTAAAAGCTTTTGTCTGTTTAACGCTGAAGAACACGCCGCTGATGACACGAGAAGCCGCAGGATGGAGTAACAGACCAAACCACAGAGGCTTATAAAACCTACACTCTTCTTATTGCATGGAAATTTACCCCACAAACATCAATTATTCAGCGTTTAAAGGCCGTTCCTGTGTGGTTACATCACAGTAAAGCTGCAGTTTGAGTCTGAGCCCTGCAGGTCGCAGCGGCAAACACAGACCTGATCCCCACATGATGGAGATCAGAGCTAAAGCACGGCCTGCATTTACACTGATGGGCTGACTCTCAGCTTTTCTCCACAAAGGAAAGCGTAAAACAAAAACTATAAGAAATAAAACAGAGATTCAAAAAGTTAATTTAGAAGAAAATGATGAAAGAGTGAGTGCAGTAAAATTGTTGCTTTACTTTCACCATAAAGGAAGTAAATTTGGAGTTAAGGTGCTCAGATGCAAAGGAAAAAAGTAGAAACTGAAGAGTTTGTGTTAAAATGATTAAAGGGAAAAATTATCCAGAGTTTATAAAATAAAATATTAAATATGTCAAAAGCTGATTTGTTTTCACTCAGTGCCAGATCAACGAGGAAGTATTTCAGACTTTTAGCTCAGAGTATTTTCGTTTTTTTCTTTACGATTGCTCTAAATTCAACTCATACACTCACCAGCCAGTTATTCAGCCAATCACATGGCAGCAACTCATTACATTTAAGCCTGTAGACATGGTCCAGGGGGCTTGCTGAAGTCCAAACCGGGCATCAGAATAAAGAAGAAAGATGATTTAAGTAACTTTGAACATGAAATGGTTGTTGGTGCTGAAGATTCTGATCTACTGGGAATTTTACAACCATCTGTAGGGTCTACAGACGATGGTCTGAAAAGGAGAAAATATCCAGTGAGCAGCGGCTCTCTGGGCTAATATGCCTATGATGCCAGAGGTCAGAGGAGAATGAGCAAATTGGTTGGAAATGATAGAAATTTCTGAACACAAAGCACGTCCAGTGTTGAAGCAGATGGGCTGCAGCAGCAGAAAACCACACCAGGTGCCACTCCTGTCAGCTGAGAACAGAAACTGAGGCTGTAATTCACACGGGCTCATGAAAACTGGACAACAGAAGACTGAAGTCTGGATCTCTGCTCCACATTCAGATGTAGGCTCAGAGTTTGGTGTGAACATCATGAAGCATGGATCCATCCTTGGATCAGCGGTTCAGGCTGCTGGTGGTCCCTTAGTCCCACCTGAGCATGGTTCAAACCCCACAGCCTACCTGAGGATTGTTGCTGACCATGTCCATCCCTTTATGACCACAGTGGACCATCTTCTGACGGAGACTTCAGCAGCTCCATGTCTCAGAGCTCAGATCATCTCACACTGGTTTCTTCACTGAACTCCAGTGGCCTCCACAGTCACCTGATCTCAGTCCAATGGTTTGGGATGTGGTGGAGCAGGAGATGCAGCTGTGTGATGCTGTCATGGAGATATGGACCAACATCTCTGAGGGACGTTTCAGCTCCTTGTTGAATTAAGGAGGTTTAACCTGAGACTACAGAGGTGTACGTAATAAAGTGGCAATTTAGTAAATTAGCCGATGATAATCATAGTTTATCTTTAAAGCAGAAGCTGATGTCTAAGGTAGGGATGCACGATATTATCGGTTTGATATCAGTATCAGCCAATATTGAAATTTTGCAGATATTTGCAGCGGATACATGGACCTCACACATCAGCCACATATGGGCTGGAATATTATCAGAAAATGACACAAATGTACAATATTGATGCTCCTTCTCATCACTGCATGGGGACATTTAAAAATCAAGGGTTTCATTTTTACAAGAGTTAAATGCTGTTTTTCTTGTTTTACATCCGTTCCTCACAAAAAACATACTGCAACACTGAAGGAAACAAGTCCATTTTTCTTCAGTACAGAGCTTGAGCTCTTGACCAGAAATATCTGTATCAGCGATAATGAATTTAAAAATATCAGCAAACTCCAAAAGTCTGAGGTGTTCAATAATCATCTTGTCCCACAGTAAATGATCTTCATCACTGTCATCATGAACTCTTTTTTTCTTCTTCATTAAACTTTATTTTATTGTCCTTTTCAAACAGCAGTGGCCCTCATGTTTCTTCATCTCTAGTTTTTTTAGCCTTTCTTCTGTTTTTAACATCTGTGTATTTCCATCCTCGGTGTATTTTCATATTTTTCCCTTTTGCTTACTCCTCATGTTTTCATGTTTCTCTCTGGGGCAGATGCTGTGTGGACGTATTTTTAGCGTCCAGCTCTTATTTTAGCGTGAGCTCGCCCCCTCACAGCCCGTCGCTCTGTTTGTCTGCTCCCTCTGACTCGGACTACAAACACACTCCTGTGGTTTGTAATCCCGTTGACCACAGACCTCTTCTTTTTTTTCGGACCCACACGCTGGTGGCGGCGCTCCAGGCCCTGCTCGGCCCGCTGGGAGCTCTGGGACCGTGGAAGGAGTTTCCCCGCGACATGCGTCAGCCGGCGGGCAGCGTTCAGAGGGGCGCGCCCTTCTGCAGCGCCGGTTGCATCACGGCTGCGTCGACATCAATGAGACGCCGCCTGCAGCGGGGATGCAGGCGTGGGCCGGGCGGGCGCTGCATGACACATCCAGAATCTCCTGAAAACACGCTCCAGCTCCGGAAATAACACGATGCAGGCCGCACGCTGCTCCACAGGCCACAAAGCAAACAGAGCTTTCATTTCTTACGCATTGTTTGAGCCCAGAGGAAAGAGCAGAAAAATGTCCGCCGTATTTTTAGCTCGGGGACATTAAATATAGACGCACCGCCGTTTGCTCACAGAAACACCAAAATAAGAGCGCCTGCGTCAGGGCAGAGGAAACCCTGCAGCTACAGGGGCCCACACAGGAAAGAGTCACTGTTTTCACCTCTGTAATCGCTCACAAACTCCCCGTGAGGTGGGCTGCTCGCTCCCACAGCGAGGCCCCGCGGCAGCAGAGCAGGGGCTGATGGGATACCTGGCTGCAGCCACTCTGCAGGGGGCCAGCAGCTCTGAGAGGTAATGTGCATTCCTGCAAGCTGAGAGCAGAGCATCGCTTTGAAGAGGCTCAAACCACAACAGAGCAGACCACGGGGTCTGGACCAATCAGGCCTTCACGGGGGGAAAATCTCCCAGAATTCCCTGCAGAGAACAGAAACACCTCCTGAGCCTCCGTGTGATTATCCAGTGTGGTCCCCCGGACTGTAATGAAGTCCACCGGCACTGACTGTTGGAGAAGTACACCCTTTAGTTCCAGGATGGACCTTCAGAGCTCCTTGAATCTTAGTGTCAGAGATGGATAATCACCTAAATCCCCTTCAGCAGGTCTCCTCCAGCTGCAGCTTTATCACCATGATGCACACCAGTACAGGAGAAGACATCCACATACAGGCATTAGGAAAATCCTGAGCACAAGTGAAAAGGAAGGCACCTAAACCACGAAAAGCCAAAGGCAAAACAATCAGACCAAGCTCCATAAAGTTGCCTAAATGCATTGAGTTGCTGCCATGCGATTGGCTGATTAGCTGTATATAGTTGTACTGGATAACCCAGCCAGTGACTGCATGTAAAAAGCCAGCGTTTATGGTTTGTCTGGCCCCCCTGCAGGGAGACGACTCAGGGAAACTCTCTCGTTGGTCCAAAGTCAGTCTCAGCTGAAAGTGTCCCTCCCCCCCCACCGTCCTCATCTCCTGTCCAGGACGAAGACGCCAGATCAGAGTCAAACTTCTGTGCAATGAAACATCTTGAGCAGCCTCAAGAGAGCAGAGACAGATCTCCTGACTTATTCCCTCAGACAGCTCTGCATGAGTTCACCGTGTGACCTAAACTGCATCATCAGGCTCCCCCGGCCCACATTTAACTATCAGAGCCATGGTGGGGGGGGGGGGGGGTAATTGTAGGGACCTCCATGCTGCTGAACATGTCAACACGCCTGTTAAAGCTCCAGATGTTCCAGCTTTGATCATGTTTATGAAGAACACCTTCTCCGATTGTCTCACAGGACCACTCCAGGTTGGATCAGGCTGAAAAACAAAATGAACTGCAGTTCCTGGAGCATCCACTAGAGGCTGTTTCCAAAGTGAGTGCGTCCCCATAGAGTCCCATGTTAATTAATTGATCTGTAGAGCAGAAATAAAAGCGTTAACATCCTCATATGAAAACAAGTTAGACTCCAGGAGCTTGATGTGTTGATTGATTTCAGTGAGAGTGTTTGTGGAAGTGGTTTTAAACATTTGCCAGTAGGGCTGTGCATCGTCTCTGGTATCAGGATTTGATTTGATTATCAAGTTAATGATTCAATTCAATTATATATCGCGATGCAACAGAGTAAGCGTTTACGCCATTTTACAACATTCGCCAACAGAGACCAACACAGCAAAGGTCAACTCTTGTTGGTGGAAATGACGGAAATTTATTCAGCAAAGGTTAGCCAACACATCAGTGTGTGAATATTAGGGATGCGATATGTTGGACTTTTGCCGATATCCGATATGCTGATATTTCTGAACTCATTACTACCAATAACGATATTTCTGTGACAAAAGAGTGCAGTCTTTACTGGACTAAAATGGATCTATTTCTTTTTCTGTGACATTTTATATGCAATTAAAACAGAATAATTAGCAAGAAAAACAACACTTTTCTCAAAAAACAATGGTGTTGGTGTCTTAATCTAGACATGAAGTGAAATTAAGGTGAAACGTGTTATGTCAGGACAGTCTTTGGATGTCTCAGCTGATTTCGGGGATATATACAGCTGATATCAAACTCATAATTCCATAAATCACTCGTGAATACAGTTTTAATGATGATCAGTTTAGAAATGTTTACATCCAGACTCGAGCTGAGCTGATGTGACATCAGATGTGTTGGTGACCTGCTTGATGGAATCAGGATGTTTTATATTTTGAGTTTCGATGATATTTTTAGGCCTTCGTGGTCCTGACGTCCCGTCACCTCTGACATAAAGGAGGAGCTTCAGCTTTAGCGTGTGCATGACGTACATGTGATGAGAAGTTTCACTCAGACCAGGACGTTTGACCCACATTACTCAGCGAGGAGGCGAAAAGGTCGAGTCAACGTGACTGATTCATCTCTGTGCGACGTCCCAGAGAGAGATTGAGCCTCCTCTCATACAGACACTGCTAAAAGCTCTGATAGGTGAGAGTGTTTGTCCAGTTCCAGGTCAAAAATACCTCACTAGACTTATTCTAAGCCACAATTTCCTGACATGTCTGGATTAAGATCTTATTTGAAGACATAAAAACTTAAAATAAAGCCTGTGTTGCTTGTAATAAGTAAAATAATCTGCCAATGAGACGAGACAAATTTAACTTAAAGGGTCTTAAAATGATTTTTTTATCCAGATCAGATTTTAAACCTGAGTTTTAGACCCTCACTGAGTCAAACTCTGCTTGTTTCATTGGCAGGTATTTTTTTATCATTACAAGCAGGTGGATGTTGTATTTTTTGTTTTTTAATCCTCTTAGTGAGATTTTTCTCTGGAGTTTTCGAGCGACTGTGGATTAGAAAAGTGTTGTTAGGTATTTCTGACGAACACACTTGCCAACATCTCAGTTTTTGCAGTGTGTGTGTGTGTGTGTGTGATCCCTGAGGCAGCGCTGAGGTTTAATTTCAGACATTTCAAAGAGCGTCTCATGTCTCTGGGCGTCTCCGCCGCCTTCATCCTCCTCCTCATCAAACCCAGAGACAGCCCCCCCCACTCCTACGTCGTCATTTTCATTTGCCATCCCAATTTGTTTGAGGCGGCTAAAGCATGTCTTTGGTTTGCCTCAGTGAAGCTGTTAACACGTAGCAGATTTTTACACGCTGCCATTAAAAGCCACACTCTTTAAAAAGCTGCTTTTTATTTTTAGCCCGTCTCCGCTGAAGAAGACGAAGACCGAGGAGGGAGAGCTGGACTGGGCTAAAGCTTCTGAGGGACTGCCAAAGGTCCGCTCAAACTGTACAGCCCAGCAGCCAAATCCTGCACTTAAGCAGGACAATCCCCCATTATGAGGCTCCGCGGCCGTGCCCACCCACCTCCACCAATTACAGTGCCAGGCTCCGCCCCCCACCTCCACGCCGAGACAATGTCATTAAGAGAAAATGCTCTGAAACTGAAAGCAGACGGAGGCTTTTTCATCCTCTGGCAGCGCTCCCAGACCCCTCCATCCACCCACCAACCACCGCCGAAAAATCCCCCCCGCCCCCCCGCCCTCCGCTCCCCCCCCCCCGCCCGGGCCGAGCAGCAACAGCCTGATCTGTGGTCACTGCGACCGCAGAGTGTGTGAACCGACATGCTCGACTGTTTAACATCTGACACCAGAAGATAAACAGGCCAGAACCACCGCTGCTCTCCAAATAAACGAGTCCCCCGAGTGCCGTTCGGCTCGCTTTGTCATCCGTTTTCAAATGTCAGGGCGCTCGCAGACGTTTGCTTTTGTGTTTTATATTCTTCAAAAACAAACGGCGAGAAAATCCTCAAAGATGGCTGCAGGAGCGCTCGCAGTGCGACACGTATTAAACATATTTAATAAGCTATTTAAAGATTTATAGACGTGTGACTTATATGGTCCCCGCTCTTTACATCGACCTCTAAATCTAAAACCAGGTCTGTATTAAACATGGACGTCTCTGTGATGTCATTTTTGATGCCCAGAGATGGAGGCCGTCCTTGGATGATCTTTTTAAGCCTTTGAACCAATCACTGAGCATGAGGCATCGATTCTTAGCATTCTTGTAAACTCAATTTCTGAAGAAGACTTTGAAAGATTTTTCTTTTACTTGCCACAAGTGTTTGTGGAAATTCAAGGAAGAATTGATTGTATTTTCAAGCTCATAGGTCAGAGGTCAAGGTTGTGGTATTCCGTGTTCATCCATTGCTTGTGAACACAACATCTCAGAAATGCTTTAAGCAATTTTTTTTCATACTTCTCTCATGTTATCACTCGGGCAAAAGGGGGGGGGGCTATAGACAATCACTCCTGAAATGTTCAGGGAGTGTTCGTCACGGCACGAGGGAGGAGTGGTCGCATTTTGGTGGGGATCTGATGACGGATGTGGAGACATGATGAGAGAAGGCAAACTAAATATTCCCTCTGATCCAACGACGAATTGTTTAGATTTTGGAGGTCATAGGTCAAATATCAGGGTCACGGAGTCTCATGTTAATCCCTTCATCCCAAGAATGTTGTAAGATGTGTTTATTGAGCTTATTAGAGATGGTGGATCTGGTTTAAAGGTCAGAGGTCTTGGGGCCTCATGTTCATCCCTTTCCTCTAAAATCACAACACCACAATAAGACATGTTTTTTTTGCAGAGAAATAAGGTAAAGTTCTAGTTTTTGTAGATCATATTTTTAGGGGATACACAGTATTATCGGTTTGATATTGGTATCGGCCGATACTGAAATTTTTGTGGATATTTACAGCCACACATATCTGCCATATATCAGCTGGAATATCGGCAAATTACACAAATGTACAACATTGATGCTCCTTCTCATCACTGCATGGGGACATTTTAAAATCAAGGGTTTCATTTTTGCCAGAGTTAAATGCTGTTTTTCTTGTTTTACATCTGTTCTTCATGAAAATAAACTGTAACACTGAAAGAAACAAGTCCATTTTTGTTAAGTCCTGAGCTTCTGCTCTTGACCAGAAATATCGGTATCGGCGATAATGAATAAAAAATATCGGCAAATGGGATATTGGCAAAAATCCAATATCATGCATCCCTTTTATTTTTTGGGGGCTCTTTTACATGATTTAACAGGGAATTCAGATAGAATTAAGGTGAGGAGAGGGAGAGGAAGGACGTGAGGGAGAAGAGCCACACCCTGCATGGAGGCGTGGTGCTGTTATCCTGGACTACAGGCCTGAAAGGGTTAACAGAGGCTTTTTAATATCACACATGTTCTAGTGAAGTGTAAACTGGATATTTTTAAATTGAGGATTTCACGATGAGAGATGTTAAACTATAATTATTCTGTTAAAATTAAACATTTCTGAAACCTGTGTGATATTCAGCAACAACCCTCGGACGTCTAATAAAGGGTCATTTCTTGTTTTTAATGAGCGTTAATTACAGACAGACTCTTGGACTGTCTCTTTAACCTCTGAGCTAACCTTTAAAGATGGCGGCAGCGCGGTGCTCCAGTGTCGTCCGTCTCTCTGTTTACTTTCCAGTAACATGTTGGCAGCCCGCGGAGGCTCTCCCTCTCAGCTGTCCCGTCACTTTTTTATTTCCTCTGTAACTGTTGTAGATATTTGTCTTGGATGATGGCACTGTTTGGTCTCCAGCTTTTGATCAACGCCACGGCTCCACAACAAACGAGACACCAGGGTTTGGGACTTTCTGCCAGAAGAATAAACACGAATTTGTCATCCAATCATCTTTAAATGTTCTGTTTTTGTTCACTTTTCTTACTTTCGAGGAAGCCATGTCTCTATCTCCACCTCTATCTTCCAGTAAACCCGTCAGAAACAGGCTCTTTGATTGGCCCATCTGAAGGAACTACCGTATTGTCTGGACTATTATCGGCCATGTGCACGGCCCAGGCTCATGTTAGACCAAAACCTGTTATTTGATTCCTTCATTTCCTCCATGAGTGTCTTTATTTTTAACAGAGCCAGCCAGAAGGTGACGAAGCAATCAGTGATTTTTAAAAAAGCTCAAATAGTTCCCACATTAGGGGCAGTAAACCTTCAGACGCTTCTTGAATCCAGCACCTGAGTGTTGTATCACCTGGATCTTCTCCCTAAATCCCTCTTTAACTGCACACGGTGACATTTAAAGCTCATTTCAGCCTGACAGCAGAGCTCTAACAGAGCCACGCTGATTCCCACAGTGTCCGCAGACAATAGAGCATTTATTGATGAGAAAACCATAAACAAGCCGCCCGTCTGCAGAAATACTTTGAGCCTGGATCGCAGCTCTCCGGGTGACTCATGGAAAGTATGGATGGGAAAAATAACACACAACAAAGACCTAATTCACAATAGAAAGCAGACTGAAGAGAAAACACACAACAGATGGAGGCTGTAATCAATACTGCAGAGACGAGAACATCTGCATCCGCCTGCAGCGAGGGGAACCATCTTTCCATCTGTGAGGAGAACCAGAGAGCGGGGAGGGTCCGATCGTGGGGGAGGTCGCCGATAACGGGATGATGCATAATCAATAAGCGCATCAACTGGAGGTCATCCTGAGACGGTCTCAGCGAGTTCTGCCCATCATGCTGGGTACAAAGATTTCAATTAGAGCGAGTCACGGCTCCAGCCGATCCGAAACAGAGCGGTGGAAAATCTAAAGCCACCTGGCACCGATTAAATCTGATTGGAAAAGGGACGAGGGACTGTCAGAGCCCGGCTGAGACTGAAAGGAGAACCAGGTCAAAAGTGAGACGGGCATGAAGGTCTTAAACTGTAACTAATGTAGTTATAGAAAATTAAAATCAATCAGCATCAATGATGGAAGCACTGATTATCAGCTATGATTCTATTTAAAGTCATAGTGATGCAAATTATGGGTGAAAAAAAGTCAAATCTCCTAAAAATGCTGTGACAATTTTTTTTCAAACTTGGCACAAATATCCACTCGATGCGAGGATATTTTTGTTGGATTTTGGACTTGTAGGTCCAAGGTCAAGGTCATGGAGCCCCATAATCACTTATAACTTGTGAACACATTATCTCAAAAACAACAGGAGGGATTTCCCTTAAGCCATGCACAAATAATAATAATAATAATAATAAATAATAATAATACATTTTATTTAAAGGCGCCTTTCATGACACTCAAGGTCACCTTAAAAAAGTACAAATAACAACTTAGGTACAGGTGAAGGAGCCTCATAATCATCCTCTGGGTGTAAACACAACATTTTATGATGTTTTGAAGGATTCACTTGAAACTTTGCACAGATATCCAGCTGGAGACTCCTATTCATCTTTGCACATCATCGGAAGCAGGGAGTTTTGGGAGTCGTAGGTCAAGGTCTTTGGCACTCGTGGTCATCACACAGCCACAAAAATAACCACGGCCCTCCTTTTTGACCCTCCTGTCATTTTACTGGCCCTCACTCGGGCAGAATGTGGTCGTTCTGGTCCTTAAAGCTCCTCCTGATTGGATGTCTCTCTAAATAAAAGTATGAGAAGAATTCAAAGATCTGAGGTCCTAAAGGGTAATGGGATTATTTCATTCAGAGGAGCACATACTTCAGCTCTAAAGTCTGGATTTATCCTCTCAGTTTGGTTTGAGTCCAGGAGACCTGAAAACCTGCAGAAGGTTCCTCTGCTGGATCCATCACTGCCCTCGCCTCTCTGACTCGCTCCTCCACTTCTTGGTCTTCATGGTCTCTCTCTCTCCGTGGTTTCTCGTCCTCTGGTGTCTGATCCACAGATGGAGAAACGCTGATCTCGCTTCCTTCCTCGTCCAGATTCTTAAAAACAGTTTACAACCACGCAGTCACAACAAGGAAGTGTTTAACATATCTGCTACCGAGCTCACGCTGCGTGTTTTTCACATCATCAGGAGGATTTCTGCGGGCAGAGCGGAGCTGCACCATGAAAAAGCATCTGACACGCGAGTCTCGTCATCGTCTGAGTGAGAATCCACACTGAACGTTTCTGGAGCGAGCAAACATGACGACAGATAAATGAATACACCGGGGAGAGGATGCTGGAACGATCCTCTGAAAATTAAATTAAGAAACTATCAGAGGGTTTGACTCCGTTAAATCACTGTCCTCGTCAGAATAAAAGATCCTTTAGTCTGAAGATTTGAGACACAGACAGATTTTTCTGTCCTATAACTTCAACCTGAGCTGCAGCTAGAGATGCACTGTGTTTGATATAAAACTTCAAGAAAGCCAACTTTCTCTCATATTTGACCACAAAATCTGATCAGATTAATTTGTTTCTCGATGCATCAGCAGCTACACAGATTCTAGGACCTACATGTCCCCGTCTTGGTCATGGAGGTGCTGAAGCTGCTGGTTTGGTCAAATCTGCTGCATTTTAAGATTTGATTTGCTTGTTTTAACTTGAATTTTACAATAATCAGATTAATCATAGCTGCAGAGGCAGAGATGTTGTCTTTGTTCAGTCAAAACATCACTTTCTGTTCTGTTGACTCTTTTAATAGTCTTTTATCAGTTTGCTTTCATATGTTCATGATCTGCTAACATATTCCTTTGATTCATATTTTGTTAGTTTGGTGTGAAATAACCAGCCCCTATGCTGGTAGCAAACAAACAAAAGCATAAACAAAGTTGCCCCTAATCTGATATCTAACTTGTCCATGGTTTTCTCTTGTATTGAGCGTCTCATCATGGGCTTCTGATAGGTTAAAAGCTGCTGACATCAGTGGTAAAAGTTCAGTCTTATACTCGTCATTAGGTGTGATCCCTGTCTCTGCTGTGGGGAAATGTAGTTTGTTGAGACCTCACAACAATGTTTGATCAATAAATTGACTAAACTACAGCAAAGATATTTGACTCAGAAATCAACGACAGCACTACAAAGATACCGGAAAATGTGATTAAGCTTTAGTGACATCACTGATAACAGGCTAAAGGTTTGTAAGCCGATACTGAAAAAGCCATCAGCTCTGCATCCTGCAGCGACACGTCTACATATTAACAGTCCAGACAACAAGGGTTAATCGAGGGACAAGCTGCAGTGACTGTTGGTCCAGAGTTATAAACTGGAGTTCATCATTAATACGGCAGTACAGTTATTTTAATGCTGTTTTAAAAAACACTGAAGCAGGACAGGCTGTTGGACAGTCTGGAGCTGCAGTGCATTCTGGGACAGGTTCGTGTGCTCCTTTTCCGATCATAAAGATTCAGAGGAATCCCGAGAACATCCTGGGATTTCTCGCTTACATAAAATTGCACACAATGAACTCGGAGCAGATTACAAACATCACATGTAGTCCTGATAGTGTTTAAGTGCGTGGTTTGGACTCTGCTCGTGTTTTTGGTCTGAGGGAGGAAGACGGAGGACATTAAAGATCACAAACATGTACGAGGAGAACACAGAGTCTGAAATCAGATCTGCTCCTCATGGAGGTCAGGTCCTGCGGTTCAGGTGAGGACCTCAGTTTGAGGTAAACACTGTAGAAACAAACCTGCTCTGTTTACGACATGCTGAGCTGAGCTGAGAAGCAGCGATAAATAATTAGACTGTGTCAGCGTGAGAGACGAAGAGTCCTGAGAGGAGACGCTGCAGCCAGAGGACTTTTCCAAACAGTGACATTTACCTTCATGGAGGCTGCAGAGAGGCTGGAGTTCACCAAACTCATGAACAAACCCCAGCATGCTGCTGTTCGATACGCTCAGAGTCTGTTTTCAGAGATGAATGTGGATGTTCTGCAGCCAGACCTTCAGTTTCCCCCCTGCAGACTCCAGCTGCAGATGTTTGCAATCATGGGACAATGGAGACTATTTTAACACCTTGATTCCCATGAAAACAGATTCTTTCTGCAGTTTGGAAAGATTTAAAAGTGTTCGAGTCCTCTCTTTCCCCCCAGAGGGCCCTTTTTCAGAAAGTACACACAGAGAGAAATCATAAATAAAGTGCAGTTTGACGGAGCGAGGAGGAAAAAGGAGGACGGATCATCAGTAAATCCTCTCTAAGCCGCTCGCCTCCAGGAGAAAAAGTGACACAGAACTTCCATTACTGAGCTGGCAGATAAATCGGCCAATAAGGACGGAAATGAGACTAATTATTTCCTGAGTGGAAGTCAAAACTTCTCTGCAGGAGGAGGCTGAAGGTCTGAGGGTTTCTGCACAGACATTCACCTGGACCGAGGACTTACCTGCAGATGGACCAGTCCAGGTCCTGCAGGTCTGATAGGTCGGTTCTTCTGTGAGGACCAATTAAAAAGATCCTGCAGGAACCAGGATCTCTTCGTAAGCAGACAATACAGTCAGAAAATCAAATAAAGAGAATAGAGATTTAAACTAAAAAACAAGGTCGTCAATCTGAGACAGAAGGTTAAAAAAAGGATCAAGGACAAGGACACGAGGAGAGGGAGGACAGAGGATGGACTCAAGGAAGGAAATGAAGTTACCATAAAGTTTAATATTTGATCTTTTATTTATTCCACACTTATAAATCATGACCAAAACGTCCAGAGACTTTCCAAAACGTCATCTTCTTTTTAAAGGCATGAGTAGAACGACGTTAGTAAGTCTGCAGGAGTTTGACTGCAAACACGGGCAGGAAAATGTTGCTTTTGTTTTTATGCATAGATCAGATCATGTGCAGGAGCCTGTTTGCTTTTTGTGGAGACAAATTGGTGCCAATTTTTTTGCAGTTCAGACAGTATGTAGGACTTTTCCTGCAGTATTTGGGACATCAAAGTTGCCAGTGATTTTGTAAGTAGAAGTCTGGCTGAAGTTTTGATTAAAAACTTACAGTCTTGTGCCAGTTGGAGTGTTTGCAGAAGTTAAACTGCAATTGCAAATGCAACCATAAAAAACCATAAAACACACCTATATCTTGTCTTTATGTGAATCCTGTGTTCAGAGCTTGGCTGACCAAACCTGAGCTTAAACTGTTTAAGTTTTGCCAACTTAAGTTAAGAAATCAGACATTAAAGATAATAAGTTTAGCTGAGATAACTCATCTGTTTATAGCACAACAAAAACTTATTTTGTGGAGAAATGTATTAATGCTGCAAATTTTAAGTTTTCATTATTACATTGAAGCTGTATTTGTAAATTACAGTTTTGTAAGTTATTTGGCACGTTTTGGTGCCTGAAAGTTGCCAGTTTCTTGGAGCAGACTGGACAGTATGTTGGATTTCATCTGCAATTTTGGTAGCAAAAAGTTCGCCATGATTTCTGAAATTTAGGGAGTCTTTTCCTCCAGTTTCCTGCAATAATGCTGCCAATGCTTGGTGCAATTCAAACAGAGTGAAGGACTTTACTTTTTCTTATTCTTTTCAATACCTACCTGGATTTTTTATAGTATTTTGTGGTTAATTCTATGACACTGAGAGAGACATTTGGCAGGATTTAAAGTAGAATTTTCAGAACTGAAATGTTGCCTGTGTGTTTTTAGGTATTTTGAATGAACGCGGTTGTTTTTCTGAAAACTTGGACTCTAAAAGTTGAAAATGTTCTTGTGCAGTTAAGATGATGTGTAGGACTTTGTAGCAACTTTTTGAACCATAGCCTCGCAATGTTTGTGTACAGTTCATTTCATTTGTAAGTAATTTCCTGTTTTTTTTCTGTCATTCCAAACTGTTACTCATGCGTCAAATTTCAACATAATACCTGAATTTTCCTGTGTTTTTTATTCTGAAGGACAACCATGTTTTTTTTAACAGTTTGGGGCAGTTTTAAAGAGTTTACTAATGCAAGCTATAAAAGTTTCCACTGGTTTTAAGGAAAGTCTGCTTGTGTGCAGGACTTCACGTGTTTGTCACTGTGGTTGCCCATGTTTTTGTTGATTCAGACAGACTGCTGAAGTTTTATTCAGTTTTCATCCTGACATGTTGCCAATGAGTTTGTGCAAAATTAATAGTATACATGAATTATTCAAGCAATGTTTGGCTCTGTAAAGTTGAATTTTCATTGTACAAATAAGACAATATGCATAACATTGTCTGCAATCATTATGACCAATAAGTTTGAGATGTTTTATTTTGATCTGCAGCTTTAAGCACTACTATATCATCACTGTGCTAGAGCAGTTTAGACCGTTTTCAGGACTGTTATGTTATAAAGTTAATAAGGTTTTAATGCAGTTTAGTCCATGTGTAGAAGTTTGCATGCAACTTTTGAAATAAAAATTTTGACAGTGCGTTTTGTGCACTCAAGTTAGCATGCTCCAATAAGGTCCTGAGTGCCTGTCCAAAAATATTGCAAATGTTTTTTGTGAAATTATGTCCGAAGTTTTCTTGCAAGGGCAACAGGCTGCAGTTCCTCAAATGTCCACTAGAGGAGTTTTTGAAGCAGCAGCCGTCCCATCCAGCCTCCATGTTCAAATGTCCATGTTTGTTTACGATCTGGTTCATGCTTCGTTTTCGTGTCTTCTCACTGTTCGGGGGTGAATTCATTCATAACTCGTCTGTTTTGGATTCAAGAAGGAGACGGTGATGGAGGATCACGGGCGCGGCCGATGTGACTACAGGACAGAGTGTTGCAGATGTTCTTCAGGACGACTCTGCTCCACCTCTTGGTCTGTTTACAGTTTAATATGAAGTTAGTAGAGACAGTGATTTCAACATGGCAGCCATCATGGATTGGACTCTTTAGTAACCAAACGTCTGATGTCACCCAGACTCTGTCCAACATTTTCTCCAGTCCATGATTTCACTGAATCAAACATCTTCTCTGAAATGACTCAGCATGTTCTATTATTAGCTGGAGAAGATGATCCGGACTGAGAACCAGATGAGGACCTGGACTCCGGTCTGATAAAGTGGGTCAGAAGCAGGAAAACAGCAGAAGAGACAGACCAAAGTGATTATTAAGGAACAAGAAACAAGCTGATGGGAACCAGACAGAGCAGGAGGTGGATGGAGGTCTGGGCCAGGATCAAATGAAGTGGTTTCTTTGAGCTGATTCACAAACTGAAAGCTGCTGGCAGCGATGAAAACAAGGTCCTGGGATGTTTTTAGAGGCCGTTTCCTCTGAGCAGATCCGTCTTCACTGATTTTAGGAGATAAACATGACGAAGAACACTTTCAGACGGGCAGGGATGTTCTCCTTCAGTGTTCATGAAAGTCTGCTTCAAATATACCAAATTAAATCTCCATGAAACTCGGCTCTGCTCTGATATTAAATCCTGCAGCAGATGATCACTGATTGGTCAAAGTTTGTCCTCTCAGAGGTGTTTCACTGTCGAGCTCCACAAACTCACCAACAGAAGCAGCAGCAGATAAACTCTTCATGAGGGTAAAATGCTGAGCAACAGTGGACCGAGTATTGAACCCTGAGGGATGCCGTTAAGGAAGGGCATACATTTAATCAAAGAAGGAATCTGACTTTAAGATTAACTATTTAAAAAGGAAAAATAATGGAAACCAGGGGTGCACGCAGCACGGATCAGGCCCTCATACTCCTGTGGACCATAGGCTTTTTCAGACCTTTTTTTTTAACAGAAGCAAAATAATCAAATAGCTCGAGCCCTTCTTTATTATGTTTCCTGGGTCATGGTGTATCAGAATCAGAAATACTTATTAATCCCACTTTATTCAATGCAGTTGTTTCAGTTGTCCTTATACACAGTATAGCAGCAGGATTATCAAATAAAGACATTCAAATAGATAAAAGCTTAAAAAAATAAGTAAGCAGGTTGCAACATGCAGAATCTTCAAGCTATATCAACTTCCTTATGAAGGAAAAAGTAAATAAAATAAGTAAAGTGAGACTATGAACAGCGCCAAGGTATTTACACTATTAACTTTAACAATATTTATATATGAATATAATATGACAGCACTGTGAGACAGTAGACCACATTTGACTGGGTATTGCTCTAGATGTTATGTTTGCTTATTAACTTATTAACAAATAGCAGAAGTGAAAACAGTGAACAAGGGAAAAAAATGTACGATGAGTCAGCGTCCTAAAGTGATCATTTCCTAGCAGACAGCATATCAAGATGATGTGGAGATAAAATAAAAATAAATGTAAATACTTGTCAGACTTCACTATTGCTGATATCGGGCCATCGTTTTAAGATCTTCATGAACTGTGTGGCTTTTTGACAATTTTAAAATTTGTTAGGGCTGGGATTTTACTTAAAAGATGCAGGTCAAATCTTAATGCAGTTCAGAGTCACCAGTGAACCTGACAAGCTTGTTTTTGGTCTGTGGGAGGAAACCAGAATATCTGGAGAAAACGCACAAATGCACAGGGAAAGCATTTAAACTCCACGCAGACTTACCCAAGGAGTTGAACCAGCAACTGTTTCACTGTGAAGCACGAGCTCTGACCTGCTGAAGCACCTTGCAGTCCAAAATGTTAAGGAAGAGCAACTTAGATAATAAAAAAGTTGGTGGGCTGAGCACTGAATCCTGAGGGACGCCAAAAAGGAAAACTACAAGTTTAAAGACGGAAGCAACAACTTGAGATGAAGATTTATGATTCAATATGGAGAAAATAATGTAAATATAAAGATAAAAATAGACTTAAATGCCCCAAAGGACCGACTTTGCTGATATGTGGCTGAAATGTAAAGGTTCTAGTAAATGATGGAATATAAAGGAAGGTGATTTCCTCAAACGTCACTGATAAAAGTTGGTAGAAAATGTCAGAACTGTCTGAGTGCATCCCTGGGTCAGTCTGGTCTTTGCTTGCCCTTCTGTCCATCCGTCTGTCCGTCTGTCTGTCCGTCCCTTTCTGATCTGCTCAGAAGTCCAAACTGTTGAATAAGAGGTCTGGTCTTCCTTAAATGTTCCTCCTGAATGTGTTGTCCATTACTAACCATCTCCTGTAATTTGGTCTAAATCAAGTTTCATCTGGAGCAGACTCTGGTTCCTCTGTTTTACACCCACATCCCCCTCAACGCTAAAAATCCCCCAAAATACCCTCAAACCGTAAACTCTCTTCTCGTCCTCCACGTCCACAAAGACGACGAACAGACGAGGGAGCGAGCGGCGGCTCGAGGCCACACAGAACTCTCATTTCCACTTTTCATCGACACGTTAGAGAGTTTATAGACGGTTTACTGAAATGAGATCCAGCCGCCGACCAGTCGACCACTTCACAGAGACGAGCAGGATTTACTGCTGCAATGAAATTACTGAGCCAATAACAGAGCAGCTTTAATCTGAGCCAATAACAGGGCAGCTTTAATCTGAGCCAGTAACAGAGCAGCTTTAATCTGAGCCAATAACAGGGAAGCTCTCCTCAGAGCCAATAACAGGGCAGCTTTAATCTGAGCCAATGACAG
Organism: Cetoscarus ocellatus; assembly: GCA_037902135.1. Taxonomy (NCBI): domain Eukaryota; kingdom Metazoa; phylum Chordata; class Actinopteri; order Labriformes; family Labridae; genus Cetoscarus; species Cetoscarus ocellatus. The sequence continues at coordinate 309,293 of JBAMNC010001613.1, read as the reverse complement.
AGCAGCTTTAATCTGAGCCAATAACAGGGAAGCTCTCCTCAGAGCCAATAACAGGGCAGCTTTAATCTGAGCCAGTAACAGAGCAGCTTTAATCTGAGCCAGTAACAGAGCAGCTTAAATCTGAGCCAATAACAGGGAAGCTCTCCTCAGAGCCAATAACAGGGCAGCTTTAATCTGAGCCAATGACAGAGCAGCTTAAATCTGAGCCAATAACAGGGAAGCTCTCCTCAGAGCCAATAACAGGGCAGCTTTAATCTGAGCCAATGACAGAGCAGCTTTAATCTGAGCCAATAACAGAGCAGCTTTAATCTGAGCCAATGACAGAGCAGCTTTAATCTGAGCCAATGACAGAGCAGCTTTAATCTGAGCCAATGACAGAGCAGCTTTAATCTGAGCCAATGACAGAGCAGCTTTAATCTGAGCCAGTAACAGAGCAGCTTTAATCTGAGCCAGTAACAGAGCAGCTTAAATCTGAGCCAATAACAGGGAAGCTCTCCTCAGAGCCAATAACAGGGCAGCTTTAATCTGAGCCAATGACAGAGCAGCTTAAATCTGAGCCAATAACAGGGAAGCTCTCCTCAGAGCCAATAACAGGGCAGCTTTAATCTGAGCCAATGACAGAGCAGCTTTAATCTGAGCCAATAACAGAGCAGCTTTAATCTGAGCCAATGACAGAGCAGCTTTAATCTGAGCCAATGACAGAGCAGCTTTAATCTGAGCCAATAACAGAGCAGCTCTAATCTGAGCCAATAACAGAGCAGCTTTAATCTGAGCCAATAACAGGGAAGCTCTCCTCAGAGCCAATAACAGGGCAGCTTTAATCTGAGCCAATGACAGAGCAGCTTAAATCTGAGCCAATAACAGGGAAGCTCTCCTCAGAGCCAATAACAGGGCAGCTTTAATCTGAGCCAATGACAGAGCAGCTTTAATCTGAGCCAATAACAGAGCAGCTTTAATCTGAGCCAATGACAGAGCAGCTTTAATCTGAGCCAATGACAGAGCAGCTTTAATCTGAGCCAATGACAGAGCAGCTTTAATCTGAGCCAATAACAGAGCAGCTCTAATCTGAGCCAATAACAGAGCAGCTTTAATCTGAGCCAATAACAGAGCAGCTCTAATCTGAGCCAACAACAGAGCAGCTTTAATCTGAGCCAACGACAGAGCAGCTTTAATCTGAGCCAATGACAGAGCAGCTTTAATCTGAGCCAATGACAGAGCAGCTTTAATCTGAGCCAATGACAGAGCAGCTTTAATCTGAGCCAATGACAGAGCAGCTTTAATCTGAGCCAATAACAGAGCAGCTCTAATCTGAGCCAATAACAGAGCAGCTTTAATCTGAGCCAATAACAGAGCAGCTCTAATCTGAGCCAATAACAGAGCAGCATTAATTTGAGCCAATGACAGGGCAAAGAATGTTCTTTTGTCTATCTGTTCGTCCTTCAGTCCCTCTGTTGTCTGTCCAACCCCCTGTCCTACTGCTTGTTCACCTGTCTCTCGGTCTGTCCTCCCTCTTCACCCTCTGTTTCTCTGTCAGTCCATACTGTCTCAGGTCTGTACAACCACCTGTCCATTTTTATGTCTGCCTGTCCTAATATCTGTCCATCGGTCCCCTTTGTCTTTCAGTCCTTCCTTCTGTCTTTTTGTACTCTGGTCTGTCCTTCATCTGTCCATACTTCTGACTTCTGTCCCACCATTTTGTCTATCCATTCATCTGATTGTCCATTTGTCCTGCTGTCCACTGTTACCTCCATCTGTCTGTCTTCACCACGTCACTTTGTCTGTCCATTTGTCCTTCTCCCTGCCTCCCTGTCCTTTTATTCGTCAGCCTGTCCATCTGTCCATTTTTCTGTCTTTTAGACTATCAGTGCTTCCTTGTTTTTTATCTGCATCCCTGTCCGTCTGTTTGTCCCCCTGTCTTTGTCAGTCTGTCCCTTCATCTGTTTGTCTGTCCAGCCCTGTCCATCTGTCTGTCTATCTGTCCATCCCACTCCACTCTCCCCTCCATCCATCTCGCTTGTTTGTCCGGCTTACTGTCTCTTTATTTGTCCTTTCCTGAATCTGTCTGTCCATTTGACCGTCTTTCTGTCCATGTCCATTCTGCCCTCTGTCTGTTAATCAGTGTGGATGTCCTTCTGACAGCCCTTTGTTTGTCCCTCTGTCTTTAAATCTGTCTGTCTGTCTCCCCATCTGTCTCTCCTTCCTTTTGTCTTTTTGTCCTTTCATTTGTCCGTTGGTCTGTCCCTCTGTAAACACCATGTTCTCTTGTCTGTCCACCAGTCCATCTTTCTGTCTGTCCATCTGTCATTCTATTGTCTGTCCATCTACCTGTCCTTTTGCCGTCCACCTGTCCCTCTGTTAATCTGTCCTCCTGTCTTTTTGTTCTGTCTTTCCCTCTCTCTGCCTTCTGTCCATCAGTCTTTCCTGTCCTTAAGTCCGTCCACCAGTCTGTCCATTTGTAGTTCTGTCTGTCCATCCCTAGTTTCTTTTGTCTGTATTTCCTGATTGTCCAATAATAACTTGTTGCTTTAAACTTAAAAACTGAATTATTTTTCTTCCCTGTCAAACGTTTGTAGACATTTTATAAAAGCGGTCTAAACTTTTTATCAATGATGCAAAGTCTTTATCGACTGAAATGTTTTCGTTTATTTTGCATCTCTAATCAGGGTTTTCACTTCATATATCCAGACGGAGGTGTCTGAGAGGTCTGATCGTTGATATTAAAGCGTGTTCGTGGCGTTGTGGCGTCCCTGAAGTGACGAACGTCTTCGCCGGAGGACAAATTATCACCCTGATCCTCTTTGTCTGGTGGCTTTAGGGTGGGGGGGTGATTGTGTTGTTTTTAAACGCCACCGCACCGCCGTCTGCCAGGGGAATTCAGACGCTCTCCTCTCCTCGCTCGCCCGCCCGCTCCCTCCCTCTCTCTCTTTTTACTGTGCGGTCGAGTCTGTCGATCCAAGTCTGAGGAACGAGAACAAGAGAGTTAATAAGTGTGGGCTGCACAGGAGCAGCTCCTGAGCCTCTGCAGCAGCTCCAACACATCCAGATGTTTGGTGAGGTCTGGGTAAATATAGACCCGTCTGAGTTTTATTATAAACTCTGAGCCGCCATGTTGGAGCGTAAACAGGAGAGCGGCGGCAGAACACGAAGTGTTTGAGCTCTGAGGGCCGACCGAGGAGAGGAGACATTCCCCACAGAGAGACGAAGGACCGGATACTGCTGTAAACTTTACATGATTCATAATGATCTAAAACCCAACATACTGCACATTTTAACGAGTGTTTTCTGTGAATTAGAACAAATAAACAATCCAGAGCATTAACGAGAGTTTTATACGTACAGAGTTGGAAACATTTACATTGATTGTTTGTTTGTTTGTTATTAGAGGTCATTAGAGGTCATTAGAGGGTAATTGACGGGCTCTACAAAACCTGAGGACATTTTTGGAAAGATTTGATGTTTTTAGATTCCCGTAGGACCTGATTCACTAAAGCAAAGCAGCGTTTTGTGTCTGTCAGACTCCAGCAAATGAGATCAAACAGCCCCTTTAATCAGGGGTGCACGGTATCATCGGCACAATATCTGGTATAATAATACTATAATACCCACAGAATGAATGTTGCATTTATTGCTGTATGTTGACATTTTAAAAACAATAACGTCTTCAGTTAGAGGGTGAAATATTGTTTTTCACTTCCAGAATGACAGGAACAGGTCAGTTTTAGTAAAGGAAGTACCTCATACTCTTGCCAAATATCGGCATATCGGATTTAGCCAAAATCCAGTAGCGTGCATCCCTACTTTTAATAACTAATTCATGCGATGTTTATATCAAATCCATGCAGGTGTAACTTGGTGTCAGTTCACTGTAGGGTTAAAAAAATATTAAAAAAACATTTTTAAGGAATAATTTCCCCTCAGGTTTTAAGGAAACTCACCACATACAGTATCTCACAAAAGTGAGTACACCCCTCACATTTCTGCAAATATTTGATTATATCTTTTCATGGGACAACAGTGAGGAAATGAAGCTTTGATTCAGTGTACAGTAGTGAGTGTGCAGCTTGTATAACAGTGAAAATTTACTGTCCCCTCAAAATAACTCTACACACAGACATTAATGTCTAAACTGCTGGCAACAAAAGTGAGTACACCCCTAAGTGAAAGTGTCCAAATTGGGCCCAAAGTGTCAATATTTTGTGTGTCCACCATTATTTTTCAGCACTGCCTTGTTAAAGAAGCTGAGGGTAAAGGTGATGGACTGGCCAAGCATGTCTCCAGACCTGAACCCTGTTGAGTATCTGTGGGACGTCCTCAGAGGGAAGGTGGAGGAACACAAGGTCTCTGACATCCACCAGCTCTGTGATGTGGTCATGGGGGTGGAAAAGGATTCCAGGATACAGATTTAACTTTACCAAGCCAAAGGTGCACATGCATGCACCCTTAAACTGAAACACACTGAAACTGTGCATATCCTGGCCTGAACATTGTCTCTACAGGAAGCTTTAACGTGGCTGTGCAAGAGCTGAGAAATAAAGCAAGAGGGGCTTTTTCTGCAATTAAACCAAATATTTAATCTGACATTATAATCCCAATCCAGCTCAAAATGTTTCATATTTACCCGGACACATGTAGAACTATGAGATTAGACCATGTCTTAGGACCTGGGGACAACCAGAGGAACCTGAAGACTCACAGCCTGAAGTATGATGCATGGGGGGACAGAGGGTCTTTGCTCAGTTCAGTTGAGACATTCAGTACCTGGTCTAAGTCCTCCTGACAGTGCGCCCCCTGCTGTAGACCTCAGACCACAGAGTAAAGAAAGACTAGAATCCACTCTGGTCACCTGCACCAAGCCAAGACTAAAACTCTTTTGAATGTTTCTGCTGCTGGGAGTTTCTGGATGAATTTCTGACCCACTTTGGATCAAACTGAGGCTCATGAAACTGAAATACTGCCGTTAAAGTTTAGTATCTCCCTCTGAACCCGAGTCCTCTCTAAGTGGAAATCCTGTAAACTGGATCAGTCCTGAAGTCCGTCTTCTTTATGACTTTGTCTTTTCTCCACATTTACACATTTTCCTATGAAGATATGAGTTTAGACGGGACGATGAGGACGTCCTCTGGACCCATCGAGCATTCCTCGTCCTCACTTTTTAGGAGCTGTCTGACTTTTACGGCCCGAAGCCGAGCGTTCGGACTCCAGCAGCATGTTGGGTGGAAAGAAAAGGCGAGGCGAGGGACGTCACGTTATTAAAGTCGACTCCACTGCTGCTGGTTGTCTTCTGCTGGAGCTCAGAGACGTGTGGACAGGGGAGTGTTTGGTCATGATGGACTCGGCCTCTCGTTATGTCTACAGCGCTCTGATCTGCTGCTGCAGGAGTGTTAATCTCTCACACTCTCAGGCTCCTCTCAGGGACGTCCAGTCGCCGGGGTGACCTCCTCACCCGGCCCTCACATCCACACCAGCAGCTCGGGGGGGCAGAGTAAATAAAGCGAGCTCCCAGCCGGCTCAGAGACGAAGGAAGCCTCCGAGCTCCAAGGCCCGACGGCAGGAGAGAGGCTGCAGGCCGGCTGCCATGTTTGGAAGAAGTGAGAGAAAAATGGAAGTCTTTCTGAAAGGACAAGGTTATAGGAGCGGCCCTGCTTCAGTTTCCATAATCAGAGTGTTGGACGATGTAAAGGTCTCTTTTTAAAGGAGGATATCAGCCAAACTCTGATGGGAGCGCTGGCTCTGCAGACAGGGAGGGTTCAGTTCTCTCACCTCCGTGTTCCTCTGCACCAAATTCAGCCTGGATTATTTAAAGCTTGATTTGTTTTACAGTTTAACTGAAACCAGGAGTCCAAACTGTAAAAGAGAAGGATTTACTCTGGCTGTGAGGACGTCTGATGTGTCCCAATTCAGGGGCTGCATCCTTCAGAGGCTGCAGTAAAGGACTGATTTCATCACTGCAGAGGGTCAATTAGTAATGACCTACTTTCTGTTTGGGAGACATTCAATATGAAGTCCTCCTCCCGCTGACCTACACATCCACTATTATACTTCTGTGTTGTATATCTGTACATTCTGCCTATTAATCCATGTTTATCTGTATCATATGTGTACATCTGTATATTTAGTCTATATTCGTACTTATCCATGTAATATGTACAGTGATTAATAGAACTGCATAACTATTCCCTATGCCTAGTAAATCTGTATATTTGATGGTATATGTGGCACCATTGTCTTCAGACTGTTAAATAACATAAATATAGTTCCTTTTTTTCCTGTAAAGATAAACATATATATAATCACACACTTTCTGTATAACAGTCTATTACGCTGCACGTCTGGATTGGATACCAAATGACTTTTCGTTACTCTGTACTTGTGCATGTGTAATGACAATAAATTTGAGTCCTTCTCCTAATTTAGATTTAGGCGTCTTGCACAAGGACACATTAACATGTGACAGCTGCTTTGACCTTTGACCTTACAATCCATGGTGGAGTGACTTTCCAAATTGAGCCAATGACACCCCGACAAAGCTCACTTAAGTGTTTTAAGATGTTTGACTGCTTGTTTAGTCATTTTTAAAAAGGGTCACTACTGATTATTAGCATTAGCATTAGCCCTTCTGGTGCCTCCGTTGGTTGTAAATTCATCGAGTTCGACCCATAAGATGATCAGTAGATGTCTAATTCTGACATTTGAGGCTATGAAAACCCCACAGCAGAAGATAACCGCAGCTGAATATTTAGTTAACATTTACGGGGACAGATTTATTTATTTATTTAACATGGACATTGGATGAGGAAGATATCTCTTAAGCTGTCCGTCGTCCCATGTAAAAGGCTTAGAAAAGTTCTTCAGATCACCCCCCCAAAAAAAACCTGTAACAGGGATACCTGAACCCACAGCAACCCATCTTTTCTTATTTAGGTTTTTCTTTGGCTTTCGTGCCATTATAGAGCTGAGACGGTCAGTGGGTTAAGTTGAAAACTGAAGAGAGAGAGTGGGGGAAACATGCAGATAAAGGAGCCACAGACTAAGTTTAAACCTATCCCACCTATGAGGACCACAGCCCCTGCACATGAGGCACCCAGGCTCAATTACTGAGTTATTAATGCCCCATAATAACCCTTCTTACCAGCCTCTAAATATTAATACCCACTGCTCTACAAACCAGACCAGGGTTAAGTGGTTTATGATGCAGAAAATGTCTTCATCTTTGAGATAGGGATGTGTTTTTGTGCTTGATCACTCCATGTTCATTTGTACTTTAAACGACAGAAGTGAGCAGAGACGACGGCTGTGTCAGGTGGAAAATACGAGAGACACCTGCGTCCATGCCAGGTGCCATACTTCTCTGAACTGTGTCTTAAATTCTAGTTTCCTTTCAGTTCTGCTGGTTCAGGATGTGCTTGCAGTCTTTTTAACAGAGTTTGGGAGATCTGCCTCCTGCCGTTCAAATCAATCGAGTTCTGCGGTTTGTCTGGAACGTCCGTCCTCGTTTCTGCAGAAAAAATCAGACCAAATGAGACAGAAGTCTCCCGTGAGCCTCTAAATATATCCCAGAAGTTAACTTGGGACACTTTCTGTTTACACATTTCCTGCCTTCATTTCTGATTTAGTCGTCTCTGCGATGCATTTGAGGTCGCTCTCTCCACGGGTTCATATCAATTTCACCACTTTCTGGCCGAAAAACCCTCCGACAGCTCGACAGTTACAACCTGTGACACTTTTGCACCCCGAGCGTCCAAGAAGCAGCAGAGAGACTCGTCTCTGTGAAGGTGCGTTTTTCTTGTGTGGACATTTATTTGACGTGTCACGTCATCGCGGGCCGTGCCAGCCGGCCGACCACCCCTGCAGCCGCCTGTTTGAACTCGCTGCCACGGCCACACTGCGCTCTTTCAGTTGTGCTGTAATTGCTCTGACCTTTGAGAGTTTTCCTTTCCCTGCGTCAAAATAAGAGCTGAAAACGTGGAGGATTTGAGGCTCTAATTAAGCCGTATCATGGCTCCTTCCTGTCAGCACACTTCATATTTAAGCTAATTTGTCTGCACTTCTGTTCGGGCCCATTTCTGAGTTTGTGTTGAGAAGGTGTGATGTAATGGCGGGATAAAGTGGGGCTGATTCACCTGGATCTGTGGGCTTTACTAACTCCTGTTTTCTTAGCTGCAGGTTCCAGGAGCTGTAAACGGTGTTTGCACAGTGACGAAGGTTCAATATTGGAGCGGTCAATCAGCTCATTGACGGAGAGCAGATACTGAATCAGAGTCGACCACGGAAAATATGTAAGTCAACACAGAGAGGGCGGCACGGGGCCAAAAACAGATTTCTGACTGCAGCGGGGAGGGGGTGCAAAAATGAACCACAATGAAACAAAAGTTATATCAGGATTTTAGGCACAGATACACGACCTTTAGTGCAGACAATATCAGACTTATAGTGGCTGAAGTTTTACCTGACATGTCTGTGAAATGATGTGAAATCAATCATTAAAGAAGGAGAAAAGCTGAGGTGCCTTTGGTTATTGTATGATTGGCTAAACCTTCAAGGGTGCAGCATGTTTGGTAGCAGGATTTGAGGTCTCAGAGACCTTGACTTCGTACCTCAAAATGTAATCAGTTCATCCTTAAATCAGACCTCTGTGCCACATTTAAAAGAAAAATTCACAAAGCATTCTTGAGGTTTCATGTTGGGAAACATGAACAAACATGAGGCCCAGTGAGATCGACCTTTAACCTCCATAACTGTATCAGTGCATACTTTGGTTGCAGTGGATTTGTGCAAATATTGTGTCTATAAGAATGACCCGATGGACTGACGGATGAACCCTAAGATGTACTGACTGACAGAAAGATGGATGGATGTAGACGCAGATGGAAAAGTCAAAAGACAAAATAACCCCAAATCACGGGCGTCAAACTCTGTCACAGAAGGGGCCAAAACTTAAAACAGTCTGAAACGCGGGATAAGCAGGGTCAATATTTACTGAACAGTCCAAAACTACGTTATGAATGCTGACCACTGGGCAAAGGAAGGGGTTGGTGCACGGGTCCCACATGGCAGCTGTTGCATTGAATTGTGGGATTTGTAGTTTAAGCTGTAAGAGTGATATTTAAGGGAAGGGCCATTAATAACAGACACACAAAATGATCCTGTTGGCTGTATTTGATTATGTCCTGGACCAGATTCGGCCCGCTGGCCTTGACTTTGACCTTCCCTAAAGCATACTGCTCAAACAAAGATGAGATGATGCCAGTGAACTGCACTGATTTCACGCCTGACATGTGTCATGTGACAAACAAACAAAGTCTGTTGTTAGGTCTGTGGATGATGAAAAATCCGGTGCAATAATTCAGTAATTCAGTGAAATAACTTGCAATAATAAAATGCAGTAATCCAGTTGTATTCTTATTCCTGTTCTGAGCACTCCAGCACTTTTCTCTGTTTTTCTCTGTTAACTGGTTTAGTTTTATACTCTCATCACTTTTATATGTTTACTGTTTGTTTTTATACCTTCTGTTTTTTATACTTTTAGTTTCTAAACATTTATTTAATTGAAGTACTTGTGCCTTAAGCCTAGCTATCTGAACCATTTGCAATGAAATTTCATTCACGTGTGAACCTGTGGTGTATATGTTGAATGACAATAAAGAATCTATCTATCTATCTATCTATCTATCTATCTATCTATCTATCTATCTATCTATCTATCTATCTATCTATCTATCTATCTACCTACCTACCTATCTATCTATCTATCTGTCTGTAGTTTTGGCCGGGTTCTTCAGTTGATCTCACTGTGCCCTGCAGGCTTTGCTGCGTCAGTCTTGCGCTCTTGCCTTTAACCCTAAACCCTGGTATCCACCTGTAGGCTGCTGTAGGCAGAGGGGTCTGGTTCATGCATTATTATTCCTCAAAATTCTACTTATTGAAATAAATCTGCAGAAGAGATGAGGCTGGCGTCTGGAGGCCAAACTCAAACCACGTTCTTTGCAGCAATAAAAGCTTCAAACCAGTGACCAAAGAGAGCATCCTCCAGCTCTTAAATCCTGATGGTTATGGATATTTCGTTCCCCGGGGGCCGCTCTAATCGCCTTTAGGCATCTAAAATGTGAGAGCCATCCCGTCCAATAAAACCTCCAACCATAACAGATGACTTCTTCTTTCAGAGTTCATTAAATGACCCTCTGGTTAGAATAATTCTCCTTTAAACAATGACTAACTTCATAATTCAGCCCCCTTCGTTTAAATGTCCTCTCAGACCTCAGAGCGAGTTCCTGCTGACAGCTGCGGTCACTTCGTCTGCCCGCCCTCGCCTCCGTTTACTCCTCCAGTCGACCTCAAACCTCATGCCCCCCCGACCCAACTGATCAGCACCGCCACCCGAACATCAGCCCACGCCCTCGCCCGCGAGTACTCGAGTAACTGCAGAGAAAGAGCCTGTTAATCAGCAGAGACTGGAGCTGAATCACCTCAGACGGCAGCCAATCAGAGCGCAGAGAGAGTCCACCCTTCAGGGAGACGTTTGAGGAGCAGCCGGTCACTTTTTCCCCCCCGAGTCAAAGCTAACATCATTAATGAGGCTGAGAGGCCGACACATGCCAGGCTCCACCTACAGAGCGGCTGCAGGCTGGAAAGAGAAAATCAACACGCTTAATGACACCTTGATTCAGGGCCGGACCGTAAGGATGTCACCCCCCCACCCCCCTTCATGGAGGACCCAGACCATAAACACGGACCCTCGGAGGTGGACCTGCAGCCTGAGAATCAGCTTAATGACACCTTTATTAGTCATGTTTTCAGACGGACGCCCCTGGTGGCAGAGCTGGATGAGGAGAGCTCTGGAAAGTCTGGATCACTGCTGACTAACGCCGTGTTTACATACCAGAGAGGGCCAACGCCGGGGAAGGGGGGCAGGGGAGGAAGACCAACAGGAGAGGAAGATTTTAGGCATTATTTCTTAATATTTAAATTTCTTCTTACACTCACAAATCACAGCGAGGTTTATTAAGAAGCAGAAGGAAAGACCGCAGCTGCAGCCCCACACTGCAAAAACTCAGATCTAGGCAGGTGTGTTTGTCTATTTTCAGCTCGAAAATATCAAAACACTTAATCCACATTCACGTAACCAGGCAAAAATAAGGCATTGAATTGCTTGTAATGAAGAAAAAATATTTTCCAATGAAACAAGAAGAGTTTGACCAGCAAAGGTCTTAAATTCAGGTTTAATATCTGCTCAAGTTAAATTTGTCTCGTCTTATTGGCAGATTATTTTACTCATTAATGCAAGCAACTCAGGCCTTCATTTTAGTTTTTATATCTTCAAATAAGATCTTAATCCAGCCTTGAATTGTGCATCAGAATAAATCTAGTGAGATTTTTTTGTCTTGAAATTGGACAAATACTCTCTCTGCAGCGTTTGATCAAGTTTGATCCACTTGACAAAGTGCAGAACCTGAACCAAACCAAACAGAAGCTGCAGCAATCCTCCAACTTCACCCAGAACCGAACCAGAACTTTAGGTGTGTAGGCGACCTTAGACTTGATATGGGATCCAATCCCACATGCAAAGCAGAGAAATTGTCCTGTTCCTCTTAAATCAGGAATAAACCATGTAAGTCTCTGACACTTCACCCCGTGGTTCCTCTTTAAGTGATCCAGCAGCAGCGAGTCGGCCTCTCTCTGCAGAGCACATTCACAAAGTCCACCGCAGCTCAGGCGACTGTGTGACTGTGGTTAGGCACCTTAAGGCGACCATGATAAATGGCTTTTTAATTGCCTGTAAACATGTAACGGGCTGGCCGGCTGCCGTGCGTGCTGATTGCTGTTTGGAGCTGAAGCGCTGATGGCAGCGTGCGTGGATACGGCTCCATCTTCTCTGTTTGTGCTGCTATTATGGCAACTTCACATGCTGCATTTCCACAAAGTGCCCTGTTCCTAATTCTGTGTCCCCTCTGCCAAACATTTACATTATTTCATAACCCGGTACGACTGCACATGAAAATCCACTCTGTGAAACCTGAACTCCACCCAGAACATGGAAGTGCCCCCAAATATGACAAACGTTATAACGTTCAGCACACTTGGACCAGCCTGTTGGCTCCGGGAGCGTAAAGGCAGCCTCTGATTGGCCGGTTCAGACCCTCTGTGTTTGTTTTATCCCAGGAGGTCTCGTGTATGACAGCTGATGTCACCGCCTGGAGGAGGTCCATGCTAAAGATTGACTTTAACATAATTTATAAAACTAAAGGGAACACAAATCAGCTTGGTGCTGAAACAGAGACATCCAGGCCGAGAGAGAGAGAGAGGGAGAGAGAGAGGGAGAGAGAGGGGGAGAGAGAGGGGGAGAGGAGAGAGAGAGAGAGAGAGAGGGGGAGAGAGAGGGGGAGAGGAGAGAGAGAGAGAGAGAGTGAAAGAGAGAGAGAGGGAGAGAGGGGGGGAGAGAGAGAGAGAGAGAGAGGGGGGAGAGAGAGAGAGGGAGAGAGTGAGAGAGGGAGAGAGAGAGGGAGAGAGAGGGGGAGAGAGAGGGGGAGAGGAGAGAGAGAGAGAGAGAGAGGGGGAGAGAGAGGGGGAGAGGAGAGAGAGAGAGAGAGAGTGAAAGAGAGAGAGAGGGAGAGAGAGGGGGAGAGAGAGAGAGAGAGAGGGAGGGGGAGAGAGAGAGAGGGAGAGAGAGAGAGAGAGAGGGAGAGAGAGAGAGAGAGAGGGGGAGAGAGAGAGAGGGAGAGAGTGAGAGAGGGAGAGAGAGAGGGGGGAGAGAGAGAGGGAGGGAGAGAGAGGGGGAGAGAGAGAGAGGGAGAGAGAGAGAGAGAGAGAGCGAGAGAGAGAGAGAGAGAGAGAGAGAGAGAGGGGGAGAGAGAGAGAGAGAGCGAGAGGGAGAGAGAGAGGGGGGGGAGAGAGAGAGAGAGAGAGAGAGGGGGAGAGAGAGAGAGAGAGCGAGAGGGAGAGAGAGGGGGGGGGGGAGAGAGAGAGAGAGAGAGAGGGGGAGAGAGAGAGAGAGAGCGAGAGGGAGAGAGAGAGAGAGAGGGGGAGAGAGAGAGAGAGAGCGAGAGGGAGAGAGAGAGAGAGAGCGAGAGGGAGAGAGAGAGAGGGGGGGGAGAGAGAGAGAGAGAGTCTCTGCAGGGTGGACGTCAGCAGCAGCTCCAAACCCTGTTCAGACGTCTACAGCGTCTCAGGGCGTCTCCACCACAACGCAAATGTCCGACAAAGGGAGAGTTTTCATTGCGTTAGCGTCTTCGTTTACTCGAGTGCCTGAATCCACAGACTTTTGAAACCAGAGTCCAGAATCAAAAGTTTAGAAAATGTCAGTGCTCTGACCAGCGGAGACACATTTGTTATATTCACCAGGGACAAAAATTGTTAATGCGCAGACGCGTGTCATAACACCACTGTTTCACTACAATCCTACATCGCCAACTACTGGCCTGGCATGCACACTACGGCGCTTTCAGTCCCTCTCATGGATCCGTGTGATCGTGACGTGCTTTTGAACACGTAAAGGAAACCTTTTGTTTCTGGTGACACCGTTGTTGTTCCAACAGCAGCAGAGCAGCTCAGACACCAAACATACATTTTTGATTCTTCGTTTTTTGTGTCAAAGGATGAATCAAACAGGTGTCCAGTCAGAGGAGCTTGAACGTAATTTGGGATGTTGGCTGTAATTTTGCGCTGAAGTCCACTTCATTAGGTACACCATTCTCAGTGTCATTGATTCAACAAGGTCCACATCTCCAGATTTGTCTGCTGAACATCCATGATGAGGATCTCCTGCTCCACCACATCCCAAAGCTGCTCTGTTGGATTGAGATCTGGAGCTCAGAGAAGAAGCCAGTGTGAGATGATCTGAGCTCTGAGACATGGAGCTGCTGAAGTCTCCATCAGAAGATGGTCCACTGTGGTCATAAAGGGATGGACATGGTCAGGGACAGTCCTCAGGTAGGCTGTGGGGTTTGAACCATGCTCAGGTGGGACTAAGGGACCCAAAGTGCAGCCTGAACCGCTGATCCAAGGCAGGATGGATCCATGCTTTATGATGTTCACACCAAACTCTGAGCCTACATCTGAATGTGACAGCATCGAGAGAGCTGCTGCTCACTGGATATTTTCTCTGTTCAGACCATTCTTTGTAAACCCCAGTGGATCAGCATGCTCAGCACCAACAACCACACTGCTCTCAAAGTCTATTAATCCACCTTTCCTCTCCATTCTGATGCTTAATTTGAGCTTAGCAGGTTGTCTTGGCCATGTCTGCACGCCTAAATGCACTGAGTTGCTGCAATGTGATTGGCCTGGTATGCCTATAGACAGATAACGAGCTCCATCCAGACGAACATGTTTGGTGTTAACAGCTGATGCTCTCTGAGTAAAGACGAGGTGAGCGGGTTCAGGAGTGTTAACAACCTGCCCCCCCGCCTCAGTAGCCATGAGCAGCCTGCAGCGGTTTGCAGCAGCAGAGCTCATTTAGTGTTTTACACACTTCTTTAAATGACTTTGAGCCGGGCTGGTTTCCTGTCAGCGACCAAACCCGCCCATGGAGGCGACAGCTTCGCCCTGCGCCTGTAACCACAACAGCACAACAGCAGCATGACTCAGCCCAGACCGCTAATATGGGTCCTCACAAATATGAGGAGATTAAAAATAACTCCTGGAACGCTAACGTGGAGCTGCACAAGTATGAGGAAATTAAAAATAAGACTCTGAGTGTTAATATGGATCAGACAGAATCATAAAGGAGATTTAAAAACAACCACCAGACCGCTAATATGGATCTGACAGATATAAAGGAGATTAAAACTCAGTTTACGGGTTTTATTCTAATTATTGTGCTGACAGGATCTGAAAGGTCCAATAAAGCTCGTCCTCGGGCAGAAATGTTGTAATGTTTGGAGCATGAAAGTTAATCGTTGGCTCGGCAAACATCTCAAAAGTTCATCTTTAGTCAAATCTGCCTTTATGAAGGAGCCATTAATGACGTAAGTATGAAGATTTATTTTGTCAGGCAGCAGATATTTGTCATTGACTTAGGGCTGGAGATATACCTGCAGTATGTCCTTGAGTTTGCTGTCATGAGCGTTTTTGTCCATACACTGCCTGAATGTTGCGCATGTTACTGGAGGACACCACTAGAGGGCGCAAAATGGCGTCCAAATGACATCATGCCGACCATGCGGACTCTAGCGACCCTGCAGATGCATCAATCACAAAGTGGGCTTTAGAAGTAAACTGCAAACATGGCAGTGATTATTAGCATGAAAAGTCTCTGTCATTGTTTTACCGTCTCAGTCAGTTGTCACTGTTATTTTTATCCTAGTATTCACACGGATATGTAAGTGCAAACTGGGTGTAACAGGTACATGCATTTAATGTCTACGTCTAATGGTGTGGAAACTTGGATGCATGTTCATGTGAATGTTTGTGTTTGTCCGTGTACGTCTAATCTGGGAACATGCTTAGGCACGGGATTTTGGAATATTTAGTTCATGTATGAACAGCCATTTTGATCTTCAGGTGGCCTGTTGTATTGTGCTCAGTCCTCACCATCATGACTGTCTGCACTTTGTGCACCGTCCTAACGGCCTTGGTGTTACGGTCTGATGAGTGACCGTGTTAACTGATGACTCGCAGCTGACCGTGCTGATTTGTCACAGCACAGCACTACCTGCTGTGCGTCGGCACAGCAGGTAGTGCACGTGCCTCACAGCAAGAAGGTTGCTGGTTCGATCCCTTTGTCTGTCAGGGCTTTTGCATGTTCTCCCCGTGCATGCATGGGTTCCCTCCGGGCACTCCAGCTTCCTCTCACAGACCATAAACATGCTCATTAGGTTGATCGGTGGCTCCAAATTGCCCTCAGGTATGAGTGTGAGTGTGAATGGTTGTGTGTCTCTCTATGTGGCTCTGCGATTGGCTGGCGACAGCCAAAGAAGCTGAGCTAACATAAACACAGTCAAGCGTGGTGTCAACACACAGTCACCAATTTCCTTGGTCACCAGTTGGATTAATACACCGGTTTTATTTTTTATATCCTTACTTCTTTATTTGTTTATTTGTGATCAGCTCCATAAACAGGCGTGTTCATGCACACCGTCAATCTCAGGGCGGTCACACAGGGATGCATCAGCAGTTAAATCGTTGTTTTCTGGAACAGCGCGGCTGCTCGGTGTTTTCTTCTGCGGGGACTCCAGCAGAATGAAACTTCCAGAACTTTTGACTGATCTGTAGTAGATTGGACCTGTAGGGCTCTTAAATGCCAAAAATAAAAAGCAGACATTAATCAGGATAAAATCCTGTCCTGTCTGAGGATGGCTCGCCGTCCGGTGCAGTGTGGGGCTGTTGGAGGCCTCTCGCTGCACCGTCTGCTGAACTTCAGTCACAGTGACGACCTGAGAGGAGAGCTCAGGCTGATGAGTGAGGCTTCAGCTAGACACAACCACCTCTGTCTGAGGCTGCACGGTGGACAAACGACACCGCTCACCACTTCAGACCACACACACCAAACCAGTTCACAGCTGAGTGACGGGGATGTAAACTTTCTTTTGATTTGTTTAAACACATCAGAATTAGTTAGTTAAGAATTTTTTATGTTGGTTTATTCTTTCGGATGTGTTTTCCTAAATTTGAGATAACAGGACAGTGGAGCATGGACAAGGAAAGTGGAAAACATGCTGACTGATGGGAGAGTGCTGTTATTTGCTCCTTCCAAAGTGCCCTTGAGCAAGTCACCGAACTCCAAACAACTGTTCTGGTAGCACGTCTTCGCTCTGACATCTCCATCAGTGATCATAGTTTGTGTATTTTAGCCTTTGTGTGTAGCATGTTGAGACTGTAAAAATCTGTGCATGAGTGATTGTGTAGGTATGTTTTCTTCTTCTTCTATGGGGTGAGTGACCACAGCACTGCAGGAGCTTTGGCACAAAAATAATGTAGAGCTGCACCTTTGGAAACAGCGCTGTGCACCTCAATGTCCCTTTCAGAACCCAATCAATTTGAGGAGGGAGCAGGACTTCTGATATCCACTTTGTCTGCAGCAGTGACGAAAGGGAAAGTGATCTGACTCATCTCTTCAGTGGGACAATGTCCTGGTCTTCAGCTGCTGTCAGTGGCAGAACATGATTTCTTGACTTTGTTTTTTAGTTTTTTTGGTTGATATTCCCATGAAAACAGGAAAATATGTCTCATGCATCTAAACAGGAAGCTCTTACTGATTGTATGGAGGTGTGGAAGTCAACCTGAACTAATGCTGTGAGCTTGAGGCTGAAAAAATCCTTGGTTGCTGTGATGCACTATTTATTTTTTTTGAAGAAAAGCACAGCATCTTGTTTAGTGCTTTGGTTCGTAACTTTAATAAAATACCACTAGAAAGATCTTAGGCACACCAAATTCAGTCGGATCCTTCCTTTTCTAACCATTAATATCTGTGCCAAACTTGATGTCAATCTCACAAATAGTTGTTAAGAAATTTAAGTCTGGACCAAAGTGACTCCATCAGATCTGACAGCATTCCTCCAGACTTCATAAAAACGTTCAGTAAAGAATAAAGCTCTAAAAATAAAATCCCTGGAGCCTCTCTGAAGTGGACCACAATAAACACATTACAGAGCAGACAAACAGATCTGAAGACCAAACACACCGAGCAGAGTTTACGACCAGAGAAATAAAGTCTAATGGCCGTGGTTGTCCCATATTTGTTGGCGTTGGTGTTGTGGCGTGTTAGTTGGCGGTGGTTGTCCCATATTTGTTGGCGGTGGCGTTGTGGTGTGTTCCCTCATTAAGTCTCTGGACGGGGCTCTTCGGCGAGTCGCCTCACCCCGTCATTAACCTGTCAGCTCTGATGAGTGTGCGGCTGCAGACTGAGGGCTCCTTCACAGCGAGCGGCTGGAGCTCAGGCCGCAGAGCAAACTGACGGTGGTCTGACCCACAAGACCCCAAACCACAGGCTGAACCTCACCCCACCCCCACCACCACCTCCATGTGTGACGGGAATCCACCTGCCGGTCCGTGCACAGTAAACACACAGACTCAGCAAACAGTCTGATGGCTGCAGACGTTCACATGCTCCTCCAGGATCATTCCTGACACTTCACTGTCACAGGGTTTACTGCAGATGTTCTTAATTTTCTCATTGAATTTGAGACAATTTAACAATCTTTATTTGTGATGAATTAATATATGAAATATTTGTGACAGTGAACACCACATTGCTCCATCTGCTGCAGCTTAAGGCTTGAATAAGATGGTTCTGTTGGGTTATTTTAGACTCTCCATGCCAATCAATCAATCAATCAATCAATCAATCTTTATTTGTATAGTGCCATTTCATAACAAGTACTATCTCAAGACACTTTACAATAGAGCAGGCTGAAATCATACTTTTCACTTTATAGATACACATATATGCATCGATGCAAAAACTCCGATCTAGGCAAGTGTGTTTGTCTAATTTGAAGTCAAAAATATCCAAAACACTTATTCTAATCAACATTCACTTAACCAGTCCAGATAAATGTCTTACTTTAAGGGATGAAAGGCATTAATAAGGCATTGAACTGCTGGTAATGAAGAGAAAATATCTGCCAATGGAACAAGGAAAGTTTGACTCAGTGAAGGTCTTAAATTCAGATTTAATATCTGCTCAAGTTAAATTTGTCTCGTCTTATTGGCAGATTATTTTACTTATTATTACAAGCAACTCAGGCCTTCACTTTAGTTTTTATATCTTCAAATAAGATCTTAATCCAGCCTTTTAGGGAAATTGTGGATCAGAATAAGTTGAGTGAGATTTTTTTGTTTTGAAATTGGACAAATACTCTCACTTAGATCTGAGTTTTTTTTTAGTGTAGATACATATAGAAAATGCACCTACATATATGTTGACATACATCCATCCAAAACCCAACATGAATCCAGTCTCATGATGAACAGCCATCCACACGATGTTGTGTTGGGTGTGTGGGCGAAGAAGGGAGGTGGGCGGAGACAAGTGGATTAAAGTAAGAACTAAAGCTAGTAACAGATCCATGGACCAATCATAGACCTGTCGTCGTCATATTTGTCTCTGCTGAATGTAAGTTTATTCGAGGTTAGCCTCTTGAGATGCAGCATCTGGTTTTCAGGAGGGTCCTCGTGTCTGTATGACTGTAGTGATGTTTTTTATGGGGGGGGGCAGACCATAAATCCGTCCCCACCACATTTGTCTATGTGGCAGCCTCAGTCATGAGATGCCAACATTTTCACACAATTGATGCCAAGATCAAAAATTCATGAGCACTAAGATCCAGCCCTCGTGTCATGTGGGGTATTCAAATATGTGTTTTATTATGGAGGTTAAATCTGTGACCCTACACACCAGGACAGTTCAGTATATCTCACTAGTCCATGTGGGTAATCCAGCTGGTGATTGGATGATCGTTCTGTCAGTCACATTCATTATAGGCCAATCAGATGATGTAGTAGGCGGGAGCTACTGCTGCAAACTCCAAAAATACTCTCTCTATGGAGAAATGATCACTGTTTGTTTTCATTTAATAAAGAAATGTGGTCCAGATCTGATCAAACTGCTACTGAAGCTGTTAGCATCTGTGCTAATCTCTGTTTGAGCTGTCTCATAGCTCCACCACCTCCTGATTGGGCTGTGCCACTTTAGGCCAATCACAGTGGGTGTAGATTGGAGCTTGAGAGCAGTGAACCGTCCAATCAGACGGAGGCATCTCCCAACCACCTGTTTCTACTTTGACCTCAACAGCAAGGAAGTACAACGGAGGACAAGCCGACAATAAAAACATCCAAGTCCTGTCACATGGAAGCACTTTGGGCTCAACGCTGCTGATGGCAAAACAAAGACCAGGCTGTGTGTGGATTAAGTGCAAAGCAGCTGGCTCACTCCTCATCCACGACTTACCCATGGGCTTGTTTGTCAGCCTTCATCCTCTTGGCAGACCCCCCTCTTCAGTTATTAGTGTGTGTGCTCGAAAAACAATCTTGCTTGATTTTTGGGAAAAGTTACAGCTCTAGCAGTCATAGGGTTTGTGGCCAATCACAGCTCACCAGTGTTGATAATAGTTGTGTCTTTGGGTAATTTAAATATTGTAATAAAAATAAAAAGACATATCCTGATCTGACAGCAACAGGCTTCAGTGTTTCTTTACGCTGGTTGCTACTCGCCATTAAACGGAGGGCCGATGGAGGTGATGATTAGTGACCATATCTTCATGTTTTTGGTGTTATTGAAGATCAGCATCTTCAAAATAAACCAATGAACATTTAGCTTTGACCCGCAGAGGGAAGTCACTCATAATAATGAATTTGATCTTATTTAGAGTTTGTTTGCGGAAGCTAACGGCTCCTAATGACCCATAATCCTCTCTGAGTCTGAGCTTCGGTGTGGTTTGATGTTTTCAGGGTGGAGTCTGCCGCCTGCTGAGAGTGGAGGAAATAGGTTAACAGGATTCAATCACACGCTGCAGCCAATCCAATTATATCGTTAGCTGAGCTCACCTGCAGTCGGCTGCCGAGGAAAGGCTCGGCTCCTCGGCTCAGTTTGGTGGAAAGAAACCTGAAGTGGAGCGAGGCTTTGGTGGTTTGAACATGTGTGGACCTCAGAGACCCGGAATGAACATGCTGCTTCAATAAACAGAGGACTTTAAGAAACACTGCTGATTTAAACTGTGGTTACAACGGTAAAACAAACTATTCAGAGGGCGAAACGTGTTTCTGTGGACCTCAGATCAACTCCAGAGCTTTGAAACTCTCATGAGAGAGGACTCTCTGAGGCTTAGATATCTCTATGATTCTCGTGAAAGTCTGTGCTCGAAACCTTGTTATCAATTAGAAGAGTCCAGCCCCTGATATCAGGTTATCATGGGTGTTTATTAAAGTAGGTTCTCTATTCATTTCTGTTGCTGCTCTGCTAATTCAATTTCTCAATTAACCGCAAACTTTTTGCACATTTTGGCAACTTTTCCCACTTTTTTACAAATAAAACAAAATTCTCTGCTTTTTGAATCCAACTCCATAATCCGAGCTGTAAACTGATGGAAATCCAGCATCTAAATGTCACTTGGTGTTCCTCAAGGTTGTATTCTGGGTGACCTTTGGATTTAAATCCATGTGCCTTTATCAAGTTGAAAAATTATTTTAAAAATATCCTGATATGATACCTGTAATCCCATATGTATCATAAATATGGTTAATTTTGTGCAGTTAAAGTAGAGCACCAAGGCTTCCCTGCAACTTTTTAATGAATAAAACCACAAGTCACCCAGTAATTGGTGTCAAAGACCTTCATATTTGTTGCCATGGTATCGACCATGAATCCGATTTTTTTCTTGAATCATACCTAGTTCAGTATTTACTATCACAACTGCCCTACTTCCTACACCGAGGTACTTTGACCTCCATATTTATATGGATAAGATGTTCTTGACCTGAAAACGTGTGTGCCAAAGGTTCATGTTTGGCTAACCTATATTTTTCTCAGCTGTGTGCAGAGCAGCAGAGTCGACCTGTAGGGCGAGTAAATCTGCAGAAACGTCATCATTAAAATCAGCAGCTCCAGATAAGAAGAAGTTTGTTCTCTGGTTCATGACTCTCCAAGAATCTGCTGAAACCACCGGAACGAAGAACAATGACTTTATCAGAACGTGACCGAGGAAACATCTGGACCTCCTGAGTGAGGCTGAAAAGTTTCACAATGAGAGGAACGTAACGTGACGACAGCTCGGAGTTTACACCTCCGATCAGCTGATGTATACAAACATATATAAACTCTGATTTCAAAGCTGACGTCAAACCCTGAACGTCACTGTGGTCTGTCTTCATGTAGGTCTGACACAAAGCTCAGTGTTACCCTCACACTTTAACTAAAATGAGGGCTGATGCCACGGCAGCACAGATCCTCATACCTGACTGAAGGACTTTGTCTCAGTTTGCCTCAGTGTAAAGGCAGAGGGTTGGTCACCACAGACCATAAAGAGTGGTGGACAAAGTCTGAGTGAGGTCAACCATTTTGTCATGGAAAGAGGCCTTTGAGTCACATCAGCCACGCCCCTGATGATGCCTGTCTCGTACCCTCTTCAAACCGAAACAGTTGATTTATAAAGAAAGAAAACCCCCTGTAGAGTAAAGGACATCAGGACATGAAGGCTCCACCTCCTGGAGACCCCGACATGGATCATCAGGGTAAATAACAGCAGTATGGAAGGATCAGAATTTTGTTTGTTTGACTTTGACTTCTTTATTACTTTTCTGTACTGGAGGATGGATGGACAGACAGATAGATCAGCAAATGGACAGACTTGTGAATGAATGGAAGGATGAAATGATTGGTTGGACAGATTGATGAATGGAACGATTGATGGTTGTACAAATGCACTGATGGATTTGCAGATCCAAGAATAGATGGACTGACGGATGGATGGATGGATGATATGAAGAGCTTTTTAAATGTCTTAAGATGTTTTATTTGATCCATCAGAGGTCCAAAGAGTGAAGATTTACGCTGTGAATTTTTCACTTGGGCCTTGACTGCATCAGTTAAGAGTGACAGATCTGTCAAATGTCAGCGTTTTAGTTGCTTTAATCCTGTTAGAACGACCAAACTCTGATGGAGCTCAGAGCAAAGTAACGATGTTAATGATACCATGAATGTCTCTCCATCTCAGTCCAGCTCTCAGCTGCTGTTTTGCCTCTTTTTGTTGGACGGACAGACACACAGACAGACCTTCAGCCGTCCGTCTGTCTGCACATGAGCAGTGCCATCATTCTCAGCGGCTGTGAAGTGTTGAGAGCAGGAAAAGTTGTGGTCTGTGGCTCTCCTTTAAAGATAAGTCATTTAGCCATTAGACAGAGTGGCTGCAGTCTGTATTAGCCTCTGTTGGAGGAATGCGTGTGCAGAGAGAGAGAGCTCAAACACTCACGCACCGCCGTCAGAGCGCCCTGCCAGCGCAGACGGGCAGCCTTGAGAAGTTTCCAGAGCTCTGGTATGCATTATTGTGGAGGAGGCGATCAAGGCGTTCCTAATAAGACGTGACATTTAAGCGAATAATGTTCGTTAGAGAAAAGAAAAGACTCCCAACAACAGCCTGTTACAGTGATCCCAAGAAATCTGTCTGCATTCACAAGAACAAGGTCAGCGCAGCAGAGGGTTCGCTTTCACTCAGGGCGGGGCCTGGTCATTAAGACGTTTAGCTGAAGACCGTCAGAACGTGGGAAAATGGCTTCAAGCTTTTTGTGGGGTTTGAAAGTCCAGAAACTTAAAGATCATCTGTCTTGTTTAAACCCAAAGAGAGAGCAACGACTAAACTGAACAGATATGTTGGTCATGTTTGACGGTATTTAACCATGTGGGAAAAACTGGTGTTAATGCACAGGTAGGCGATAGCCTGAAGCCTGGAGCCGACGTGAAAATGGCTGAGCAGCAAATATGAGGCACACGTCTGAAACACACCTTAAATTTTTATTTATTGTTTATCTGATGTGGACATGACAATTACGTTGGACAAACCAGATGCATTGTTTGAGTGTTTTAGCACACGTGCTAATTCACAACACTTGTCCACGGGAGGCTTCTGAAATGATAAAATAAAAGTAATAAGAAAAGAAAGAGAAAAATGCTGTGTACAGTAACATTACAACAGCAAAAGAGAAGCAGTTTTTAAGATTAAATACATACATAAGCTGCAAAGTAAAGGCAACATGGTCAAGCAATCAACCAGTTAAAACTATTCATGTGAGCACTGTAGTTTTGATTTTAGCTGTTGTTCGAGTCCTTTGTTAAAAACATTACTGTTGGTCTCTGATTTTAGATCAGTGGGTAGAGAGCTGCAAAGTTTTGCCCCTCTTTACATCAATAATAAATAAACCAATACACAATTACAGGCCTTTTAACGCCGAGGGCGGGGCACACAAACAAACAGTGAAATTATGAATATTACGCAGGTGATTTTTGATGGCCCTTCACATTAACAGAGATGTATTTTCTGTATTTACTCTGTACACTAAACATAAAGGCTGCACCATGAAGGTTAAAAGGCGGGGTCATGTGTGAGTGTTTAAGCAGAGGACTTCAGGAGATGAAACTGTCCACAGCAGGAGAAGCTCAAAGTCATTTGGAGAAGCACGAGCATTTAGGACTGGAAAGAATCAAGAACCACAAGTTTGTGTAAATTACAATAAATGAGTTTGTTTAAATTTACAGATAGACTCATGCAAGAACTTCATTTATTTTCATCATTTTGGTCTCAGACCTTCACCAGGTGAACAGTTCGACCCACTGCCTGATCGTTACGTTTAAATGAACCCTTTTCCTCCTGCACACCTGTCTCACGATTAAGATCTGCAAAGTGTCTCCACATTTTGACCAAGTTTCTATATCTCAAATAGTATTTTTTATTTTCTCTGTAAATTTGATTAAAATAGAATTAAAACCGCGCAAATATTCACATAAGAATGTGAAAATGAGGAAGAGCAAGAAAACCACTGTGCATTATGAACTAATATTATAAAGAATAAGAAATATAATAATGCAAAATAATGTAGTAAATGTCTAAATAATTATGAAAACTATAATCTGATCACTGGACAGCAGGTAGTTGCGTGCCTCACAGGGAGAGGGGTTGCTGGTTTGAACCCTGTGTTGGTCAGGGCCTTTCCGTGTGGAGGTCACATGCTGCCTATGATGTCATACCTGAAATCCAATGAGAGCGATCACATCAGTGAGGGTTTTGCTCCTAATCGCTGAAGGTAACGATGAATTCCCCATGTATGTTGCTCACTGTACGAGGCCCCTTGAGCACGAGGCCCCTGCCTTTATATGACAGCCTCTGCTTTGATTTGATAACATTTTAAACATGTCTGCCCCCCCCCCCCCCCCCCCGGTCTTTTATGGACCCTCTGAATGTGTTTCTGATTCTCTGCCGCTTTAAAAACCAAACCCAGACGAGTAAACCCCCCTCAGACTGTTCAGGCTCAGATCGAGCCCTCTCTCTGCTCCTGGACCCACACCCAACAGGCCCACCATCCAGCAGCCGAGACCTCAGTCCAACGAGAGCTCAAACAGGAGGGCGGGGGGGCGGGGGCTCGGGTTTATTCCAGCAGTGATTATTAGAGGTGCTGAGAGTCGAGTCTGCTTTAACCTGCCATAAAACAAACTGACAGACGGAGGGGGACCAGGGACATGGACCACATCAGGGAGCCGGGCTTTGACTCTCATGGTCTTCAGGTGGACCCTGTGGTGTCGCCCGGTCGTTGGCTGGATTTGAGATCACCTTCCTGCTCACCTCCACCTCCTGGACCAAAGTGAGCTCGAGCTGGTCTGATGTAAGAGCAGACGAGTCCTGAGCAGTCCTGTTTGGGTGGGCTCACTTTAAAAACCAGTTCAGATGTTCCAGGTGTGACCTCTGGACTTCTGACGCCAACCTAAAACAGGTGGAGTGTTCGGTCTGCCCTTGGTTTGACCTTCCTCTGGACTCCACTCTCAGCAGCTGACTGACTTACCTGGACAGGACCAGGTGTTACCTGATGACTCGGACTTGACTAGACTAAACCTGGCGGGCTGGACTTGACGTCACCGGCTGTTAAATGAGATGACCTAATGAACCACATCCACCAGATCTGGTCTGGTCTGGACTCTGGGTGACCTTCAGTGCAGTTCACGCTGAGAGTTTCATTTTAATGATTTTTAAAAGTGTTAACAGCCCTAAAATACGACCTCTCCGTGGTTATGATGCGTTGAATCCTGTTTGTTTTGTTGTACTTTGCCTGCTGGATTTGGTCGTTGTGGACTTGTCTTAGACCACCACCCCTATAAACAAGATCTGAGCAGGGCAGTGTTACTGCTGACAGCACTTTTTAATGTAGCTTTAGTCATAATTTAGTCATCCAAATTATTTTAATTTTAGTCTAGTTTTAGTCGATGAAATCTGCTGTAAATGTAGTCGACTAAAATATGAAGTGTAAAGGGTAAGGCATTTTTTATGTTTCCTTGAATTTCTGAAGTCATGTTTTACACTTGGATAAAATCAAACATCTAATAACCCTTTATTGAATGCTAGTAAAGTCTGAATGTATAAATGAACAGAAACAAATTGAACTTTTGTGTGAAATGCAGTCACCTTTATTTAGGCTACCTGGCAGAGCATCTCAGTTACAATACCAGAACTGACAACAAACAGTGAACCTGCTCTACATGAATATATCAATTCATAAAGAGAGGAGCTCTGATTGGATCGCTCCACAACTTATCCCACCACCACCAAGCTAAGGCAGCTGTGATTGGATGTCCCTCTTAACTCATCCAACCTTTCCACACAACCAAAGTAGCTGTGATTGGATATATTCCTAACTTGTCTCTACTTTCTACATGACCAAATGATTTCTGATTGGATTAAGTCTCTGTCAAACATTTCAGTCTAGTTTTTATTTGTTGATGAAAATGTCAGTTAATTTAGTTTGAGTTTTTGTCCATGTGCACTTGTTTTTATGAGTTACCGTCTAGTTTTCATCAGGGGAAAAAGGTTGTTGTTGAAAACTATGATGAAAATAATTAGTGAACAAAATGAACCCTGAGGTCAAGGTCACGGTGTCCTCCTGTTCATCCTGTTGGATGTGCAGCAGTTCCCTCCTGCTGTGGTTCCTCTGTCAGCAGAGGCAGAGCATGAGGCCCTCTCAGTGTGTTGCAGTCTTATTTGGGACCATGACAGCATCAGAGGATCACTTTTGGACGTGCTGTCATGGATTAGAGGATCAGAGAGACGCTCTCGGGGGAATCGTCGGCGTCTCCGTCGACTCGACCCCCCCACCCCCACCCCCCCGCTCTGATGATGGACGAGCTGCATCATGGAACCAACATGTCCACCCTGACGTCAGCCTCTGAGGCGTCTCCAGCAGGGTGGAGACGCTCTCTGTGCTCAGCCTGGGCCCCCTCTCACCGTCTGAGCCCCCCTCCCTCCAATACCACCCAGGATCATCACGGGGGGGGGGGGGGGGTAAACAAACACAACATGAAGACGCCCTGATGTCCCTGCTGATAGGATCTCACACCCCTCCCTGAGCTCAGAGGACACACACACTGAGGTGTCTCGTTTCATAACAGATCTGTCGGGGTCGCGTCCCACAGCCTCTGTCAGGACTTCAAAAATGCTGCCAAACGCCATTTTTCACATCAACAGCCGTTTAACTCACACGCCAAGGACAGAAACTCAGTCAGGCTGTCGGCTCTGATCACAGGGACCTCTGGGGCACCTCAGGGCTCCACTCTGGGACCTTTAAACGTAAAACTGATCATTTCTACTTTATGAACATAACATGTGGTCCAAGTTCATTAAAATGTGCAATGTTGCAGTAGGATTGTACATATTTATATACAGCATGTTTTAGAATGAAATATACTTATGTTTGAAATTACTGCTCAATTTAAAAACAACCTCAGCTTTGATTAAACTAAAAGCACCTTCACACCAAACAGACCAAATGACCTCTGGTTCTGTTTTTGGGAAAGTTCAATTTCTTGTGGTGGTGAGAAAGCACTCGAGAACTCTGATGGACCAAAGAACTGAAATTTGGTCAGTGTGTGTGTGTATATATATATATATATATATATATATATATATATATATATATATATATATATATATATATATATATAATATATATATATATATATATATATATATAATATATATATATATATATATATATATATATATATATACACACACACACATACATACATATATATGTATATATATATGTGTGTGTATATATATATATATATATACATATATATATATATATATATATATATATATATAAATGTACTGTATGTGTGTGTGTGTGGGGGGGGGGTTATGTATTTTTTATGTTTTTGAGCAGGTTTTGTAAAATTTTAACCAAATTAAAGTACAAAACCCAAAACCAGTGAAGTTGGCACATTGTGTAAATCGTAAATAAAAACAGAATACAATGATTTGCAAATCCCTATATTCAATTGAATACACAGCAAAGACAAGATACTTAACGTTCGAACTGGTAAACTGTGTTATTTTTTGCAAATATTAGCTCATTTTGAATTTGATGCCTGCAACATGTTTCAGAAAAGCTGGCACAAGTGGCAAAAAAGACTGAGAAAGTTGAGGAATGCTCATCAAACACTTATTTGGAACATCCCACAGGTGAACAGGCTAATTGAGAACAGGTGGGTGCCATGATTGGGTATAAAAGCAGCTTCCCTGAAATGGTCAGTCATTCACAAACAAGGATGGGGCGAGGGTCACCACTTTGTGAACAAATGCGTGAGCAAATTGTCGAACAGTTTAAGAACAACATTTCTCAACGAGCTATTGCAAGGAATTTAGGGATTTCATCATCTACGGCACGTAATATAATCAAAAGGTTCAGAGAATCTGGAGAAATTACTGCACGTAAGCGGCAAGGCCGAAAACCAACATTGAATGCCCGTGACCTTCGATCCCTCAGGCGGTACTGCATCAAAAACCAGCATCACTGTGTAAAGGATATCACCACATGATATCACTTCAGAAAACCACTGTCAGTAACTACAGTTCGTCGCTACATCTGTAAGTGCAAGTTAAAACTCTACTATGCAAAGCGAAAGCCATTTATCAACAACACCCAGAAACGCCGCCGGCTTCGCTGGGCCCGAGCTCATCTAAGATGGACTGATGCAAAGTGGAAAAG
Organism: Cetoscarus ocellatus; assembly: GCA_037902135.1. Lineage (NCBI taxonomy): Eukaryota > Metazoa > Chordata > Actinopteri > Labriformes > Labridae > Cetoscarus > Cetoscarus ocellatus. Next base: position 280,616 of record JBAMNC010001613.1, on the reverse strand, counting down.
TGTTCTGTGGTCTGACGAGTCCACATTTCAAATTGTTTTTGGAAAGTGTGGTCGTCGTGTCCTCCGGACCAAAGAGGAAAAGAACCAGCCGGACTGTTATAGGCGCAAAGTTCAAAAGCCAGCATCTGTGATGGTATGGGGGTGTATTCGTGCCCAAGGCATGGGTAACTTACACATCTGTGAAGGCACCATTAATGTTGAAAGGTACATACAGGTTTTGGAGCAACATATGTTGCCATCCAAGCAACGTCTTTTTCATGGACGCCCCTGCTTATTTCAGCAAGACAATGCCAAGCCACATTCTGCACGTGTTACAACAGCGTGGCTTCGTAGTAAAAGAGTGCGGGTACTAGACTGGCCTGTCTGTAGTCCAGACCTGTCCCCCATTGAAAATGTGTGGCGCATTATGAAGCGTAAAACACAACAACGGAGACTCCGGACTGTTGAACAACTTAAGCTGTACATCAAGCAAGAATGGGAAAGAATTCCACCCGAAAAGCTTCAAAAATTGGTCTCCTCAGTTCCCAAACGTTTACTGAGTGTTGTTAAAAGGAAAGGCGATGTAAACACAGTGGTAAAAATGCCCCTGTGCCAACTTTTTTGCAATGTGTTGCTGCCATTAAATTCTAAGTTGATGATTATTTGCAAAAGAAATTAAAGTTTCTCAGTTCGAACATTAAATATCTTGTCTTTGCAGTGTATTCAATTGAATATAAGTTGAAAAGGATTTGCAAATCATTGTATTCTGTTTTTATTTACGATTTACACAACGTGCCAACTTCACTGGTTTTGGATTTTGTACAAAGGAACATTTTTTGCCAGTAAAAGACAGTATTTATTCTTTAAGTAATTGATTTTTTTTGTGTTTTGTTTTCTTTTGTTTCCTGCAGTTTTACAGATTGTAGGTTTGTGCCCAACAGCAATAAATACACTACAAATACAAAATATAAAAACATTTCATTTCTGTTGATACCAATTATCAACCTTTTTAGCAATAATCTGCAGATACTGATATTGTTCTGATGATATTGTGCATCTGTAATTTGTGAGCATTTCTCTCTAACCTTTTTTTTATCCTGTTTTGTCCCACTGAGGTCAGAAATCTCTTTTCCAGTCCAGTCCTGAGCAGATACGGCAGCTTCACAGTTCAAACAAACACAGACTTATACAGTTCATTAAATAATCAGTTATAAATCATCAGTGAAAACAGCTGCACACTGAAAGAAGGGATTACTTTATTTTGGTATCAATATTTGAAAAGGCTTATATGTGGAGATCCTCAGGGCTCAGCACTGGGCCCTCTGTACATGTTCATCTTCTCCTTGTCTTTCGCTTTTATGCCGATAAACTTCAAATATTTTTTGAAATCTGCATAAAAATCCCCTCATGTCATCATTTACTTTTGTCTGTTCCACAAAACCTTTTCCTTGTAAATAAGCTCTTCCCTGTTTCATCATTACAAACCATACTTGTGGTGTACCTCAGGGCGTAATTCTGGAAACTCCTCTGTTGTTCATTTATGACACATAAATAGACATCTCGCTCACCACATGTTGTGGACAAAAAACAATATTTTTTCCTTTGTGCAGAAAATGTGCAGTAATTTCTTCATGATCATATAATCCAGCCTTTAACAGGCGGATCTCCTCTCTGGGCCGTGTGGTTGCCATGTGCTCTCACACCTTCTCCTGATGGACTGCTGATGGTTTTCAGACTCCAGGTCACTTTAGGTCGGGATACATCAGGACGGCCATGTTTCCAGTCTGCTGAGCTCTGGACTTTACTCTCTGTCTCCTCTCAGGCTTCTGGCTTCAGCTCGTCGTCTCTCAGACCTCCTGAGAAGCTGCCGATGCCTCCAGCTGGCTGGTTTCCCAGCAGCCCCTCCCTCCTGGGTGTCTGGGGGGTCCGAATGCTGCTGAAGTCTCACAGGCGGGCCCACAAGACCTGTAGGTGAGGACCTGAATGAAAAACGTGCAGGATTAGAGCCCTGAAGCTGAATCAGGATGAGACTAAAGTCAGCTTTTAGGAGGGCAACAAGTAAACATGATCTCTATCAGCATCGAGCATGAGGCCCTGCTGCAGGATGAGGCCCTGCTGCAAGATGAGGCCCTGCTGCAGGAGGTATGAGGCCCTGCTGCAGGATGAGGCTCTGCTGCAGGAGGTATGAGGCCCTGCTGCAGGATGAGGCTCTGCTGCAGGATGAGGCTCTGCTGCAGGAGGTATGAGGCCCTGCTGCAGGAGGTATGAGGCCCTGCTGCAGGAGGTATGAGAAATTCAGTTATTTTTAAGTGTTATAAGACGAGACAATCATGTTTTTTATGAATCAACTCCGAACACTTTAAATAAAGTCCTCCCATGAAGAAGCAGTGAAAAAAAGTCTGACCTTCTGGTCTACAGCAGAAACAGCGTCTCTCCTTAATCTTAACCAGGTGGGTTTAGTCGCTGGTCTTAACTTAAACCAGACTTTAGCTGCAGCAGAGTTTGTGTTTGCAGATGTGAGAAAACTGCTAAAAGATGAAATATGCGGGGCGTTCAGATGTGGTTTAACAAAGTGAAGGATAAAAAATCATTATTGAATATGAGATCTTAGAAGTTTAAACAACCGACCAACATTAAAAACAGAACTGTTTATCTGCAGATGGTTTGAACAGGAGTTTGTGTTTTGGTGCTTTCCCAGCCCCAGATCCTGAAGTCCTCCCACTGTAAGAGTCTCGTTGGCGTGGCTGCATCATGTGTTACAGCAGTTTGTAACGAGGACTTCCTCCTGGGGGTCATGATGTCAGATCATCGAACTTCAGTGAAATGTGTTCCAGTTGAAAGCTTTTAAACATGAAGCAACAGAAAATCATCTTGATTTGACCTCCTGCGTAGGACTCCGGCTTTCCCAGGATCAAATGAGGCTCACAGCCCCTCACATGAATACAACAGCCAGTTAATGAAAGCAGAGTGTCGGAGAAGACGAGGGGCTGGGGCGGTTGTAACGGTGAAGGTCAGGGACGGGCAATTTGATCCCAAGAGGGCCACATTAAGTTGATGCAATCTGAGAGGTTAATTTGGTTTATTGGTTGGATTACCCATAATCTACCAAACAAACAAATAATATATATTTAGCTGAAACATTTAATATCAGTACTTATATACTGAGGACCATATTTCAGGACCAGCGTACAGCGTTTTGGCATGAAGCCCAATCATCCATAATTTAGTTTAATTTACTGTAAAGTCAAGGCACATGATTGATCCCCTTTGCACTGAGAACATGCATCCTTAAAATATCAAAATAAATAATAAAATAAAAATAAAAATAGAGCTCTAAAATCTTGAATATAATTAGAACTATTTTCTTTAATGAGCTTAACAGAGCATAGAAGCCAGTTTCAGCCAGTTTTTCAGTGGAAGTTACTGAGTATTTACTGAATATAAAAATGCATAAAGAAGGTTTGACAGAAACTTTAACAGTCATTTAATGCATCGTTTGCCAGGGAAAATTGCAATTGTCAGTGTTTTTTAGGACGATTTTGTTGTTTTTTTGTTTTGAATTGACTGGCAGGCACATTGAGGGAGTAGAGAGTGCAGACGTGGACCCCAGGTTGATCCCTGGGGTCGGTGCAGGTCCTGTAACAATATTTGTGGTCACAGGGGTTGTGGGTTGTGGACGTGCATACATCGAGGCCCTGGCCCAGTGCGTGCATCCGGGAGCCTCTAGCAGCATGTCTTCCCTCCGTCTCTCCCTCCCTTTTCCCCCTCTCCTCAATATCGATGAAGGTAAAAGGCCAAAACGTCATTTTAAGAAGAAAAGAAGGTCACAGTACAGCAGTGTAGTTATAAATATATTTATGTGATTTCAGGGCAAAGTGAAAGAGGACACGACATGATTCAAACCCGGACCACCAGCACGTGAGAGATACTCTCTACATATCAGACAGAACCACCAGGCCGTGAGCCTCTGTGTGGGAGCTGCGATCAGGGCTGTAAACATGATCGACAGTCCTGAGAAAGAGCAAGAACCAGTGAAGAAGCACCAAAACATGAAGACAGAGGACTGTAAATAAGATGAAAACAGAGTCAGCTCAGCTTTAATCCATGTTGACGTATGTTAATGCAGGAATGTTCGACTGGAACGACAGCGGAGCTTCAAACCGGCCTCCAGGGACCGTAAAGATTTACTCTTTCTTTATTCTGAAGGCAGCAGCACAGAAACCATCACTCAGGGATGTTCTCATGGTCCATGCCCTTGTTTTCCTCTCTGAGGCTCGATCTCCACAACAACAAGAACAACAACAGAGGCAGAGCATGTGGACGTCCTCATTGGACTGGTGTGTCTGACTTTGTTGTTTCGTAGAGTCGTGTCCTGGTCGAGAGGGAATTCCTTTAACATCACATATTTCTCTCTCCGCTCTGTTATGAACGCAGACATTTAAGAACTTAGAACTGGTGTGTAGTTCAGGACAACGGGGGAACGATGTTCTCAGGCAGGTCCACCACAACGGGGACAACAACCTGCACACGTTTTTATTTTGTATGTTTTATAACAGTAAAGAGTCAAAAATGATAAGGTTCTTAAAACCTTCCATGTCTTTTTAATACTTTTTTTAAACAGTCGGGTATTTTGATGGTAGTTGTTTCAGAGAAGTCCCTCATAGGGACGCATTGATGTATTTAGCTCATGGTTTGGTGCGTACACGGTTGTTGTATATTTTACATTCACTTATTGGCAACAAGATGCCAGTAAGTTACTGTAAATGTCTTTACAGTAGCATTACTCTATTTTAATTTACAGCACAATGACTATTTTCATTTGCAGTATCAGTTCAGTATATTATTATATTCTACAGCTTCTTTAATGCATCTTAAGTAACAGTCAACTCGCTGTATCATAATTTGTTTTTATATATTTTTATATAGGCTCGTAAAGAAAAAAAGTCACATGCATCAATTTTTTTGGAACAAAATACTTTACGCAAGCACGTGTTTCACCCAGAAATGTGAAATATGTGCTGAAAGAAATCTTGCCTGCTATCGGTCAGATTTCCATGTCAAAAAGGAATTTTGGTCGTGACTAATTAATCAGTCGGCCTTCGTTTGTATAGGGCCAGCTTATCACAAATGTTATCTCAAGACACTTCACAATAGAGCAGGCAGAAGCCATGTGATCCATTGCCATTTACAGTAATTTACTGTGTAGACCTTTTGCATAGGTAGCTGTAGATACTACGGTAAAATACTGTTATGTTTACAAAAATCAGTTACAGTGTACAGGATTTCTTTTGCCATCTTTTTCGTTCAGTCTGACAGCCTTGGCCATTGGAGTGCTTTTTATTCCATTTTAAGGAGTTTTAAGCAAATTTTACAGTAACAGCGAGGGATTAATGAGGAGAAGAGGTTATTCTTTATTTCCCAAACCATTTATTGTCTTTACTTTAAGTGAACAAAAACTTTTCCAAAGACATCTTTGATGCAGTTTATGGTGTAATAAAATAACACAAAATAACAAATGATTGTTACCTCAGCTAACAGCTGTTGTATCTATTTTATTATTCTAAAAAATATATGATTACTATAATAATTGACTTTCAGACAGCTGTGATTAGCTGTTCATCAAGCCCCGCCCTCTCCAGGAAGTGATCTGTTGTCAAGCTCCACCCTCCTTGGTTACTGTTGCTGGGTTAGACAAACTGCTGTCATCAGGATATTAGACCTGAAGATCCTCCTTAGCTGTGCTCCAGACCGTTCACTCACTCACTCACTGCTCCCTCTGTGGTGTAAATCTAACAGAGGGAACGACCCGACGAGACTTCGGACACTACACTGAAGTTTTCTAAACATCGTTGCGTCAGTAGATGAGCCGGATATTCCTGTGACAGAAGTGGATGCGCCAAGCATCACGTAAACAAACCGGGCACGTGGGAGGATAAGTATTAAATTTTGCAGCTGTTTACGACTGTTAAAAGACATAAAGAAGCTACGCTACGAACGTGTTAAAGTTACTTTAACGTTTCTTACATTTATAAACAAAAGCAGCGCCAATTTATGCTGCAGCAGCCATCTTTCTCTTCTTCTTCTTCTTCTCGTCTGGAAAAACACGACTGCATTGCATTGTGGTATACGGGAGTACAGTATAGGGCACATCGTATGTACACTCACATTTGCTGTGCATTGTGGGTATTTTATAGTGCACTATATGGTGAATGAAATTAACCGCTGAGAATTCGAACAACACTACAAAATGATGAACACACAGCACCATATCCGTGATAGGGAACAGTTTGAACACAGCTCTTGTTTTGGCCGTTTTTATTCAGTTTTAATCGTCTTTAAATCTTTATCAGCTGAAAGAATAAACCAGAGATACAGTGAGGGGTCAAAAACGCTCTAAAACCTCGTTGAAAATGTTAAAGATTAGGGATGTAAGACATTATTGGTGCCCTGGACTGAAGTTTTTGTTGCTGCTGGAGCAAAACTATAAAATTATATTATATAAGTTTAAAATCCTGCTGCTGTGACAAGCCATGAAAATAATGAAATAATGAAACTAAAGTTCTAAATCCATAAATCCAAACCTTGTTCTGGGCTCAAGTCGGTCTAAATGTGAAACCAAAATGGCCGGACATGCTCCTTCTTCATCTGCACATATTTGTGATTCCCGAACACTCTGTCGTCGCCACACTGATTTGAATAAAGTTCAATAGTTTGAATGAGGTTTGCAGAAATGTAAAGTCGACTCCCTGACACATGTTCATCTGTGAGCAGTTTGTTAGTGTTAATACTCTCCGTGTCTGCTCGCCGCTCTGAGATCAGCCCGGAGTTTACCGAGCGACCACAGCGCCGCGCTGGCAGACGCTCCGCCCGCTCGCTAAGCCCCGGCTCACTCTGAGGCCTGCGACGCCGGCCAGAGCTCGATGCTTTAACTCTAGTATCAAAACAAGAGGAGCTCTCCGGTTTAGACCCACACCGCACACATTATCCACAACACGCCGCCCACTGCTGCTTTTAATAGACCCGCTGTCACACGAGCAGATTCACCAAGGCCGCGCTGGCCGCCATCGTCAGGGGTGGCGAGGACATTCAGGACGACAGGCGGAGGTAATGTGATCACGACGGAGGGCAATTGGCCACGCTTTGACTTTAAATAAAGCTGCAGAAGAAGAAGAAACCGCTGTGATGTAAAGAATCTGCTCCTCGTGCTGTTTGACCCACGGCCGTGACACAGCAGCCTCCATCAGCCCGCCCACACCTGCAGCAGCCAATCACAGCGCCCGGGCCCACGGTGTGGCACGGTGGCCGCTCCACAGACGATCCGCTGACATCACAAACACAAACTGGAGTTTTTTTAGCGGCGAGTGGAATCCCGCCTTCGTCAAACAGCGTGCGGCCCCCGTGTTTACAGCCAGAGGCAGACTGCTCTGTGTGTGTTGGCAGCCGCCGCCGCCGCTTGTGGCCGGGCTGAGGTTTGAGGAGCAGTGGGGGCTGCTGGGAGCTCAGAGTTGGCCTGTGTGAGCCTCCAGCTGGACGACACGGGGCGCCCCGAGGAGAACAAGAGGTCCTCGTTTAGGCTGGGGCCCCCGGGGGCCCAAAACCGGCTACTGTGGAGGACCGAGGCGTGGGAGCACAGCTGGAGCTGAACCAACAGCTGCTGGAGAGCGGCGGGTCAGCCATGGATGACATGATTTTTGACTTTTTACTGTCATTCGTGCTGACTGCCTCAGCTGAGAGGGTGATGTCTTAGATTTTCAAGGCGTGGAGGGATTGATTAGCAAAAAGTCGAATGACAGTGAGTTTTTATCACTTTTTAACTGGATTGTTTCTTTGTCCTCATTCAAAGTTAAGAGGTATATGATAACGCTCCTGGATCCATATCCGGATTGGGATCACCACCAAAATCAAATCATTTGTCTTGTGTCTTATGAACAACACCCCCAAAATTTTACTAAAATCTGTTAAGAACTTTTTGAGTTTTTTGTGAAAATGTGGAAAGCTGCTCTGTCTCGCAATTTAAACAAATCCTTTAGAAAATTCTTTGATCCACATCCAGACACAGATCACCAACATCTAGTCGATTGCTCCTTGACCCATTTCTGACCTACCCTGAAAATTCCATTCCTAACTTTTTGAGTTATCCTGTTAACAAACAAACAAACAAACAAATGCCTAGACAAAAATGCAACTCCTGCTATGCTTAGAAATTACATCTACAAATGTCCACGTGTTTCTGTCCAACTGTGAGAAATTACATTTTTGTGTTATTTTATTAAGACCAACACGCTCACATGGATCGTAAAAGTCCAGTTTTAGAAGCACTAACAGCAACCCAGCTCCTGTCTAGCTGCACGCAAAAGTGCAAAATACTGCACTTCCTCTAGTGTCCACTAGAGGCTTCCACCTACAGCGAGCGGGTCCCCATAGAGCTCCATGTCAACATATCCAACTTTACAGCAAATAACTTCTGTACAATTAGAACAAACCATTTTTGACTCCAAAGACTACTTTCTGACCTGGTTAGTAATTCTGATACTGGAGACTTCTTTATTTTAAAACAAACAAAAATTAAAGTATCAGTTTTCAACAAAATCAGCCTCAGAATGCAGCACAAATGTATTTTATGAGGATTTTTTTAAGTCTTAAATGCCTGCCTTTGTTATAGCAAAGTAAACTGAATGTTAGTAAACTCCAAAACATTGCAGTACCTTCAGTGTCCACTAGAGACTGCCTCCTGCATTGACTCAACCCCCATAGAGTCCCATTTAAAAGCGTCACTTTACAGCAGGAATACACGTGTTCACAGCCTGCTGCAAAAGTGAGTTTGTTTTTAGAGGTGATAAAAACATATTTATTCTACAAATAAACTATAACCTTATTCATTTAGTATAAAAAACACTTATGCAAGACAGCAAAAAGAAAATATAAAAGGCTTTAAAGTTCTAAATGTGTGCTGTACTGTTGGATTATACTTATAAAAGGGCTTGAAAATCGAATTAGAGCCAACATTTCAAACTTTGCAGTTCCTCCAGTGCCCACTAGAGGCTTCCCAATACAGTGAGTCAGTCTCCATAGAGTTCCATGTTAAAGTGTCCACCTTTACAGCAGAAGTAAACATGTTTACAGCCTGACACACGAACAGTCTTTATGTCTCTCTGTGTTTACATTTTTAATTTAGCTTCATGTTAAAATCCTGGCCGAGCTCGTGCAGCTGCTTGACCTCAGTTTGTTATTTAATGACTGATATTTTTACTGCATTGTTTTCATTTTAAAGTCTTGATTACTGCACTCGGGCTCTTTTATGTGTTCAGTTTGTGCTGATGTTCTCACACAATAAAAGATGAAGACACAAACTCTAAATTTATGTGTTTGTTTGACTCGACCGTCCCGTCATCCATCACTCTGAGCATGTGCAGCTCTTAAACACTCAGGGAAGGATGTTGTTTCTTTAATCATGTTCTGTACCGTTTTACTGACGACATTAAGAGTATTTCTCAAACTTTACGGTAACATACGAGCGAGCACTTCCTCTGTGACATGTTTACTGTCCTGTTTTACAGGTCACACGCCATCACGCCAAACAGACCCGAGGGCGTCGAGCAGATTTACGTTCATCAACACTCGCCCAGTGAGCTTCTTTTTAAATGTTCTAAGTTATTTCTGCATTAAAAATCTGAAAAGCTCCCAAACTGGCCGAGCCTGAAGAATTCACACGGCGGGATAATAAAGCAGGTCAATAAATAAGGAACGCCTCCGCGCTGACAGGAAAATCATCATGAGAGCATTTCTGGGAGTCCACGGCGAGGAGATTAGACCATAAATCCAACAAAAGTTCATTCACAGAAAGTTTTTGCTGGATTCTTGAAATGACCCAAATTATTTTCTCAGAGTTAAAATGACAAAAACAGATCCAAACATGTGCGGCTTCTGTTGGAGACATTCACGATGAGACGACCTCGAACATGTAAAAACAGATTTAATCCGGATTTAAAATTACAAGTATGTTTGTTCAAGCACTTAAATTATATTTGACTTTTATTTCTGAGATTATATTGAAGTTAAGTGTTGATGAACCTTGGATTTATTTCCAGCCGCTGTACAAAAAATTTTACCTTGGGCTTCCCTCTCCGTCCTGAAATATCTTATTCTGAAGGGCCAACATTTAAAAGGATTTAATTTGTCAAAGTGACACCTTTCAGCTCCCACCTGTCACTCATAGATGATGCTCCTTGTGCTGCATCACCTCAGGCTGTAGTTTAATATAAACATGAGGGTTTTTTGGCAAAAAATAAATAAAACTCCTTAATCTCAGATTCTTGACTGGTCAAACGAGCTTATTTCTGATGTACAGTTTCATTTTTACATTGATCTATAAAGGGATGGACTCTCCTTGAGACAGCCCCTAGTGGTCACTAGAGAAACTTCAGGTTATGTTTTATATTCGTAGCTTAAGTACAGACTTCTTTATCAGGTTTTTAAATTTGTGTGGAAGTGAAGTAAGACAAACATCCTTGTTAACAAAGCCTCTGGCATGAGCAGATAAAAACACAAGTGACAAAATGTTCAGAGACCTTTTCTGCTTTTTTGCAGGGCAGTTATGTTTGTTTCTGCTGGGAACTTGGTCATTTTAACATGGGACTCTATGGGGGTTGACTCACTGTAGAACACAGCATCTAGTGGCCACTGGAGGAACTGCATGCCCACTTTCCTGATCCTGCTTTAGAGGTACAATTGAGGCAGGTTTTATAAACTGTGTGTAAAAGCACTGCCCAAAGGTGATTAAAGAAGAGCTTAAAGAGTTTTGGACTCTAAAATGGAAACTTCTTGGTAGTACTTATTTCTTATTTGGTTTTCCAAAATACTCAAAAATTATCAGTGCTACAAGAAGACAAATGAAGGGACCATAAATATGAAGTCAAAGCATGCAAACAATCATGATGATAGAGAGGAAGTGCTAAAGGAAACACTGAGACCAGTATGGAAGAAATGTTGAAAACATTATATATTCATTTAAATATGGATGGATAAAAATACTATGATCACACAGCAGTTTTATGTTTCCGTGCAATAAGAAGCACGAATATGCCTTATATGTTTTAAAGGGTTGACCTTTAAACTCCAGGAGCCTAAATTGACCCTTGAAAATGTTTTTTTTCTGCCTTTGATTCCAGATTTTACCATCTGGCATCGTCGTAGTTTCGGTTATAGAGCTTAGATCTCTATATCATAACTGTTTGAACCAGGTCAGAGGTCTAAAAGCCCTGGTTGAACATGCAGCAGATTTCATCGTAGATTTAGTGGAGTGACGTTTTCTCCATCCACATGTGATATCTCCAGGGACGGTCCATCGTTATGTAACTCACCTGCACGCCGGGCGGCCATTTTTAGCCAAACTCACAGTGTGAGCTTTCAGGTGAAACATACGTCTCTCAGCCTATTTAAGAGTGTCCATCGATCATTACGGAGAAAATCACCCGAAGACTAACGTGTGCTCGAGTAAATGACTCGTGGCATGAGCTCACCCTCGCAGAGTCGACCTGGTCCCCCTCAGGAGGGAGATTACTGAAGTAGGGGTCTCGACCCCACAAGAAGACCAGAATAAAGAACAAATATTCACAGAAAGGTTCATTATTATAAGTCTAAATATGAATCCTGTTTAACTCTGAGGCTGTTCTGGTTTGTTTCTCAGCCTGGTGTTTTTCTGCCTCATTGACCTCCATCCTTCAGGAGCAATAATCTATCTACACATACATGTTTGAATCAACACGCAGGTCATTTATTCAGTTAAATATGTGGAAACTATAAACCTATGGGAGCAGAGTGAGGGTGAGAATCTACATGATTTACATCTGTAAATAAAAGCTGACCTGACAAACCACATTAAGGTTTTACCATAGAGGTCAGGGGTCATTATATTTACATGCATGCTTTCATTAGCCATATCTATTTCTTAGCCTTTTAAAGTGAGATCAGTCCCTATCACCCTCACTGCCACCAGCTACATGGTTTAACAGAGCGATTTTGGAGCGGTCATGTCCTCCGTCGCTCAGTTGACTCCAGTATAACCGTTTCTCTGGAGCAGCTGGATTTCTGTCAATCAGATCAAACATGAAGTCGTGCCTGATCAAACTGTTTCAGTCTCAGATGTTTTTGTGTATCAACGAAATCTCCAAAAACAAAAGACTTCCTTAAAACCACGACAAAGTGTAGATTTAATAACATGCAGGGGCCCATACAGGGAGCTGTGGAAGGCCTGATGTGGCCCCAAAGCCACCAGTTGATGATCTCTAGCCCAGGTTTTTATTGTTTGCAGCAGTGATAACCAAGTCAGGAGGCATCCATCCATCCATCCATCCATCCATCCATTCATCGTTCATCCACCCATTTGTCCCTTAGTCTGTCCATCTAGACATTTTTCATTAATTCATGCATCCATCTCTCTTTCCTTCATTTGTTAATCATCCATCTGTTTATTTGTCTATCTGTCCATCTATCATGGATCAATCCATCTGTCTGCACATTAATCTAACAAACTATTAACCTGTTCATCCATCCATTCATCCATCCGTTCATTCATTAATCTACCCATCAACCAATCTGTGTCCATCCATCCTTTTCCTCATTTGTTTATTTATCTATTTGTCATCCATCCATCAGTCTATAGACAACTCTGTCCATCCACTGACCCAGTCATAAGTAATTCATCTATTTTCCCATCCATCATTATATTCACCCATCCGTCCATTACTTCATCCATCTGTTCATCCATCATCTGTTTAACATTTATCCATGACTCATCTGACCTTTATGATCATCCTCTGCTTGTTAGTGTTCTGTCTTAAAACTGCTTCGAGGGTCAGAGTAAGTTTTTAAATCTTCTGCACTTTATCCAAAGATCCTGAAGTAACAGAGATGACATTGTTTTAAAATATGTGGATAAAAATGTCGATCAAATCTGTGACAGTTTGTAGCTGCAGAAATGTCAGCTTTGTCAGAAATGTCAGCTTGGAGCATCATCAAATGTCGTATCTGCCTTTAGATTCAGGCGGTGCTGCTTTTCTGTAACAGCGAGGCTCTAAAAACAGAGAGCGTAAGTGTTTCTTAACTGTACGGCCTAAATCTGCAGAGTAAGGCTTATGTTTGTTTCTCTAAAGCCGTCCTCTCAGTGTTTCTCTCTCTCTGAATTTAGTAACTCTGACCTCTAAATGTTGGAAACTTTCAAAATAAAGCGAGCCCTCTGACACACTGACAGCTCCCATTATAGAAACACTCTTCTAACTTTGGCTCTTTGACGTTTGGGGTTTGTTTCAGACTTTCTCGCTGACACACCGGAGGATTCCTGCGTCACTCCTCCTACGGGAAAAGCCCCAAAGAGCGGGCGGGTGTTTGGAGCGGCGAGGACACCAAACCATGGACGGCGAAGGAGCAGCCCGGCTGCGGTGCTCCTCGCTCTGCTCTGTTATTATAGTATTATCCAATCAGCCGCGTCGGGCCCCGAGGGATTTACCCCCAGATTTTACAGGCCGTGTTCAGATCAGCCGAACACGGCAAGAGGTCAGGCCGCGCGGCGAGTAGACGAGAGTAATGTGGACGATTGTAGGGTTAACGAGGTGGCCGCACAGGTTTACAGGAACATGGCTTTACTCTGCAGAGACGAGTCACTAATGACATGTTAGCAAACTTAATACCACCTTCAGTGAGTCCATGTGGTCACATAAAGACCTGGAGGGACGATTTGTCAAACTAAAGCAGAGCTAATTTTCTACAAATCGTTTTAACTGCCACAAAATGAGTTTAAGGGTCATTTTCAAATATTTCTGCTGCCAACAGCAGCTGCAAGTCCCTGAAAATCAGCTCTTTACCAGTGCCTACCCGCCTTTTAACCTATTACACAATCTATTTAATCCAGTATTCATCATATTAAACCTGAAGAAAACTGGTTATTACTGTTTTAAACAGTCAAAACCCAGTTACAACAATACAAACCCAGTGTACACCCAGTTTTACACCTGTTACACCAGTGTATACACAGTTTTTAGTGTTTTTACCACGTCTAAATCCAATATTTAATCTGTCACACCAGTGCAAAGCTCATTTTAATTTTTTTTAAAACAGTGTAAACAAAGTTTTTGATTTATTCAACTGGTCTAAATCCAGTTTTTACTGTATTTATCTGGAATAAATCCAATTTTCATCATATTAAACCTGAATAAAACCAGTATTAACTGTTTTAAACAGTCAAAAAGTGTAAATCATTAACCATTCTGAACCCAGTTATTACTACATAAAACCCTTTAACAAGTGAAAAGCCACTGTGCACTGTTTAATCAGAGTTAACCCAGTTTTTTCAATATTTAACTAGGCTCAAACCAGTTCCAACTAATTTAACCAGGCTTAACTAAGTTATAACTGTACAGATTTGGTGAAAACCCAGTTGTTTCTGCTTCAATGCAGTTTTAATCCAATTTTGTGTCTTTTTACACAAAAAAGAGACAAAAGAGCCAAACCAGGTTTTTACTGTACAAAGTTTTTATACCAGTGATGCTTTTATACCAGTGAGAGTCTGGTTGCTACTCTTGAAATCCAGTGTACATCCAGTTACATTTAATCTGCTCAAAATCTTGTAACAACTACTTGAAACCATTTAAAACCAAGTTCTTTGTTTTAAAACAGTGTAATCCAGTTTTCACAATATTTGACCATTGTAAAACAAGTTTAAGTATGTCTATCCAGTCTAAACCCAGTAATGAGTACATTTATCCAGTGTAATCCCAGTTATGAGTATATTTATCCAGTCTAAACCCAGTAATGAGTATATTTATCCAGTGTAATCCCAGTTATGAGTATATTTATCCAGTGTAATCCCAGTTATGAGTATATTTATCCAGTCTAAACCCAGTTATGAGTATATTTATCCAGTAATCCCAGTTATGAGTATATTTATCCAGTCTAAACCCAGTAATGAGTATATTTATCCAGTGTAATCCCAGTTATGAGTATATTTATCCAGTCTAAACCCAGTTATGAGTATATTTATCCAGTAATCCCAGTTATGAGTATATTTATCCAGTCTAAACCCAGTAATGAGTATATTTATCCAGTGTAATCCCAGTTATGAGTATATTTATCCAGTGTAATCCTAGTTATGAGTATATTTATCCAGTGTAAACCCAGTTATGAGTATATTTATCCAGTCTAAACCCAGTAATGAGTATATTTATCCAGTGTAATCCTAGTTATGAGTATATTTATCCAGTGTAATCCCAGTTATGAGTATATTTATCCAGTCTAAACCCAGTAATGAGTATATTTATCCAGTGTAATCCTAGTTATGAGTATATTTATCCAGTCTAAACCCAGTAATGAGTATATTTATCCAGTGTAATCCCAGTAATGAGTATATTTATCCAGTCTAAACCAGTAATGAGTATATTTGTCCAGTGTAAACCCAGTTATGAGTATATTTATCCAGTGTAAACCCAGTAATGAGTATATTTATCCAGTGCAAACCCAGTTGATAATGTTTAAATGCAGTGTAAATCCAGTCGTGACTCTTGTAAACCAGTGTAAACCCAGTTATGGCTGAATTTAATCAATGGAAAACCAGTTCTTGACATAAAATCCAGTGTAAATCCCATTTTTCTGAAGATCTTTGCCATTTTTGAGATTAATGAAATGCGCGTTGATTTGCCTTTTTTGTAAACACCGTAAACTGTGAAGGTTTGATTCTAATCATGTACGGCCGTGGTGTTCATCACATCTCCTGAATATTTTAGGACCCTCAGTGTCCTCCCCTCTGAGACCCTCCGGACTTCACTTTTTAACTTCTGAGTCTTTAAATCAAATTCACATTTCTATGAAAACTCCTGCCTCTTCTCTGAGCTCACATGGTTTCATTTGAATAATTATTTGATGATCAAAGACGTAAACGAATCCAACATCCACAAAAAACCATCAAAGATGAGAGAAATGTCCAAAAAATTAGAAACAGATTTGTACATCAGGAATTCACTTTTTTCTTCCTTCCCTCCACATAAAAGTCTGATCCTGTCATTTTTGAACCTGGATCTTATTAGTGAATATTTATTAAATAACAGAAACAGGCAGGGATGGTGGTTCTGGTTAAGGAACTAAACAAAAGCAGGAGATACAGTCTGTGCTTCTTAAGGACAAAAGACCCCAAAAACTACACCTATTAGACTATAACTATTAGACTCTGTTATGATGCCTAAAAACATGAAGATCTGAAAACTGGTCCATCCAAAACCAATGATCATCTCTTATTTTAATCCTAGATGCTCACTGTTTCTTGCTAAAGCTACAGAAATATACATTTTACTAATTGTGACCTGTTTCAGGATGTAACCCCTCCTCCCAGAACAGTGCAGTCTTTGATACCAAACTGTTTTTGTGATATTAACATTGATGAAGAGACCATTGTTATGTAACACCATGACCTGCGTGAGCATCAGAGAGAGACAAGGATAATTGCATGGATAGTATGTGAGTATCCTAACTGCGTACGAGTGACACAGCACAAAGCTGCTCAACGCGACGCTACATCGCTTGCGTTGATGTGGACGAGGAGCGAGAAAAGAGGGAGCTTCACAAGCCGACTCACTCAGCAGAGCTGGTTGATCTGTTTTACTGCAGCTCCAGGATTTACTTTCACTTTCACACAGAGCTTAGTATAAACCAGCAATAAACACAGAGTAAAGGACAAAATGTTTAATGAATTCATGTCCATGATGTCCAAAAACAGTCTGAAATGTGGACTCAGACCACAGCAGACTTTTCCACTTTGCCTCAGTCCATCTCAGATGAGCTCGGCCCAGAGAAGCCGGCGGTGTTTTTGGGTGTTGTTGATATTTGTCTTTGTCTTTGCATGGTAGAGTTTGACCTTGACCTTGTAGATGTAGAGATGAACTGTGTTAACTGACAATGGTTTTCTGAAGTCTTCCTGAGCCCACGTGCTGATATCCTTTACAGGATGATGCTGCTTTATAATGCAGTGCTGTCTGAGGGACAGAAGGTCACAGGCATTCAGTGTTGGGTCAGTTTTGATGCTTACAAGCAGAGATTTCTCTGACTCTCTGAATCTTATGACGTTATTATTGAACCCGTAAATTCTTTGCATTCAATTCAGAAACATCGTCACACAGTTGTTGAATGACTGAGTCTGTCAGTGATGCTCCTTTTATACCCGATCATGACACTCACCTGTTTCCAGTATTCACCTGTGGAATGATCCAAACTCTTGGATCTTGAGCACTCACCTGTCTCTTGTTGCCCCTGGCATCAAATTCAACATTGTAGTTTATAGTTGCCTATATATCCAGACATTAAGCAGAACTTTCCATGTTAATATGAGAGGTGCGTCTTCTTTGTTGTTTGTATTGTATTGTGAGTGTTTTGTGATTAACTGCTGCACACTAAATTGTCCTTTAAGGGACAATTAATAAAGTGAAGTTGAAGTTGAAGTTGCTCATAGTTATCTGGAGTATTTAGATTCAGCTGAAGCTTGTCTTGAGAGGATCTCTGTTCACGTTCATGGATCTGAAGAAACGTTGTCCTCACTCTGATTGTTCGTATGTGAGGATCTCTGCTGTATCTACATTCAGTTAAAGAATCCAAAGAGATGAATCAGTGATTTATTCTCCATTACTAAACTGAAGGAAAACGACTCCCAGCACGCACTGGAGAGCTCCTGATCATTCCTCTGTTGTTTTTATGGCCTCTGGATTTACATTAATGTTGGTCTGTCCATGCCGTAATCACTCCATTAACGGGTCTGTTGTTGGACTCGTCTTCCTCGCTCGATCTGCCTCGCTTAAATCTGCTCTCTGTTATTAGCCGCTGTATTTCATGGAGCTATTTTTAGCAGCTTGTGGCGTCTGATTTGCTGCGTGTGGCGGAAAGTCAACTTGGAAAGAGCAGCTAAGTGAATCCAGGCGGACGCCTCTCTCTCTCTGCACCCTCCAAGACGAGCCTTCTTGTCCTGATTCATGCACTCATACTCCCGTGTTTACGTCCACATCACCTTCCCGTGTCCTCATTCTGGACGTGGAAACATCAGATCCAGGCGGCGCCGTCCTCCCGCAGCAGCTCGCCTGGCGTGTCCCTCGCTGCAGTGGAAGAAATGCGGCTTAAGTTTCAGGATCGTAGGCGAGTTTAATCTCCGAGGACACCTTTGCACATGGAAACTGAAGAGAGGCAGCCACAAGAAAAACACACATGAAAAGTAAATATGAAGAAAAAAGCCTGAATCTGCAGGAGTGTGGAGGTCAGAGGGCAGATCAGTGCACGAGAGGGAGCAGAGAAAGCATCAGGCAGAGCTTTAAGGTGTTCAGACTGCCATGGAGGATAAGTCATTTATTATTTAGTTTAATCATGCAGCTGCAGAGACTCTGGTCCTCAGGCCATGGTTTCTTTGAAAAAAAGGGTCACCAGTACTACTAGTACACTGCTTTGGATCTACTAGTACTATGAGTAGGCTTAAAAATGTTCGCTAGTACTACTAGTAAGCCTTATATGCTAATAAGCGGGAAAGCAAATTCAGGTTTCCCATTGGCTTTCAGAAATATTACAACCAGTCATGGTGCTGGATTTGGTTATTTGGTTACTAAAAACAGTCTACTAGTACTACTAGTGAGATATTTTGAGTTAGTACTAGTAAACAGAAAATTTTGTTTTACTGCTAAAGGTTTTTTGGGCACTAATGCACAAGTAGACCTTACTAGTAAGGCAAAATCATCTACTGGCAGGCAATTATGTGTTACTAGTAGACTTAAAAAATGTCACTTGTGAAAACTCAAAGCTTTACTAGTAGTACTAATGACACTTTTTGCTTCACTAGTAAAGTCTACTTGTGAACTAGTTGACCAAAGTTGAGTACATGTACTCCATATTTGAGTACTAGTAGAGCTGAACTACGTTTGATATCATTGCTATCAATTTTATGCCCAAAGAGCGCTCCATGCTGAAGTAAACATGGTCCTCATATAAGTGATCACTGCTTAACTAGTGATAAGTCTGGTCCTGGTCTGGTCCTGGTCTGGTCCTGGTCTGGTCCTGGTCACCAACAGTAAAATAAACTCGGAGTGAAGGACCACCCAGATCCTGCAGAGTTATTTAGAAGACTGCAGAGACGTGATGAAGGTTATGATTTATTGATCTAATTTGGTTTAGACAGTTTTCCACTTGTTTTTGAGAAATTCTGATCTTTGTTGGTTAATAAACCAGAACCAGACTCCAGGGTTTGTTCTTGGTGGGTCTCTGATTTACATGCAGACCCCACGTCCCATCACAGCGGGAACACGATAGTCCAGGATGAAGGCCTGGTGGATCCTCTCTCGTCTTAATAAAAGCCTCTGTCAGAGCGCTGCATTGGGTCGGTAAAGTGGAACCATATTTGGCGCAGCGGCGAGGGCTGACGGGGGATCAGGACGGTAAAATATGCTCGGTGACTGCGGGGGGGGGGATTCTGGCAGCAGAAAGAGGCAGGCTGTTTAATACGGCACACTCATTCATGACCACTGAGTGGATAAACATGTTTTTACTGTCATGGAGATGAACGTGAGGTGGACCTCAGACCAGAGCCTCAAAAACACCCTGAAGAACGGAGTGGAGCTGTTTGTTATGTGGTAATAACTCCGTTTGGAGGGAAAACAGCGAAGCCGTCTGTCCGTGTGGTTTTGTCTTGGATTGTAGACTTAATTAATCTGTGAGTGCTTTACGGTCCACCATTACAGTTAAGTTCACTGAGGTCAAAGGTCATTTTTATGTCTCTTTAGATGAAGGTTGTCCCAAGAAACAGGCAGAAGAGAACGGACGGATGAAGACTTTAGACCTTTAGACTTTTAGGCCTCTCCATGTGAGCTCTGATCATGAAACAGAATGAAGCTGGGAGAACTCACACCGTCCACCTGAATCATTAAAAGATCTAACCGATGCTCACTAATCACATGTTGAGGCTGTAAGATCTGATGACTGGACCTGAGTGCTCATGCTGTTCGAGTGAAGTCGGGACGGGTTGTTGACAAAATCAGTCAAAGTTCATGTCATGCCAGCGGTTCCTTCTGCTCAAACTCACTGACATGAGCTAAAGTGCTGCAGCCAGGACTTCACCTGCAGCTCCAGCTGAATCAGACAGAAATGTTCTCCCTCAGCTGGAGCTCCACTTTTCTTTTCCTGCTCGTCTGTAAGGACGTGGGCCGAGGCCAAAGGGTGGCTGGTTCAAGTCCTGATAGAAACATACCTCGAGGTAGGTTTGGTAACGGGAGATGTAAGCTGACCTTCTGGGACAGTTTGTAATGCAGCTGAAAGGGTTGGCGACCCTCGCCTCTGGAGCTTTGGGGCATAAGGTTTGCACCGTTGTGCTCCTCCAAATGAGGTCGGGTTAATGTTGGATTGAACGGTGAAATCCGACCTCTAACCAAAACAAAAACATGCTGGTCAGGTTAAGTGGTGACTCTTAATTAGACATTGATGTAAGTCAGGGATGCCGGTTTTCCAGAGCGAGACTGTGATTGGCTGGGTTTTCCTCAGGTTAGCTACATTGAAACGTTCTTGCTGTGAGGCATGCATGCATCTGCTGCTGCGCCGTGCAGGTTTGGGAGCACATGTCGGGTCGGCAGTTCGTCATTCACATTCAGGACGACTCGTCTGCACCATGAGCAGCATTAGCCCTACTTCATGAGCAGGTTTTAACGTGCGACAAAGTTTACGTTAACCCTACGCCAACCCTTTCAGCTGTGTTACCAACTGCCATAACGGCCCCATGCAGCCCACCAAATAATCAACCATGTCAGAAATCTGCTGGTCAGGCTGCACCCTGTGTGACCAACAACCCAGAATCAGATCAAAAATCAAGTCCTGAGTCAGTCTTACGGCTCTGAATTCAGGTCTTAATCGAGCTGAAACTGCAAAGAACAGTCCCAAGCAGGGTTAATGTTGACAGCACTTCTTTATTTAGTTTTAGTTTTAGTCTTTTTCCTCAAATATCTTTTAGTTTTAGTCATAATTTAGTCATCTAAATTGTTTTAATTTTAGTCTAGTTTCAGTTGATGAAATTTCACATTTTAGTCGATGATGTTTTTTCTGTTTTCTGGTCGAATCAGTCTGATATGGTTTAAAGGTTCTTATGTAAGAACGAAGGCTGAGCCTGTTTGCCGTGTAAACATCCTTTAATTGTCATGAGGAAGCTTCAGTCATCTGTAAATGAATTGATTAGTCCTAATTAAATGTCCGGCTGACGTCTCCGTCTGTTAATATCAAACCGGAGGATAAAGATAGAGCTGAACCACACAGACGCTGACACGGTCGAGTGGAGCAGTATCCTTCAGCAGAGCTCCTCACCGTGGTCCTGATCTTCAGACTGCCTCCTTTCTGATGATGCTGAGATGAAACCAGAGCTGTGAAACGCTTGCAAATGTGCTCAGACTTTATTTTATTACAGATAGACAGAATACAGACGCTGATAAGGCCCTCGTGCTCTAATGAATCTATAAAGACGCTCCAGGATTAATTCATTAAGTTAACAAACTCCAGATTCACTCAAAGAGTCTGAATCCTCTCAGGAAATATAAAATAAAGATCCTCAAAGAAACAACTGAGAATAAAAGAGTTCATGAAGACGTGGAGGAGACCACACTGGAGTTAAAATGAGCCTCAAATAAACTCACTGAAGAAGAGACAGGAGGTTCATTCATTCAAGGACCCTCGTCTTCCTGCAGGTCTACGATTAAACTTTTACAAGGCCGCACAGAGAGCCAGAAGAAAAGTGAAGGTTTTCTGATGTTTGACGTCTCAGTTAAACTAAAATCTCAGGAAACAAGTGTGCTGCTCGTGCTACACAGGAAGAAGGTTGCTGGTTCAACTCTCAAGGTCGGTCAGGGCCTTTCTGTGTGGAGTTCTCCTTATGCATGTGTAGGTTTCCTCTAGGTGCACCTGTTTCCTCCTACAGACCACAAACATGTTAACTGTGCCCCCTGTTTCCTCTGAGTGGTCTGGTTCGGTTCAGGACAGTATTTACTAGAAAATGGCAGATATGTGTCTTCACTTTCGCTGATGTTGAATGACAATTGACAGTTTTTGTGACCAATCAACAGACTGAAGTGCTTTTAGCTCCACCCTCTAGGGTCAGCCCTGGGATTGGCTGGCAGTCAGTCCAGGTGGTACCCTGCCTCTCCCCAAGAGTCAGCAGGGACAGGCTCCAGTCCTTGTATGGATAGTTTTCGTTTTAGTTTTTTTGTTGCAGGAATCAAACCCCTGGTGCACTGTGGTCCTCAGTTAGCCTACTGATGGTGATACCAGCCGGGCTCTGGTTCTGGTTTAAGGATTGTCTGTCGGGGGAGTCGGACACAAATGCACGACACCAAAACCAGGGTCAAAATGGATGAAGGTTTACTGTTTAACCAGGCAGGAGTGCATACACAGAACGGGAAATCAGGTCGGGCAGCAATGTCCAAGAACCGTGAGGCAAAAAAATTGCTGCAAATTTGTAAAATAGTTGACACAACAGATCCTGGGTCAGTCAGGAGTGCTGCAAAAAATCACAGCTTTAGTGATCACGTGATTGCGTTGTCAGAAATTGCGATTACGATCTGAAAACAATAACCTAGGCCCAGCTCACAGTCTCAAACGTTGGCCTCTTCCTCTTCTTCTGATCCACATTTTTGCTCTAAATCAGTGTTTTTCCATCAGGAGTGTTAGAGCAGAGTCTTGATGCTACGAATAAAACATACCAACATAAAGATTCTGAAAAGTCAGTGGAGGGTCTGAAATGGCAGAATTTACTTCTCCAGGAGCCAACACTGACCTTTCACCTCCTGTTTCTGCTCTGCTGTCTTTTTGTCTTTTTCTTTCATAAACCTTCACATCAGCTCCTCTGTGTCAGAGTAAAGGCAGCCCTCAGGCAGCTCCTGGCTCGGTTTCATGACGGAGTGTTTGACCCGGCGTTCACAACCCCAGAAACCACGACCCTCTGCTAAACATAGAGAACCTCAGACCACACGGCTCGGCTGGAAACTGGAGCGCTCCGCTGTCGTGTTGGAGATTAGCGGGGACGCTACGCAAGCAGCGAGGAGGCGTGAGCGACAAAACCACTACTACCATGTTTTGGAGAGGGTTTTCTGTTTTTCACAGCCTGGCCTCGGGTCAGTCCAGCACCGGGGGGGTGATTATTTAATGGAGTGGTAATCATACCGAGACACAAACACAGACCAGCCCTGACTGTTTTTATATTTGGCTTCTAAATGATCACATCAATCTGCCCAAGAAAAGTTTAGGTAGGTGCAGAAACAACACTCTGAGCTCTGATTTAACTCGAAGGTCTCACAGTGACGTGAAGACAAGTAAAGAAAACGGCACGAGCGGGGAATTTCTCCTGAAGTGAGAGAAAAGAAACCGCCAAAACCACGACACTGAGTCCACGGCGAGACACGAAACACAACAAGGAGCACGCACACGTGTCATCAGTTAGAGCCCCAGCTATAAACCAATGCGTGGTGCGTTTGAGTGTCTTTGTGAGGGTAGGAAAGGGGATGTGGGAGGGAGTGAGTAAGTTCATCCGTTTAATTACTGTTTGGATTCTCCTGCAGCCGTGGTGATGCTGGTGACCACCGTGTGATGTCAGCAGGAGGGTTCCTCTGCTCTTAAAAAGGTTTTGGACCTTCATGACGGAGCAGAGAGGTTCAGGCTCTCAGAGGAACCAGAGGACTCTGTGGAGAGGAAGAGCGAGGGCTCCTGGATTTGGCTTAATTCTTCATCATACGCAGAAGAAGACAGGACTCAACACCAGGCAAGTCCCTCATTTCAAATATTTAAAATGCTTAATCCAAGTTTGCTTGTGCAAAACCAGGAGGACGTGTTCATTTAAAGTCTGTCTGAAGGCAGCGTTTTTAAACATGGGGTCCTGACCTCTTAAGGGTCATTTTGGGGTACAAGAAGGGTCGCAAAGACTCAAGATGGAATAAATATTATGATCAACAAATGAAATCATTGTTGGGATAAAGTACTCAAGTATGTCCTAAGATTTACTTTATTAGTGCAATGCCATATTTTCATTTTTTAACCTATATGTGTGTAAAAAAATGAAAAGAAAGACATATTACATGTGATCAATGCACACCAGGAGAAAATAATCAAAAAGCAAAGGTTTTAAAAATGAACTAAAATGATCAACAAGATTATTAAATGTCAAAAGAGGGAAAACACTGTGCATTTCTTGGTTGAATATTTGATATCTGTCTTTGCATTGTACATAAACTTTGTTCAGAATTTTGCAAAAATTGGTTCTTTGGCAAAGCAAAGAAAGTCCAGGCAAACTTTCAACCCATTTTTTTACAGTAACAAGTGACTTTCAAGACTAGAATTATCATTCTTATGTTGAGACAATAATTCTGTTTTTACTGTAATTACAGATTAATTTAATCAAATTTCAGAAGCTTTTGAGAAATTTGTTATATTAGGAGGACAAACATTTTCTGAAACAACCAAAATAAACTTTTTACCGGAGCAAAACTGAGTTAAAAAAGAAATGAGTGGTCTAACATGACGGCAAGATGCTTTCACACCTGACACATTTACTCTGGTTGAATTTGTCAGATGGTTAGTTTGGTTAGAAGTGATTGGAACCAAAGAAGAACCAACGAGCAGAGCGTGGCAAGAGCAACAGTGAGTCCATACAACATCAATGTCAATATCCCAGACTTAGCACAGTGCTAATTTTCATCGGATGTCCCAAACATGAAACAGAGATACAGACATAAGAACAGTCACAGATACAGTCACAGGCTGAGTGCAGTCGGCCCCACGGTGCATAAATCAACAATAATACAATATAAGATACTAAAAGTGCCTCCAGTCTGAATAAATATGTGTTAAAGTGCATGTGTGAAGGTGTTAGAGTTAAAGTGCCATCCTTATTCGAGGTCGAGCGTCCCTTAAATCATTAAATCACATGAGTATTTCCTGATCCATGCTGGTGAGTCTGCACTGAATACGGTCACACGGCGCTCTGCCAGCTTCTGCATCATGGATCTAAATTCTGCCGCCGTGCTCCGAGCTGAGCGATGTTACTCCTGAATGTCTGGCCGTGTATTTCTGGGTCTTACAACAACAACAGAAACCACAGCGAGTCACTGGGAGCTTCATTACACAACATTTGACTGCAGCAATGTGAGAGGAAGCCAAACCAGTGACCAGTGAGGAGGCTGCAGCTTCAGCCAGACTGAGGCCCTCAAACATGAGGGATGGGAGAGACCTCAGGGGCCACAGCAGAGGGTCCTCATGGGGGGGTCACCTTGTCAGGGCTGCAGGCCTGAGATGGTCTGCAGCTCAAAGGAGAAGCAGATCTGCTGCTCCTGTGACTAAACAACAGACAGATCTGCAGTGATGGGGAAAAGTTTGACACCGTAATTAAATCATCGACGGGTGAATAAATGCTGTGATGTTAGAATAATGTAAGATTCATGATTCAAGAGTCATGAGGGTGTGAATGTGAGGCCCTTTTACTCGTTTGTTTTATTAGTTCTCAAATGAAAGGACAAAGTAAAACAGTTCAGCCTCTTAAAAACAGTTAACTGCCTTTAAATATATTTTATTTTATCATCGTGACATTGCAAAGCTCTGACTTTCATCGTTAGTTTGTGCAAAACCACACATCTGTTGGATCACTGTAGTTTTTTTCAGCACTGCGTCACATGTTGGGTCAACATTTGACTTTAAATGTTAATGCTGGATGTTGATGTTGCTCTAAAATCATCTTCTCGGACAGTTTGGCTTGTTTGCATCTTTAAAAGTTAGCTACACTAAAAGATAAACCAGAAGGACCCTCTTAAGAAATGCTTCTGTTGGTAGGAGGCAATTTAATCAGGCTTATTCAACTCAGGTTTATTTGTTACATGAAGCCAACTTGAGTCAGATAAACCTGATTAAAATGCTTGTTATCCATTTAATCAACTCTCAGGACGGCCTTACATCTTTCTTTTCCAGTGATCCTCTATTTCAGGCAGATTTATCCTCCGAGTTTTTCTGCTCTCAGCTCGTCTTTGCTGACAAATCAAACTCTCAGCGGGTGGTTAAGTTTAGTTATTAGCCTGAAAACTGTTATTAAAAGTCTGTTTGAAACATCCAGAGAGTCTCTCTCTAACACTTAATCACCTCTCCAGCCTGAAGCTGTAAAAGCTGAGCGAGTGTCAACAGTTTAGAGAGTCAACACGGCCTGAAACCGCGCTCTGCTCTGCTGGCAGCGCCACCGTAACCATAATCAGATGTAATTGAGCGCGGGGACTTGATTGCCTCGGTGGGATCCAAGAGTGACACACCAGCAGATTATATACAACCAGATGGTGACATCTGCAGCAGTCACTGAGAGGCTCGGGCCGGGAGGCGCCGCAGAGACTCGAGCTGAAGCTGCTGCTTCATCAGAGGCCTCCTGCTGATGTTCGCTGGTCCTGTGGTTCCCCACAGGCTGAGAGGCTGGACTGTAGAGTTTCAGGTATGCAGGTTTTTCTCCTGCACAGAAGTCGAATTGTCAGAGTTGCAGGTGAGACTTGGAGCGCCCCCTTTTCTGCTCAGGAGGTCCTTCAGGTGCCCCGACTGCACCAGCTCAGTGCACCAGTAGACTTTACTAGTGAAGCGAAAAGTGTCACCAGTATTACTAGTAGACTTAAAAATGTTCATTAGTTTTACGAGTAAACTCTATATGCTAATATAGAGACTTCCTATTGGCTTTCAAAAATATTACAACCAATCTGTAACAATTAACAAACTACTTGTACTACTAGTAACTACAAGTAACAAGTTTGTGTTACTAGTAGTACTAGTAGAAATAAAAAAAGTTTATAGTAAAGACTCAAAGCTTTACTAATAGTACTGGTGACACACTTTGCTTACTTGTAGTTGACCTAAAATGAGCTGAACTAGGGTTGATTACTATGACGTGTGCTGCTGATCTCTTTGCCAGGTCGCCTTTGTGAATAGTTCTGATCTCAGTGGGACTTATCTGGTTAAATAAAGGTTAAATAAAATTTTAAAAATCACTGATATAAGTTTGATGCCCAAACAGCTTTCCATAGTGATATAATTTTCAGTCCTCAAGTTTCAGAACAGAGACTCCTCTTCTGCTGTAGAAAGAGCAGAGAGGATTCTGACTTAGATTAATGATGATGATGATGATGATGATGATGATGACGATGATGACGATGAAGGTGATTAAGTGTTAGTGTGGAGGAGAACTTTGAACTCTTAGTATTTGCTGTTGATCAATCCTTCATGAAGCGACCCTACACTGGGTCCCAGCCCACAGCTTTGGACTCTGTGTTTGTGTGCAGCGGCTCTCGTGGTCTGTCAGATGGTCTGAGGGTCAGTCAGGGCGCAGGAGTTAGTCTGGTGCAGTTCCTGGTGCAGCGTCGGCCTCCGCAGAGTGCAGTGTTGAATCTAAACGAGAGTGAAACGTGCAGAGAGGGCGAGTTTCTGTCTCATCCAGCAGAAAAATGACATTCCTGAATTCTTCAGCTGAATATGTCGCCACCAGTGACTCCAGAGACAAGGGGGAGGGGGTGAGGAGGGGTGAGGAGGCCTCTTCATCATCGCTCCATCATCGTCATACACCCCCACCCCTCGCTCTTCTCCATCATCGAGCTCCTCGCTGATTTAGCGCAGGTCACCTGTGACGTCCGAGCTGCCGTCACGCCCTGTAACTCCAGTCTGAGCGTTACTTCACTCTGAGAGGGAGCAGGGACCCTTAAAACATCCCTTAAATATTTAAGGTGGACTTTTCTGAGCCAGAGCTGAGCTGTAAAGATGTTTATTCAGGACACTGAAACCCTCCACAGTCGGCACAGGGCTCCTGCAGCCTGCCTCGAGTGGACACTGGAGGTACTGCAGCCTTCGGCGCCTCAGCATGGAGCTCCATTTTCAGCCCTGGAGGGGCCGCCTGGTTTTTAGGGACCTGAAACAAACTTTACTTTTTCAGAAATACCCTCTTACATGCAGGCGTGAACTTGAAAGCATCGTTTATGAGTTAGTTGCATTTTGTTGCTGCTGCTGTTTTAGTTAAAGACGTCAGAGAGACGGTGAATATTGCAAATATGTTAGACATGATTATTGATTTTATAGTTAACAAAACATGACTTTGTGATTGGAGATTTTGGAACTAAAAGGCATTTTTAAAGAGTATCTATTTTTGCAAAGCATCTAATAAAGACAGACATAAAAAGAAAATAAATGAATAAGATTAATAAATAACAGGGAGGAAGCAATGTTACAGCATATATAAATAAATATAATAATAATAATTAAAATCGATGAATTCAATGTAAAACCTAAAGGCATTTAATTTGAGTTGATAGAGAGCTTGTTCATTTATCACATCTTAAAACACTGAAAACCCAGTTATTAGTATATAAGTCCAATGCTAACCCAGTTGTGGTTCCATTATGAAAAGGTAAATCCAGTTATCACCACATTAAACCAGTGAAAAACCCAGTTTGACTCAAATGAAATCAGTGTCCCATTTAAAACCAGATCAAACCACTTATAAATTAAATAATTAAATTAATAAAGTTTCGTTTGTTTGGCATCCAGTGTAATCCAGTTAACCAATAAATGAGAAGTTTTTACAGTTTTAATCCAGTGTACTCCAGTTTGTAAAATCTTAAAGCTGAGTCAATCCAGTTGTTACTCTTGAAGCCCAAAGAAAATTCATTCTTACTTTATTTAGACTAAACCGAGTTATCACTTCATTCATCAAGTGCAAACCCAGGAGTGACTCTAATAAAACTGTTTATCCAGATAATAATCAGACTAAAAAACAGTTAAAACTCAATTATCTTTATTTAAAAAATCATCTGCAGACGTTTTTGAGTCTTAAGATTCTTCATGGTGAGTTGACTGCATGTGTCAGGCTGATGAGAGCTGTCGATCGTTCAGGAGCTCTGACGTAAACTGCAGGAACAGTTGGGACGGCCCACAGCAGCTGGATGGATGATTCTGGATCAAACACTTTCCAGTGCTTGTAAATCATGAACTTTGACCTTGTTGCTGTGGATTTTGTGCCATAAAACACAAACAGAGCAACATGCTCGTGTTGTGCTCCGTCCTCCCCTGAGTTTTGTTTATGAAGTCGTGATCACCGATTGGTCCACGTGGTCTTCTGGGTTATCGGCCTATCGGGCCCCGGTGGTGGTGTGGGGCCCTCTGGACGGGGCGGGGGGCCCCGGTTGGTCCTCTGCTGGGGGGATCTGAACAGTACGAGTCTTTGTGAGGAGAATTGTTTTTAGAGCAGAGAGGCAGCCGGGCGGGGGGCCGGGGGTCTCGCAGATTAAAAGCGGACATTTGTTTTGTGTACGTCGAGCTCTGCCAAGACGCTGCAATTTAGCATGAATGTAAAACAGCTTTCCTGGCCCGGACCCCACAGGCCGCGCTGCCAGGAAAGAGCTTTTTCTTCTTCTGCTACCTGTTTACGTGCAGGTAAAGGAGGCCGAGGGGGCACGAGGACCCCGGCGTGGGCTGTTCAGCAGGGCGGGGGGGCGACGACAGGTAGTGTTCCCCCCCGCTGGCCTTCGACACTCCTCCTTTTGTTCCAGTGTTTTAAAATCAGCTCGGACTTCGTGTTCCTGAACCGACGCCAACCGAGGAGCTCGTAAAACGGAGCTCGACCGATTTAAAGACAAACGAGGGGAAAGTTACCCATGATCCTCTGGGGCGCCATCATTTAACGACCAAGTGTAGATTTATCTGACATGCTGATGATGAGCTGGAGAGCTGGGTAACAAAGTCTGCTCAGGGCCACTTTATTAGGCACACCTCACCAGAACCCCGTCCAAACCCAGTTAAGATTCAAATAAACCAGTAAGACCCGGTTATACCTGAATGAGAGCAACTAAAACTGAGTTATCTTTATTTTAATCCAGTATAAACCCAGTCATCGCTCTGTTAATCCAGTTATCACACTATTAAACCAGTGAAAAACCCAGTCTGACCCAAGTAAATCCAGCATATACCAGTTTAAACCAAAACAAACCAGATAAATCCAATCAATTTAAACAGTGTAAACACAGTTTTCACTGTTTAAATTCAGTTTAAATCCAGTTTCTAAAATATTTAAACAGTGCTAACTGAGTTATTAGTAAATAAATCCAATAAAACTCAGTTGTGGTTCCATTAACAAAGTGTAAATCCAATTATCATCACGTTTAACCAGTAAAAAACCAGTTAAGAATCAAATAAACCGGTAAGACCTGGTTATAACTTAATGAGAGCAGTTAAAACTGAGTTATCTTTTTTTTAATCCAGTATAAACCCAGTCATGGTTCTGTTAATCCAGTGTTAATCCAGTTATCAAAATATTAAACCAGTGAAAAACCCAGTCTGACCCTAATAAAACCGGCATATACCAGTTTTAAACCAGACCAAACCACTTAGAATCAGATTATTTTTGTTTTGAATCCAGTGTGAGTCCAGTTTATAAAAATCTTAAAGCAGTGTCATCCAGTTGTTACTCTTGAAGCCCAAAGAAAATTCATTCTTACTTTATTTGACTAGACCAAACCGAGCTATCACTTCATTCATCAAGTGCAAACCCAGGAGTGACTCTAATAAAAACTGTTTATCCAGATAATAATCAGACAAAAAAACAGTTAAAACTCAATTATCTTTATTTTGACTCAATAAAAACACAGTTTTTACTCCTTTAATCCAGTTTAAATCCAACAATAATTAAATCATACTCTGATCTTTAATTTGGTAAATTTGTGACAGAGCCTCAGACGAGTGTTCACATCAAACTGTGTCATGAATCTGTGCAGGTGTGAACGCCGCCGCTCGCCTTCGTAAACGCTCAGACCGCAGTTGATTTCCTCACAGATATTTCTGACTCAGATAAACCCTGAGAGCTCGCTCTGGTTTTCATTTCTGGAGGCGACAGCTGGAGCAGATTTCTGATATTTCAACACGTGTCAGTCAGAGCGGCGAGGGAGCAGCGCTGACGTCCTGAAGACGAAGCTCCGTGCGAGGAGGTTAAATCAGGAAACTCAGGAGCTCCGAGTGTTTTATATCTTCATGTTTAATGAAGCCGTCTTGGCCTCTTTGGTTTGATCAGAGCTCGCGTCTGAGCTTCAGTTTGGTCGTAGATCGTGGTCAAAGCTGCGGTTCCTCGGCCTTTGGTTGAAGAACCAGGATGTCCATCTCTTTGGGGGTCAAAGGTCGTGTGGAGCTGTGGAGAGGACGGTCTGTCCTCTTCATGTGGAAGAGCTCAAAGTTCTGTAGTGTGTCTCTTCGTGTTTCGTGGCTTTAGTAGTTTTGGAGTAGACCTACAGCCTCGGGTCACTCGGCTCACCTCCTCTGACTCCTGTAGTCTGAGGGTCTCCTCAGCGGAGCAGGTCTCCAGGCTCCAGAGCTTCAGCCATCAGCACCACAGTCTGAACTCCACCAGGCTGCTCAGTGCTGCCCCCGGTGGAGGTTTGGTGTAAAAGCAGACAGTCATTTTCTTTAATTAGTTTAATTCTCTTTATTTATGATTTGGTTATGATGTATTATAGCATTATTTATTCATTTATCTTTAATTTAATTTAATTTAATTTATTTTAATTGTGTTTAAAAATCTGTTTCCTGATCTTCCCTCCAGTCATTTTTAATCTGGGCTTTGTTCGGTGCTGTCTTCAGTCCGATGTTGAAGCTCAGTCTGAGGTCCATCAGAGCGGCGACGGTGGTCTGGAGCCGTGTGATCCTCGGAGGACGTTTTCCCCGAGTCACGTCAATTTGATCAGATTGGATAAGATTACATCTGATCCTCTAATCCCGTAGACAGAGTTATTTGTGAAAGATTAGACCGTGATTTCGCTACGTTATGACGAGAGAGCGAGCGGAGGATGAGGATGTGAGGTCATCAGCACGCCGTCGTCTGATGGAGGTGTCAGAGGTTCGACTCCATGTTTAAGAGTTCAGAGTAGAAATAATCTGAGTTTAGGATCATCCCATCGGACACTCACTCCGACCCCATTCATCGATATTTCAAAGCTCCTCCTGACGTTACCCACAGGTCAAAGGTCACGCTGTGTGACTCCACCTCCTCCGTCAGACGTCGACTGTCACACCTGAAACAGACCGACCTCACTGCGCGGGGTCAACGGCGGGCGTGAGAGCAGTGACTCGCACTCGAACCTCAGCGTGAATCACTGAACATGTGGTCCCAGAAAGAGGTTAATAAAAGCAGCACATGAAGACCTGAACCATAACGAGAGTTTAAATCTCGGAGTCTGACGGTGTGTTTTTATGTTTGACAAAAATTCATCCAAAATGATTTACGGTCATGTGTCGGTTTGCTGTGTGAAAACGCTGAAAATGATGAAACATGATGTGTTTTGGGTTTTGGTCATTTTTGCTGTTTTATTGTTGGGAGGGCACAGATAACCCCTCATACATCCCTTGAGAAAGTTATCTTTTCTTTAATTTTGCTCAATTTCTTGAATTTTCTCTCCTTGATCTTTACTTTAAGACTTTATGAATCTTGTCTTCGATACCTGAGCCCATTTCTGCAGTCTTGATTTGTATTTTAACAGATTAAGGGTCAAACAAATTAATGCGCTGCATATTTTGGGCACTAACTACCTGTCATAGGGCTGTGAAGTTTGTAACTGATGTTTAAAATAAACTTTTATTTTCTTTTAATCATATAGATATAGCAAATTTAGGATCAGAAAGTGGATGCTGTGTCTTCTTGCAAAACATGTATTCATTTGTTAACTTTATTTATTTCAGTAATTTGTCAGGGAGATATAATTAACTTAGACAAACAAAAACAGCTCAATGCAAGTATCGTCGAGTTTGTAGTGAGACCCGTCCCTAGATTGGCTTTTGTGAGAATTACTAATCTAAGGGAACAGTTTTAGTAATACTGTTAAATCTTTTTTTCTAATCGTGTGGCATGTGGCAAACTAAAGCTCAAACAAGTGGAAGCACAGCATCTTTGGCACTGGTTGTCTGTTATACCTCTGTTGAGATTTTAACTTTTATTTATAGTATTTAGTTCTTTCTTTCTTTTTAATCATCTGCATATGGCAAACTTAGGAATTAAAAAGTGAATGCACAGTATTTTTTGCGCTAATTGCCCTACATACATTATTTTACATTTTCATAACATCTATATACATATTTAGTCATTCACATATGACTAAAGGATTAAACATATGACTTGGTTTGATCCTGTGATTTAGGATCAAACCAACAGAATTTGGACTCTACCTCCCCCTCGAGTTTTTAAGACCTAACTTTCTGTAAATAAAGTATTTTTGACACTGATTCCCTCTCATAGATCTGCTCAGCTTGAAACTTCCTTGTACTTTTAACTTCTTTTTCTTTGAACCATCTGCAAATACCAAACTTAAGGATCCAACAAGTGGGTGTGCAGTTGGCACTGATTGCCCCTCATACATCTGTTAAGATTGTAATTTACTTTTGATGGGTGTGTATGCTAAAGGAAACTCCTACGGCATCCCAGAGGACCTCATCTACTCCTTCCCTGTTGAGATCAAGAATCTTGAATGTTTGCTCTTTCAGCCATTTACATTTTGCAGAGTTGGGATCAAACACTTGGATGTACTTATTTATAGGCACTAAAAACCCCTCATACATTCATTAAGATTGTAATTTACTTTATCTATAAAATATTTTTCCTTTTAATCTTTTAAACATAGCAAACTCAGGATCAAACAAGTAGATGCCCAGTATTTTATTGACACTTACAGCCCCCTTAGCTCTGATAAGTCTCTATCTTTAACTTTTAATATAAACTTTTAACCATTTCACTCACCCAAACAAACAGATGCACAACATTTTGGGCACTAACGGCCCCTCATAGATCTGCTCAGACTGACTTTTAATCATCTTCATAAAGTAAATGTGGGATGTGCAGTACTTTCTGGCATTAATGGCCCCTCATAGTTCAGTCAGCAGGATTTTCTCTCTCTTAAAGTTAAATTTCCACCTCAGACTTTCATCATTTGTCCTCCTGATCATTTTTTAGAGTCATTGTGAATCTGGTCCTCGTCCATGTTTGGTGTCTGCAGCCCTGTCGGCTCACAGCAGACCTGGACTCGCAGACACAGTAGTCCAGTAAACTCTGGCCCTGACCCTCGCAGCTCCTCCAGAGGCTCCAGGTCTTCTCTCCCTTTGTGCTTCTCGACTGCCACCTTCCTGCCGTTCCCCCTCCTCCTCCTCTTCTCCTCTTTTTGCCTTTATCTGCGGCTCCTCCGGTGGGCAGAGACAGGAACGAGGAGGCCGTCCTCTTTGTTCATAAGTCCTCCCCCTTCTGCTCTCCTCTGACCTGCTGCGCCGCTCAGCCAGCATGCAGCACTCGCTCCCATCAGACCGACCTGCAGCATCCGTCAGGCTCTCACCTCGCACCGCGGGACACCTGGACGTCTGCTGGACACGCCGCTGGACTTCTTCTTCTTCTTCTGCTCTTTGAGGAGGGACATACTTCCAAACAGAAGGACCTCCCGGATGTGTTGGGGCTCGCTGGGATTTTCCTGAAGGTGTCATCACCTGGATTTGGTCTCCTGGGAGGCTTCTTGTTCTTGGTTTTCGAGTCAGACCGGAAAGTTTGAGACTGGACTTTGGTGAATTCTTTTTTCACCTCGTTTGTTTTGGGACAGCTGCTGCTGTGGGAGAGTAAGTCCTCCGCTCTTCTCCTCCTTCTTCTCCTGAGCTGGTTTTGTTTTGTTTAATTCCAGCTTTGTTGTGGGTTCATTTGCGGGACGGGTTCCTGCAGGAACTCGCCTTCACATTCAGTCTGTCAGAGTTTACACACAGCAGTGTTGGAGCTCCACAGTGAGATGAACTTCAGCTCATGAGTGTTTTCTCTTCTTTCAGGAGGATGTTCTGCTCCAGGAGGGTCCTTCAGCGATGGTGCTTCGCTCTCTTTCTGCTCTGCTCGCCCGTGCCGCACTTTGGACGTCCCATTGATGCCCTCAGCAACAGAATGTAAGTCCTGTCTTCATCTTTCTAACCTTCACATCCAGCAGGAGCCGTCCTGCCCTCCTGGAGATCTTCTCCAACATCTTCTTGCTTCTTTATTTATTTTCCTGCGTGCCCTCCCTGCGAGGTGGGCGAGCAGAGCCTGGAAAATCTGTGAGTCGTGCCCCAGATGTTTGGTTAGCTCTCGCCCACCTGTGTGTTTACCTAAAGCAGGAGAAGAATTTTAAGGTCCCGCTGAGATGAACTTCAGCTCGCTCCATGGGACGGTGCGTTCAGGGCCCGTCAGACTTCAGAGGGGATGAGTAAGGCTGATGCTCGACTCGGCGCCAAACCAAACGGGGCTGCTCCTGCTGCGGCGCCCGGTGCCAAAGCGGATCAGCGTTCCTCTAAACGCTCGGAGAGCTTTTCTGAGGGGGCGAGAGCATCTGCAGAGATCTGAGCAGCTTCTCCTGAGTCAGTGGGACGAGGTCCTCAGCTCTTCTTCTGACTGCAGAAGTTTCCACACAGAAACATCTGAAACACGCGCTGTGAGGGGTTCGGTTTGGTGGGACCATCCTGAGCCTGTGGGGTCTGCTGTGGTGGTCTCAGGGAAGTGAAGCCTCAGGAGGTCTTTGGTTTGGACCTTAGGGTCCGAGGACGGGGTCAGGTCCAGCTGAGGAGAACAAACCAGGAGAGCCGTGACGGGTCTGGAGGTCAGGATCACATCGGTGTGTTTGCTGATTTGATCATTTTAGCTCCAAATTCTGCAAAAACCAAACTTTGCATGAAGTTCAAGAAGAAATCAAAGCAAAACTCAGACGATACCTCAGCTTTCAATCATTTTTAACATTTTTTAAGGACTAATAAAGCTTCAGCAGGTCGACAGAATCAAATTAAGTCGACATCTTCTGGAAATTTTAGCACTTAATTATCAATTTAGACATGAATCACAGGTTTTAGCTGAAATCTGCAAAAACAGCAGAAAGAGACTTAACTAACGCTTTTCCTCGTGTTGAATCGTTTAATCAGTTTTAAGCTCTATAAAGCGTTTCTGGGTCAACGATAAATGTTAGATTTATATTTTTTATATTTTAGTAGGTTCTTCAAACGTCTCATTCATGTTGAGTCTGTTGATTTAGGAAATGGAGCTTCAACCGTTTGTGCTTTTTAAGGATTTAAGTATGCAGTTAAAACATTTTACACCAGGACCATATTTGTCAGAGGAAGAGGAGGCTAATTCAGGATGGATTTGATTGTTTTTGCACTTTTGGAGTTAAATTGAGCCCAAATTCTGCAAAAACAAAATTTTGCAGGGTGGGAAAAAGCTTTTTGGCTCAAAATTTGGTCGACACATGAGTTTTTAGTCATTTTAAAGGTTTTTTAAGAACTCATAAATCTACAGCAGAGACTTAATCAACTTATTTTCTGATAAGTGATCAAATATTAAACATGTTAAAGCTTGAATCCTTATCCTTAATCAATACTTAAATATTTTAAAGATTCAAACAGCTTCAAAAATCAGTGAAATAGACCTAAACGGACTCTTTTTTTGTCTGTTTTGAATAATGAAGCATTTTAAATCGATAAAGAAGCAGCTGAGTTGTAAAATATGAGAAGTTGCTTCATTTTTTGCTCTTCTGTGACTTTAAACTGGATTTTTTTGTTTCTAATGCTGTCTTTTGTCATTATTTCATGTATGTGGAGTCCGTTATTTGAAAGTCACCCTGACCTGAAATTTTGATGCCAAATTGATGGTAAACATAATAAATTAGCAGCGTAATAGATTTATAAAAATGCCAACATTAAAACAAGAACTATTCCACCAGCAAAAATAAGACTTTGCATGAAGTATCAAAGGAGCTCCTGAGGATTTTTAAGAAGTTTTAACGTTTTTAAGGACGGATGAAGCTGCAGGATTCTGTCAGAGCAAATTAAATCAACTTCATTTTATTCAACATTTTGAAGCATTTATCATTGTTCGGGTGATTTTAATGACTAAAAGAGCTGCAAAGATCTTTTTTAGCCCGGCTCAGCGACTGTGAAGTGATTTTTTTCCCCAGTCGTCTTTCGGCCTGAATGATGAGGGTGTTTGTAGAAGATCTGCAGGGTCTTCAGGTCTTCATCAGGCAGGGTCTCTGGAAGAAGATCTTCAGGAATATCAAACTTAAATATTTGCTTCTTTTTCTTCACTTTCTGACAGTAAATGTGGTTTTTCTTTAAACAGGAGCTCAGTCTGTGCTCTGGGAGAGTTAAACTTGAACTCCAGCTCTTCTCGTCTTTGAGGGATCATTTTTATGTCCAGTCGATCAATAAATCAGATCATTAGTCGCAGATTGTTTGATGGAATTCCAAGAATCCTGTTGTCCCAGGAACATTTGGAGATTTCTGTCTTTGTCTGTCCAGATTTTGACTGGGAGCCTCAAACATGTCATCAGACTGTAATCAGGCCGAGTCCTGGTCCCTCCTCAGCCTCCTGGTTTGTGGTCTGAAGTGTTTTCTTTACTCTCCGCTGTTTGTTTTGATGATTTTTTGGAGCTTTTGGAGCAGAAGAGTTTCTGCACTTCATCTTCTGAAGGAACAGGAGAAAATCGCCCTTTAAGGTTCGGATCAGAGGCGTCTTTTTGACTTTATAGAGAATTATGTGATTCTGAAACATGAAGCTGAGCTCCTGGATCCTCTGAGGTGTTTACTTCAGATCAGTTCCTCCATCTTCTCATCTCCTGCAGCATGAAATGATAAACTCCATGTATGATCCGGATCTTTCCATCCTGGTCTCCTCCTCTCAGTCTGGGACTGTTTGATGTGAGCGTCATTGAAGGTAAAACCGGAGCCGGATCGCCTTTCAAAGCCTCCGAGGGCCACCGGAAACATTGTCATGCGTATAAACACGAGCCGACTTCAGACCAGAGAAACAGCATTTAAACACACGGAGGGTCGCTCCTGCCACCAGGGGGCTCTCGCTCAAAACAACAAGTGGAGGGACTCGCTGTCAGCTCCGCCCACCTCATTCTAGTTTCATGGGTGAATTTCCTTTAATGAAGGAGAAAAGCTGTTAAAAAGGGGCTGTTGTGTATATGTGTGTATGTATGATGGTTTCATTCATGGCCTGAGCAGACAAGGTCCAGATGAGACTAGTGGCACCTTTCCTGCATGTCTTTCCCCTCTGTCTCTCTCTGTCCCTGACTCAGGACTCACTCACTGTCCTGTCTCTACGATGAAGGCATTGAAAGGCCACTTTTAACAGCTTTTCTCCCTCATAGTGTGAAATTCATCCATGAAACTAAAATGGTGGTTTAATGTTTAGTAAATACACAAACAGATCAAGCTAGTATGCTAAGCTAGCCTTTCATATTGAGTTGATTTTGCTCTGGTTTATGTCTCCTGAGAGAAACATGAGTCTGTGACAGCAAACTGAGCTCCTGCAAGATCTTCTGTTCTTCCTCTGAGCTCCGTCACAGTTAGACTCCTCTTTCCTGAAACTGAACTTAAACTTCAGTTCAATATTTTAACACTTCCTCTCATGTTTGAGGAGCTTTTTAAGTTAAATTTATTCATATAAACTGAAATGAAATGAAATGAACTTTTCTGTGAAGAAGTTTTTGAGATTTGGATGTTTTTTGCAAACTCTTTGGGTTTGAAGGGCTGAAATGTTGACGGGCGTCATACTTAAGACACGAGAGAGAGAGCGCAGGTGAAATCGTTTGGTTTCCTTTTTGTAAATTTTTGAATCATGAATCAGTTTTTGAGCAGGATGAAGGACCCTCTGGGTCATCAGTTTAGCTCCATTAGAAGCTCAGTCGTGCCTAAAATCGTACAAAACAAAACTTTGCATGAAGTTTCAGAAGAAGCCGTGAAGTTCCCAGATATGATGCCTCACTTATATCGTCCTTCTCATAAAACTGGTCATTATCCCGTTGACCTCCTCTGGGTCAGGGTCGGGTTGATCTTTTATGACCTTTCACCTTCTGGTTGTCTTGATATTCTTGCACTGAGGAGGCTTCAGACAGCAGGAGCTCCTAAAGTTCACCGTCTCTGATGTTTTGGGATGTGCTGAGACACCTGAGTGGCTGCAGGATCAGATCTGGACCCTTTGCAGCATGTCTTTTCCTACTCTCTCTCTCTCCCCTCCAACTCAATCCATCCTCCGTTCTCCACGTTCACACAGCTGCACATAAAGGTTGAAGTTTGGGCGCCGGATCGTGCGTCTGATGTCAGGGCGTCGTCGTGGTCGATTATAAGCGTGCAGCAGAAAACGTGGATGAGATACAGAAGCAGCAGGCCCCGCCTCCTCTGAGGACTAATCAGGTGTGTCTACCACAGCGGTGGATGTTGAGTCTGTCATGGCGACCTTGACATCCAGACACGTCCAGTTCTGAAACTTTAAATATTTGAGGTGGACTTCAGTGCAGAAATATCTACGCACTGCTCCTTTAACGCCCACAGAGCAGCTTCTTTCTCCTATTTCCCGTCTTCACACTCTTGTTTGTTTGCTGCTTCAAACCTCCGTCGACTCTGATCAGAGCCTGGAGAGAGCCGCACAGAGAGGCCGAGCAGTGCATGATGGGAAACCCCGCGGGCTCCGGCAGGGCGTTGTCGGGCTGTAATCAGCCGCCGGTATCTCCCATTGAAGGCGGCGTGTTTGTGTGCTCAGACACCTTGAAGTGTTTGTGCGGCGTTGGCGTTGGTCGGTTCCCAGGCTCTGAGGCGAGCTCTCGGCCGCTCTGTTTGTGTTCGCGTTAAGACCCTGAGTAAGGAGACACCGCGGCAAAGCAAAGACCCCCACACACCCCCCACACCCCCGACCCCACCTCAGATCCTTCAGCTGCTCCGGGCCGACCTGCAAAGACAACAGAGCAGACCATCTGGGCCCAGAGCCGCCTCCTCTGCTGCCAGGAGTCCAAACTCACCGTTTCAGATCAAACTTCATGTTTTCATTACAAACTCAAACTGCAGGATCTCATTCTTCATGTCAGAAAAGTCATAAAGTCAGTCAGTCAGAGGCTGTATCCTCTGGATGTCTGTGCAGGTAGCGCCCCCGTGTGGCCATCCTGATCCAGGACAGTCCAGCACCATCGGGGAGTTTGAGACCCCTCCTCATTTGGCTAAAAACACACTCGAGTGCGACAATAATGATATCAAATATCTAACATGAATGAGACGTTTGAGGAACCTCCTGAATTATAAAAAAAATAAAATATAACGTCGATTGTTGACCCAGAGACATTTTTAATTTAAACTGATTAAATGATTCAAAACGAGGAAAAGGGGGTCAGTTAAGTCTCTTTCTGCTCATTTTTGCATATTTATATGTCAGCAAAAACCTGTGATTTGTGTCTAAATTGATAATTAAGAGATAAAATACCCCAAACAAGTCAACTTAATTTGATTTAGTCGACCTGCTGAAGCTTTATTAGTCTTTACAAATGTTAAAGATATAAGATATAAATGTTTGTTTTAATGCAGTCTCAGATTGGATCCTCCTTTTTTCCTGCTTTGAGTCATTTTACGGAGCAGTCTCTTGTTCCAGGGATGTTCCTCATCTTCATCTTCTTGATATCAGGACATTTTGAGGCTCTCTGAGGGCCTCGGGCCTCCTGTTCGGACGATCCGTATCTGTTTTGATGCTTCATCCATCTTAATCATAAAAACTCATTTCAGATGCATCCCTCACATGTGATGCTCACTGTAATCATCATGTTTCGAGGCTCTTTGCAGCATGAGGCCCCTCGACCTCCTGGTAAAGCCCCGTGAATCAGGTCACACTCTTCATTAAGTTAGCTCTCTGTGGCCTGCAGCATCTTTCCCTGTCCTTCCATCTGGACCCACTCTCTGATTCTGTCCCGCAGAAACCAGCTGAGAATCAGAATCAATAAATCTGATGGATGTTTGGTTTGTTCAGTAAAACTTCAGCGGGTTTGCTGTTTAATTCCTTTTGTTGTTTAGTTCATAATTCATCCCGATGTTGCATTTATGTATCTCAACCTTTAAAACATGGGACGGGGCTCAGATCCTGCAAAAGCTGTTGATGTTTTCCTTAAAAGTCACTCACATCCAAAACACAAACCAGCTCCAATGAAGCAGATCATCCGAGTGAGGTCACATAGCTTTAAACTCAAACTGCAGCAGGGGTCAGACTTTAAGCCAACATCTTGTATTTTCCTCTGGTTTTCTGTGTGAAATGAATCCTCCCCTTCGAGGTTGTGAGTTCAAATCCTGCACATGGATCTACTTTTCCCAGAATCCCTTGTGCACCAGCAGCAGTGGAAACATTTAAGTATCTATTACGGCCATAATTTGGCTAAACTGTCTGGATGTGTCATCCCAAAAAATGATGTAACTTTAAAATTTCAGCCAGTTTCAGACAGTTCAAAGATTTATCCGTCCAGAAGAATCACGGATCAGCTGAATATATTAATAAATACACTCTGATATGATCAGGGCGAGCCCTCCTGCTGTAGGGCTGGGAAATGTGGCTCAAAGTTTGAAGAGTCCCGTAAAGATGATGAAACACTCGGTGCAGACTGGAGCTCAAGCCGAGGGTTTCCTCCTGTGTCCCGTGCAGAGAGCGCCCCCCTGAGGCCAGCTGGTGTCACGACACCTCACAGATCAGGATCCTGAGTTCCTGGTTTAGCAGAGCAGAGTTTGAGCTCAGATTTGTCAAATCCTCCTGAAATGTGTCGTAAACTGATGAATGTCTTCATCAGTCAGACTCAGCTCTGATTGGAGAGCCGTCTGAAGGTTCAGTGACGTGAACCTGAGGCCACAGGATGAATTCACTCTGATTTTATTCTTCAGAAATGATCAGACTTCAGTGATGTTTGGTGAAGTCTGCAGACCTCATCCTGCGCATTTAACCCTTTAATTTCCAAACATGTCTCTGTTCGTGCTCGTCCTCATCGCTCCCTCGCGCGCTCTCAGCCGGTGATGTCACTGATAATTAATAAAGGTGTGTCGTGACCTCAGGTGTATCCAAGGCCCTATAGCTCAGAGGTTAGAGCACTGGTCTTGTAAACCAGGGGTCGCGAGTTCAATTCTCGCTGGGGCCTAGTTACCCTTTTAAACATTTACAGTGGAGGGTCAAAGGTCATTGTTACATGAGCTGTTGTCACATAAACCTGAAATACCTGATCAGGATCGAGTCAGAGGAAGGATTGAATCTCAACAGCTACGGTGTCTAAAGGCAGTGACAGGAAATAAATCAGGTATTAAATTTGATTAAATTATTAATCATATAAAATATATAACAACGAGCACATCAACACCTCCTCTAAAACATGTATATAACTGTTTTGTCCATTTTCCCCTAAGCATGGATCATTTGTTTAATAATTTACATTTTTACACATATTTGAGTTTATACTTAGTTTTTTCAGATGCTCTAAAATTTTTAAATATCCTTGTCGATATAAATAATGTAAGATTATAAGAAAACTGGACATTTCTTTTACATTTTTAGCCTTTAAAATTTCATTTAGGACCAGTTAATAACTCAGTTGTTTCTGTACCAATGCTGAATAATATTTGAATCTTTAAAGGAGTTTATAATGCTGTATTTGTCTTAAATTTTAGTAATTTTGTTGAGGGTCGAGTCTTGATTCTCCTAAATTTGAACAAACTAAATCTTGATACTTGCTTTATAAGTCAGCATTAAATTTGTGGAGTTTTTTAGTGTGTTGATAAAAAAGAAGGATTCATTTGGATTTTAAGTTTAAGACGTCCAGTTTTCCATCAGGAGGTTGTTTCACTGTGTTTCACTGTGTGTCACTCTAAAAAAGCAGGTGAAGCTTCATTTTTTATTGATGTTGTTGAAATATTTTTTGAGCGTAACGTGACGGGAACCTAAAAACACTACTTCCAGATATTTAAATAGCAAACAAATTTGGATAAAATCAAATAATATGCATCCTGGGTGTTATTTCAGCTGCAGAGAGGAGCTTCATGATGAGTCCGGAACAGGAGACATCTGCCAATCAGACAGTGAGACGGTTTTTCTTAAGGTCGAGGAAAAAGGAGATCAGTGGAAGAACAATAGATGGACTGACGGGCAGATGGTTTGATGAAACGGTGAACTGATGGATGAGTTTGGTTTCAGAAGGCTGTCGGTCCCTCCAGCAGCGGTGTGGTTCAGTCTGTAAGAGCTCGAGCTGTGGACCGGAGGGTGAGGGGTTCGAGTCTCAGTCTAAACATGAAGCTGGGGACGTTTTGGGGTCTGTCTGGAGCGCTGAAGGGTTTGGTGTGTGTCTCCTCTGGAGCTTCAGGGCGCAGTGTCTTCACTCCTGTGGCTTGAACTTCGTGGTGAACACCTGATTGGAGGAGGGTTATGGTTCAGGACTCGTGAATGGTGAACCTGACCTGAGGAGACCTTCGAGGTCACTCTCTGGACTCTGGCATCACGGTGCAGTAACTCTGGATGAATAAACATCTTTGTATCTGAGAAATCACTCGATATGATTTATGTTTCCTCCTCTGGAGCCTGTGACCTCTGTTGTTCTCCCTCGGGGGGGCCGGGTGCCATGGATCTGTCAGTTAGCGCTCACGCTGATGAGAAGTGAAGTGAGCTCGATGGTCTCGGTGATTAATGGAAAGACCTGGCAGAGCTGTGCAGACCTCCTGCAGTGCAGG
This sequence comes from Cetoscarus ocellatus, assembly GCA_037902135.1. NCBI lineage: Eukaryota > Metazoa > Chordata > Actinopteri > Labriformes > Labridae > Cetoscarus > Cetoscarus ocellatus. The sequence continues at coordinate 237,059 of JBAMNC010001613.1, read as the reverse complement.
GTGGAGATCTCTGGAAACACTTCAGCTGCTGCGGTTTGATGAATCATGAGGGTTTACTCAGTGATGCAACAGGGGCCTCTGCAGAGGGGCCCGAAGCTGTGGGCGCCCCCTGCTGGTCAGGGGGATGAACTGATGTTTACCATCACAGGTGAGGAGCAAAGACGTCGTGGTGGGGACATAATGGACAAAAACGTTTGTTTGGATGAATGTTATGATGGATAATAGATGGATGTATACACAGATGGATGAAATACTGTATGCATGGATCAGTGGATGGATGTATGGGTGGATGGATGGATGAATGGATGGATGGATAAATAAATAAAGGGCTGTTTTGTTTTACTTGGAACAACAAGCTGGTTTGTCCCAGCTGTTTGTGAACGTCTTACAAGCAGAAAAATCAGAATTTGTGTGTACTTAAAAAAAAAAAAAAGGAATAAATAATGAATTTGATGACTTTGTACTTTTGTTTGTGTTTCTCTTTGTGCTGAATTAAATGAAATAGAGTGGGGAGGGTTAGATCGGGCAGATCTTGGTGTTCTGTTTATTTCCACTTTGCATGGCGTCCCAACTCTTTAAGAATTTGTTTAAACTTGCAGTTTTTAAGCCTATTAATGTTTTAATTGTTAATTAGAATAAAATTCCTAATAAAAAATCTTCCGTGTTTTATTTCCAGAAAGCGGTCTGTGACCCACGCCCAGCTCATGCACGACAAAGGCCGGGCGCTGCAGGACTTTAAGCGGCGGATGTGGCTCCAGGAGCTCTTAGACGAGGTCCACACCGCCGAGATCAGAGACCTCCCCGTCAGAACCACGGCGGGAGGCGGCGGCAGCAGCAGTGGCGCCGGCGTGGGGCTGTCGGGGGTCAGCCTGGGCATCCACATGAGCACCACGGGCAGCACCCTGCACTCCAAACCGCCCGGAGGGACCAAGAACCTGCCCATCAGCTTCAAGCTGGAGGAGGAGGAGGGCACCAACCTGCCGCAGGAGACCAACAAGTCCCAGTCCTACAAAGACGGCGTGCTGAGAGCACCGAACAAGAAGAAGAAGAAAGGGAGGTCCGGGAAGAGGAGGGAGGGCGAGAAGAGGAAGAGGAGGGCGCGCTCGCTCGGCTGGAGGTCCGAGGAGGAACCAGGAAGTGGACTCCACCTGGAGTGGAGGTCTCTTCTCGGCCTGCAGAGGGCGCTGCTTTGAAACGCTGTCAGTCTCTGACAAAGGTGAGCTCACCTGCAGAAAACACGTCCAACATGTCCATCCACCATCTTTACAGCTGAATCCTTTAGGGGTCACAGGGGTCACAGATGGTCTCAGAAAGTCCCTGAGCTGGGCTCGACACCAGACTAGATTTTACCTTTCAGAATCAGAATCAGAAATACTTTATTAGTCCTCAAGGAGAAATGTGTTAGTTTCAGTTGCTCTCATACTCAGTATAGCAGCAGGAGTGTCAAATAAAGACATTAAAATAGATAAGAGCATAAAAATGAAGTTAAAAAGTTAAGAAAGCTGGTGCAGAATATTTAAGCTAAATCAGCTTCCCTATGAAGGAAAAAATAAATAAAATAAGTAAAGTGAGACTATAAACAAAGCCAAGGAATTTACACTATTAACATAACAATATTTACAATATGAACGTATTATGACAGCACTGTGTGACAGCAGAGCACAAGCACAGGCAGTAAAGAGGCCATCACAGGTCAGCCCAAACGCTGCTGCTCGTCTTTAACAAATACGAGGAAGCAGGAACAAAATGAAGGTGGAAAGCTGTTTTAAAAGTGCCACTGTCCTCCTGGTCACCCCTATAGAGACAATGACAAACTGAAGTTGAAGCTTGTCGTTGCTTTGGGGTCTAAAACTGGAGGAAAGTGACAGTTTGGAGCTGAAGCTCAGACGATCTGCTCCTGACCAGTCACATGTTCAGAGGGACCAGGGCGTCTTTAACCGGTGTAGAGAGCAGAATCGTTTGACCTCCAGTGAAGCCCCGCCCACCAGAGAACGTAACACCTTTTTCAAACATGAAAAATGACTGTAAGGATAAATATTAGGACACCTCAAGGACAAAGTGCAAATCCAAAGCTCCAAGTATTTGGTCAGGTCTGGTTTTTAGTTACCCTAAAACTGCCTGCAAGCTTCTGCACTTTGTCTTTATTGAACTAAATCATCGGTTGTCTCTGCACAGAAAAAAGGACGATGATTTAGAGCAGTGAAGACGAAGTGAAGAAGCTTTCTTAAATGTTTAGGTCATTCCTGTCCTGAACTCATGAAGAACTGCTTTTAAAAGTCACATGACAAAGATGAAGACTTTTCATCTTCACCTACAAGACGTCTGCCATCACCTGACCCCACTCTGCATTGAGAACCAAGTGTCCTTGTCCAGGTGTCCTTGTCCAAAACGCCTCCCTGAGAACTTCAGTGCAGTTTTATAACATTATGGCAGCGATAACCTGACATTGTACAAATCACAGGAAGACAGATTTTATTGAGCTTTCACGGTTTTTTCTGACACTGCTGATCACTAAAGTCATAAAGCATCATATTATTAATCTTTAAATATTGAACATTTTGACATCTTTAAACCCAAACATGCCTGTTAAATCACTGAATTTCTCTTTTTCTTCTTCTTTGTCTTCCAGAACCGTCCGGACAGTCGCAGTGGACTCCTAAATACTCACCTTACAGACTCCTGTAACAGTGATTGTTTGGATAGAAATTGGAAAATATTTATTGTCTGTAAATATTCTAAATATAGCAGAATTAGCAGAATATGATGAAAAACTTATTTGATGCTCTGTGAGGCGACAGATTTTAATCTTTGTGAATTCTCGCTTTATTTTTTCTTTTTTATTCCAAACATGTCAGATTTTTTTGCAGTAATTTATTTCGTCTGAATGGTGTATTTATTTTTAAATGTATCGAGGTGCTGCTGACCTTCTATATTTTTGTACCATATTGCACTTTAGATATATAAGTATAAATATATATACCATTAATTTTGGTCATTGACTTGTTTTTTGTGGTTTTATTGAAATGAAGAACGACGGTCGTCACTCTGTGTTATTTTGGACCTTTGGCTGTTTCCTGTTTTTTTTGTTGTTGTTTTCTCTTTTTTTGCTGCTGTTTTTTTTATTATTTGGATGTTTTTGGTTCGATGGATGCTGTTCATTGTCTCCGTTTGTGTGTTGGACCCTCCTGCTGCCTTCAGAGTTTCCTCCTCCACCCGCTCTGCTTCCAAAAGCCAAAGTTCAAAGTTCATCTGTGTATATACACCAAACACGGCTCGATGTTGTTCTGGTTCTGTTTTTTTGGCACTTGCACTGAGATAAACACCGTGTACTGAACAGATTAAACATTTGACAGAATCCTCCCTCATGTCTCTGCTGTTTTTAACATTCATTTGTGCTTTTATTGGTCATAACTGTGTGACTTTAATGCCCTTGGTAACTTCACTGGAGAAACTAACATATAACTCAGTGGTGTTCCACAGGGCTGCGTTCTCGGTCCACTTAAGCTCAGTTCAGTTTAATTGAAACTGTTATGTTCCTCCACAGAGCAGCTGCAAAGTAATTAACCTTGATTATCAAAATACTTACAGTAGACAGTAATATGATGGACAATAATTAGAATAAAAACGGGGAACAAATATGATAAACAAGGATTTTTAAGGTAGATTAATACTTTATGGATAAAGTGATCTTAATTCAAAATTTCATGTCATATTTTAAGGCTGATTCTTAATAATTTTATGAAATAATTCAGCAGATTATGCTTCTATACAGTTCTGTTTGGTCCCCAGCACTCCATCTCCTTGAAATATTAGAAAAAAACGTTATTTGTTTGGATCAATTAATTTATGTTTTAGCGCTTATAAAGGAAAAAAGATTTTTAAAGGGTCCTCTTTAAACTTTGGAACATTATTTAGGATCAAGTGTTTCAGTGACTGATATTTTTAAAACTAAATAAGATCAACAAAAACACTTAGAACTGATTTTGTATATTTAATAATCATTAATTTTAGCTTTGCTTCAAATGTATTGCTGAGGTGTGCCACAGGGCTCTTTCCTTGGTCCTCTTTCAGTTCCTTTTAACACCATCTTCTTCTTTCTTGTAATTGGAATAAGAAACAGTATCATTCCATTTATAATTTAACCTTTAAAATATTCCTTAATCCACATCCATTTTTCCATCATCACCAAAACAGTCACTTCTTCCCTTTGCCACAAACAACATTCACTGAAAATGTCATAAAATTCTGTTGAGACCTTTTGGATTTTTCTCGCTCACAAACAAACAAACAGACAAACAAACAAACACCTGTAAAAACAGAACCTCACTGGCCCAGGTGATTTTTCATTTCTCATTATTAAAAAGGTCCATTCAGGCTGATTAAATGCGTTGATCAAATGTTGATCCTGGTTGGTTGAGGGCTGCTTGCAAATGAAAACACATTAAATTCAGGGTGCTGGTTTGGCTCAGAGGGTAGAAACCATGTTCATTTCACAGTTTAAAGCTCTCGCCCCATGCAGGCGCTCTGGGTTTGATTCCTGTTTGCAGCATGTCCTCAGCTCTCTGAGCAGAAAACAGGATAAATACATCCAAGTACTCATCTGCAGTATGTACAATGACAGATAACGCCGTGCACACCGTGGCGGGACGTCCCGCCCTCTCTAAAGCGACTCTCTCACATTTGACCTCCTCTGGGAGTCGCCTCGGGTCACATGATCCTGCCCAGGTTTTTCTCCGGCTTTACTGGAAACCTCCAGAACATGAAAATCTTCCCAGAGCTTCCAGTAAAGCTGGAGAAAAATCTTAGAGGCCCGAGTTTCCAACACAGACTGAAGCCCTCAGTCAGCAGGGTTTATTAATGACTGAGTCAGTGATGAATTTATTTTTATAAATCCAGGAAACCAATCTCGCTGTAACGTCCTCGTTAGACTCCAAAACACTAATGGCCCAAATATATTTGGTTTTCTAAATACAATACTGACTGTATTTCATGGTTGTTGCCCACTTTCATGATATTTTTGGCTGATCTCGTAAAACCAAATCAAAATAGTTTGTTGCTCAAAAGACTGAAAAAATGTCCTTCAAGTTTTTTTTTTAAATAAAATCTCTGATTACTGTTTTAGACAGCGTGTGTGTGTGTGTGTGGGTGTGTGTGTGTGTGTGTAGTTTGATTTTATTAGAATAATTTCCAAACAGCACCATGTCTTTGGTAGTCTGTGTTGATAAGTAAACGGGGCTTCAAAAGGCCAAATATCATGTACTAGTCGCTGCTATGCAGGTCCAGAATGTACAATGTATCTGTGATATTTGCAGGAACTACTGTGTGTTTTTATAGGCTGATCATTCTGAAGTTAATATCAGGAACTGTAATGATAATGAAATGGGCCTAAAAAAGGCCAAATATCAGCACTTGTACCAGTCAAAGCTATGCAGGCCCACAGCCGCAGGCCGTCCACACCGAGGATCAGAGCAGCCTACAAAACAAAAACCAGGGACGAGCGGCAAAGAGAAGGAGAGAGGGGGCTTAGTGTGCTGAATCCCTGGCAGTCTAAGCCTGTCACAGCTTAAATATGAGCTGGTCCAGCCCTGAATGAAAGATTTTGGTGCGTCCGTTTGATCCTGGAAGTCAAACTGTCACAGTTAAAAATTAGAGACGTCACTAGGAACACCCCCAAGTCCACCAGCCCAGGACTGGAGCATGTTTAACTGGGATGGGATTCATGGGATGTTGAGCAACTTGGAGGCGGACACATCTGGCTGCAGATGTTTTGACTGATGCACTTTATCTTTCTCACATGGGCAATTTTAGCTTAATTGTCTGAAATTGTGACTTTTCTTTCTGAATGTACTGAAGTCTTGTTTTCTGTGCTTGATGACTGCGTGTGTTTGTCTAAAACTGTTGAATGTGCTGCTGTGTTGGCCAGGACACGCTTGAAAAAGAGATTTTAAATCTCAGTGAGGTTTTCCTGATTAATATAAAGGTCAATAATAAGAATAATACATTCCCCGTTCCTACATCCAGATTCCGAGGAAAATGGAAAGGCATTTATCAAAAAGGAAAGTTTTATGTTAACCCTTAAAGGAGACCGCACAGAGACCTGAAGACCGAAGGCTCTACCCCCATACTACTTTCAGAGGTTAGAACCAGCTGAAGAGTCTCGATCCAAAAGAAACAAGATTATTCGTAGGAAAGTTCTACGGTCATCAGATTGTCCTCTCCTCAGGTAAGTCCTTTTCGTCCTCCAGGTGGACTCTAAAGTCCCGTTTCCACCAGAGGGTTCAGTTCGGTTCGTCTCGGTACGGCTCGCTTTTTGTGGCGTTTCCATAGCCTAAAACCGGGACAGGACCCCTTATAAGCGAACCGTACCGTCCTACTTTTTGGACCCTTCTGTTGGGGTGCCAAGCATACCGATCCGACCCTCAGAAGGTGGAGCTAGAAACACTGCAGCCTGTTGATTGGTCGAAGGAGACGTCACTTCCCGTGCAACAGCGGTAATAAAGAACAACAAAGCCCCGCCATGTTTACATCTCCACTCGTCTTCGTGAATATAACTCTCGTGCTTCGTAACAAAAAGCCACATGCTGATCACAAAAAAGAAGAATTGCTGAATGTCTTCCATCGTTGCTCTTTGTTTACTGTGTCGCATTTTCTTCTTCGTTGTATTTAATAGCCGGGTACACTGTGTTGCGCTGCTATGACGTCATGCTATCGGCATCCAGCTTAGACGCCGCCTACCAAGTAGGGTACGGCTGGCTGTAGAAACGCAACCAGGATCAGGCTTTACTGATCCGGCCGGAGCCAAACCGTGGCGATCCATACCGGACCACCTGGTGGAAACGGGGCTTAAATGTCGGGCTGTGAACAATCAGAATCAGAGAGTCGACCTTTTCTGGTAAATTCCAGTACCACGGGCTCTGTAAAGGCCTCCAGGCCCACCAGCACGGTTCCCCTCCAGCTGTAAAGTTCTTGTCATCGCTCCGTTCTTCTGTCCGATTAAAGTCCGATCAGGACGTTTAAAAACATCTTCAACGGTCTGCAGGAACAGGAGGGAGAATCACAGCATCCACTCAGTGAAGCAGGAGCGTCAACAAACCACCGCCATGAACTCCACCTGGACTCACTGAGAGGGGACCAGCAGGTCCAGGCTGGAGCAGGAACCACAGGGATCTGGATCCAGGACCGGAGTCCTCAGAATAACCCCCCCCCCACGCTGCCTCCCGTCAAGTTTGGTTTGGCTTCAGGTCCAGAGCGGGAGACAGAGCAGAGCAGCAACAAATCTTAACACCACCCCAAGAAAAATAAAAGATGGAGGTCAGAAAGTCAGAGGAGATCCAGGACCAGGGTCTGGAGGTCAGGTGGTTTGACCCACATGACCTTGAGACATCAGGATGACCTGATGCTACATGGTTCATATTTCAGAGTGTCCATCCATTATTGTGCACGCTATATGTCAGAAATGATGTAAGGGATTTCCTTTAAACTCAGACCACCAGTCCACTTGGATTTAAGGATAGTATGGCTAGATTTTAAAGGTCACAGGTCAAGGTCAGAGTTTTTCTTGTTAACCTTTTGCTTGTTAAGGCAATATCACAGGAACGTTTAAAAGGATCTGCTTCAATCTTTGCACCAGTGTCCACTCTCTTCAAAGAATCGACTGAGTAAATTTTTTAGGTCAAAGGTCAAGGTCACTAGTCTCGTAACCAACCTCTGCTTGTGAATGCAATCTTGTAAACAAGTATCACAAGAATACTTCAAGGTGGTTGCTTTAAACTTTCACAAATGTCCATCATAATACACAGATGTCCCGACTAGATTGTGGAGGTCATAAGACAAAGGTCAAGGTCATGGTGTCTCTTGTTCATCTTTTGCTTGTCAAAGCAATATCACCAGAACACTGTCAGAGGTCAAGGTCATGAGTCTCATCACCGTTGTCCGCTGCTCTACAATGTAATCTCTAACCCACAACACAACAAGAACACCCAAAGTTTTCTTCTCCAGACTTTACACTAATGTCCCTCAGGATGCAAAGACGCATTGAAAAGATGTGGAGGTCATAGGTCAAGGTCAGGATCCTCATTCTTTGCTCCTTATCATACTTTACTTATGAATGCAATCTTGTGAAAGCAATATCACAAGAGTGCTTGAGGGCGGTAGCTTCAAACTTGGCAGGAACGTCTACAATTGCACAAGGATGAACTGACTACATTTTGGAGGTCGTCAGTCAAGGTCATGGTTCTTCTTATTCATCTTTTGCTTGAATAAAGTATCTCAGGGACGTTTATGGGGATTTGAATCAAACTTTGATCCATGTTCGTTTTCTCCAAAGAATCTGTAGATCAAATTTTAGAGGTCATGGGTTCAAATTCCAAGACTCTCCTGATTCATCTGGTTTCTGTCAAACTTCCACATTTGTGGTCTTTGGCTGAAGATAACTGATCAGATTTTCTGAGGGCAAAGGTCAAAGGTTCACCACCTGCTTGCTTAATGTTTCTGTTTGTTTGTTTTAAAGTTGGAGATCTATCTACTTTGACTCAAGGACAAACTGGTCAGATTTTTAAGGTCAAATTTTTGTCGAAGGTTTCTTTAAATCTCTGTGTGACTAAAACCACCTCCGCTCCTTGATCTTTCAGTCTTTGTCACTTTTATATTTTGTCGAGTAAGCTCCAGTCTAAACTTGTTGTGTCGTTCATTTCTGTTTAATTTAAATCTTTCTCTTAAATGTGAATTTTGCTGTTTTTCTATTAGTGTTTTGTTTGAAGTTAAAAAGCTGCTAATTCTTGTCTGTTTGCAGCACAGATGATGGATGAGTAATGGATCAACAGAGTTTCGATGAAGACTAATGTGATTTAAATGTCTTATTGATGCTGTTTGCAGGAGGGAAAAGCCTTTGCATCGTTCACTGAATAACAGAAAACAGCTCAGAGGCTAATTTACCAGCAGAAGTTCGTCTCTCACTCAGAATCGTTCATCATGACGTCCAGTTTGGACTTAAATTAAAGAAAATGTTGAAACTCCTCCAATTAAAGAGCGGACACTTGATCCTGATGGTCCTTCATTCGTCTTCTGTCGGCTTCTTTCACTCCGTCATCGATTGTTTCGGTCTTTTAACTCGGTCCAAATGATTTTAATCTGCAGGAGGAAACTGATCCGTGACTCTGTCTGAGTCTCCTCTTGTTATGACTGAACCCAGACCGAGGCCGTCGCTCTGGTGATTAAATCAGCTCTGATTGGACTGTTCAAGGTCAAGGGTCAAAGTCATCGATACTCCCTGTGAGCAGCAGATCGATCTGAGTCAGAGAGTCAATCATCGAACCCTCGTTAAAGGAGACGCTGATGTCGGAGTTTCTTGGATCAAAAGATGTCTTCAGTTTAATGTGAGGAATAAAAGAGTCTGAACACTGGGATGTGAGTTCTTGTTACGACCTGAAGTATATTTCTTTTTGAGGGTTAATGGAGGTCTGTTTTCAGTGTTTAATTAGAGGTGATAATAACTTTAGATTTTCTGTTTTAATGAAACTTTCATTCAAACATTTGCTCTTTTCTGCTAAAAGACAATTAAGGCTGCATTTACATAAATTAACCGTAAATAAAAACACTTTTATTAATCAGGCCTGCTCCTGCCTGTGTCCATCATGTCATGTTTGTTTCTTATTTTCTCACTTTTATTATTTCCATCATTAGATTTGTTTTTTCTTCATATTAGGTCATATTGATGCCTGTTCACTTACTCTAAGGTACTTTTTCTTCTCTTATTAAAACACAATCTGCCTAAAGGAGGCAAGTTAGCAAAGTTAGAGCAACTTATTGATTAATTTATATTTTATTAATATTGTAAAGAAAATTCTAATGATACAAAATGTCTTCATGTTAAAAAAATTATATATTTGTTTATTTATTTATTTATTTTATTATTGCAAAATGCATAAATATAACTATCTTTGTAGGCTCTTGGTCATATAGGTCATGGTCCCCTAAAGCTGATTTAAGTGATAAACTGATGATAAAATACTGAAATATCTAAACCAGTCCAGTTTCCTCTACAAAGGGTGAACAAGACGCAGGACATACATGAGGCCACAAGATGTCAGCATTTCCGAGCTGAGATTTATCTTTATTATTATTATTATTATTATTATTATTATTATTATTATTATTATTGTTATTATCATTATTTTACTGTAAACAAAATAATGTTCAAGTAAAGTCATTTTTTATTTGAAGTATTTATTATTATCATTATTATTTATACAATTACAATAATAATCATTATTATTATTGCTATAGTTATGATCATTGTTATTATTAGCACCATTTTTTTTTATTATTATCATTCTTGTTATTCTTATTCTTATAATTTTGTTGTTATGTTATTATTAACATTATTATTAACAAAATTATTAACATTTCGAAAATAGTTACTATTATCAGTGAGGAGTGCCCACTCATAGATTTAACAGTATTATGAGAGATATTAAAAGAATGTAAGAATCAAAAACACAAAGTCAAAACTGAGTAAATATAAATAAATAAATGAAAAACCCTTTTTCATCAGCCTTGTCCACCTTCAGAGTAAATACAGCAGCCTGTTAGACTCGTTTCACTCAAATATCTCAAGAAAACAAAATCCAGTCTTGAGTTACTTTCTGATTTGTTTGTGTAGTTTTCTTACTTCAGGTAAACTCCCACCTGTGCCCCCCCTCCGGTCAGTGCAGTTCATATTCAGGCCTGAGGGGGCAGTAGAGAGCTCCCGACTCCTGCAGCCTGCGGATATTTCCACCGTAGAAGAAGAAGCGCTGCCGTCTGCACGTGGGAGCAGCAGCATGTCTCCGCCGGGAGGAAAGATCAACAGACCGAAGACGGTAAGACACGTGATTACCGGGACGGTACCGGTGATTACCGGAACGGTACCGGTAACTAACGGGACGGTACAGGTAAACAGGACGTACCGGTAAACGGGACGGAGCCGCTGAGGGTAAATGTGAGGGTTAGCATTAGCATTAGCATTAGCTCTGAGAGCTAACAACAACACTGATGCTGTGAGAACTGTTAGCAGATAAACTGAGTTTGACCTTTAACTTGGATTAATTAACAGGTTCATGATCTTGTATTTAATTAATGTTAATGACTATTGTTAGCGTTAAGTGTAATCGTACCAAAGTTAAAGTAAAATATGAATAATAACTTCATAACAACTACAGTAAGACTATAACAGCATCAGAAGTGAATGAATCAACAAGACACGTGATTAAATATAATTATAAATTCATATATTATGAATGTGTAAGTGCTTATATGTGTATATTTTTATTTATTGGTTTGTGGATTAGTATTTTTGTTGATTAATTGATCATTATTATTTTCATTTGTGTTATATTAACATGGAGGAAAAGTTTGTTTTAACACATAAATAAGTGTTAAAAACTGTTTAATTTAACCGTTAGTGTATCTGCACATAGTATCAATATCTAACTATGTATAACAGTCGCTATTTATAATTTTATTAAACATTTTACAACACTTTTTATCTGCCTGCTTTTGTTGATGTATCGGCTGTAAACATGGGCAAAAAGTTAAATGACAGGAGTATTGGTCTGATAATATATTTTTCTCTTGTGTTTGTAGTCAATACTGTTGATACTGTTAATACTGTTAAATACTGTGATGCCTTAAAGTCCCCTCAGGATCAGCACAGTTTCTAAGTGGAAATCTTGATCTTGAAGTGGCTTTTTTGTATTTTTCTACATTTCCATTGCCCTTTTTTATCTGCTGTTGCACCAACCAAATGTTCGCCTACTGGGTGTCTCACTTAAATTGATCTTTGACTTTATTTTATTTTATTTTTTTCTGAGTTGTTGATAAAATCACAACAGAAACCTCAGCCTCAGTCTGCATAACTTTATCTTATAAAGATGAATATTTCTCTCAGTTTCACGTTTATAAAATCATAATTAAAGTGCATAAATGTTCAAAAACATGAATGTGAAGTGAAGTTTACAGGCTGTGAATATAAGTCTGTTTTTATTTTTCTAATATATTTCTGTTGTTTGTTTTTCAGGAGCTCGGGAAGAAGCTCTTCAAGCGGCGGCGAGTTTTGAGTAAAGAGAAGAGGAAGAGGCATCAGATCGTTGGAGCCGTGGTCGATAAAGATCTCATCACACTCCATCACCTCAAGAAGAGGAAGTCAGTTATTATTGCATAACCTTTTATTCTAAGATCCAAATTAATGCAAAAATCTGACTCTATGTTAATTTTAGGGATTTTTCCGGACATTTCCGAACTCATCATCACTGATATCGATTTTCTCTCAAGAGCACGAAGCCTCCACCTCACTAAAATAGATCTGCTTCTTTCATGATGAGAGTCTGTTTGTGTTGGAAACAGATTTAGAGCAAGAAAAACAACATTTTAAACTTTAATAAATTATATTTTTGAGTATAAAAGTGGACTTTCAGTGTTGATAAGGTAAAACTTCATGTTACTTTGGACATTTTGCTTATTTGCAGCACATATACGAGACATTTATGGACAATTTTTATTGACAAATATTTGCAAAAATGTTCGTATCTGCTGATTCTGATATGGATCTGATGACATTGTGCCCCCTTGTTTAATGATCTTCTTTATTGCTAATTTAGTGTCTCGTTTTATTTCCAGGAGTAAAGAGTAAGACGTCGTGTTGTTTTCTCACGATGTTTAAAGATGGAGCTCCAGCTCCTGAGACTGACCTGTTAATGCTTATTACTGTGGCAATAATCCATCTGTTGACTTTTCTTAAAATAAGAGGATATTTAAGTGACGTCCTTAATCAGGTCTCCTTTAAAGTGTTCTTTGTTTTTATGTGTTTAAGCTTTATTTATCCCGGAGGTCAGGGATCTCTTCTCCAAGAGCAGCAGCACTCAGTTAAAACAAACATGCATACAGACTCATACAGAAGACATTAAACAGTAAAATGAATAATCAGTCATCAGTTGAAGCAGCTTCACAAGTGAGCAATATAAGATGATGAAAATGAACTTACTGGATCTGTTATAGTGACCTGTTTTTCTGATTTTATTATCAAATACTTCACGTTCATTTTTGCATAAATAAGTCATTTTTCTGCAATAAATCCAAAATGTACTGTTTGATTTCACTTCACTATGAAGATGATTATTGGATTGGATTGGATTTAACTGATGTGTTGGTTTAATATAAGTATTTTTATTGTTTGTGAGATGATCAAGTGCCTTTCAGATTTATTGACTTGTAGCCTTTTTTATATTGAAGTGATATTTAATTAGGTAACTGTAATTTCACTTCATTCTGGCCTGTTTTGCCGTGGCCTTGCTGCTCACTCAGTGTTGCTTTGTTTCAGGTCGAGCCCGCGGGCGAACATCACCCTGTCTGGGAAGAAGAGGAGGAAGCTGCTGAAGCAGCTGCAGCACATGCAGCAGGAGAAGAGCACCATGGAAGGTACAGACACATGAGGTCCTGATGTTCAGAGAGATCGATCAATCAGTCAATCAATCTATTCTTCTATCTATCTTTATTTGTATAGTGCACGTTCATAACAGTGTTATCTCAAGACACTTTAAAACAGAGCAGGCTGTAGACAAACTATTCAATTATAGATACACATACTGTATATACAAATACATATAATAAATATATTTGTATTTACACATCCATCCAGGCAGAGACGAAGAGGCTGAAATAAGAATTTATGATAGAGACAAACCCATGGACGCGCAGATCATAAATCTGTCCTCAGCACATTTGTCTCTGCTGAATATAGATTCAATCAATCAATTTTTATCTGTAAAGCACCATATTTGTTGAATATAAATGTATTAAAGGTAAGCCCCTTCAGATGTGGCATCTCATTTTCAGAGGGTCCTCATGTCTGTATAGTTGTAAAGATAGTTACTATGGATGAATAATCAATACAACCATGGATAGAGAGATCAATCTAATATTAACATTAATGTCTATAATGATTATTATCTGGAGAGGAATGATGTTGATTAATATAGCAGCATCAAACTGAACTGTCAATAAAATGGGTTTAGCTGGTCTAAAAGTATGAATTTAAAGAGATGAACCTTTAATTCTGATATTAAATCTACAGAGCCGGCTGCTTCCGCTTCACTGTTATTGACAATATCAGAGTTTAAAATCCTCTAAAACTCTCCAGGAGGATTTAATGTCACCGAGAACCAAGGGTGAACATTTCTGAGGCTTGAGATCATCTCAGGAGGCTCACTCTGAGACCCTGGAGACGTCGTGATGAGGGAGCAGGAGGTGTGAAAACGATCAGTCAGGACTCCACACAGTAAAGAGAGAGCAGCAAAGGCTCATGGGACTTTGAGTCTTTAGAGGTTCAGGTTTCAAAGCTGACTTAAGAGTTGGTTCAGTGAAGATGTTGTGATTCATTTTCAGTTGAAGCTCCGACTGCACCACAGAAGAAGATCCAGTCCTCCACCACATCCACGACTAAGTCGAAGAAGAAGAAGAAGGCGGCGGGTGGACAGGAGGACGTGGAGATGGAGGACGTCGAATGAAGAGACTGAGAGGCAATGTTTGATGTCTGAGGGAGTGACGGGTGTGTCCTGATCAGACCTGAAGCTCTGATCAGTTTGTCCTCAGAGGAGGACATGTGAGGACGGGAAGGGGGAAGACTTGGAGACAAACAAGGAAGAGGGAGACGAGTTCAGGCCTCTCAGTCAAGACAACAATAAAACAACAAATCGTTTATTTTCACGTCTTAATAGGAAGTTAAATTCAGACTCTGACAAAGTTCAGACTTTTGAGAGAGACTTTTTTCTAATGAATAAAAGGACTTAAAGTGTTAAAGAAAAGAATCTGTTTCAGACACCATTTTGATGACTGTAACTGAACCAGACAGCATGATTTTTAAAACTGCTCCTCACGCTCTGAAGTCATCGGTTTAATTCTGTTTATATTCCATGAATTAATCCAAGAATCACCGTGAACAGTTACAGCAGCTCTGATGTCCTAACCTACAATCTGCAGGTCCGTTAAAAAGATGTGCACGTGTTTGTGAACATGGAGAACTTTTATTATTATAATTAAATAAACTGAATTCTCGCCTTATAAGTTTACTGACTGCCATGTCACCTCTTTACATGCTGTATACGCTGAGGCGAGGTGAAAGGCTGCCCCGCCTTCGCTGTGTTTTGACTTTTGTGTTTCTGTCTTTAAATGAAAGTCAGAATATTTTTAATGGAGATTAATGCAGTATTCTAATATTCTCTGGACACAAAGATTTTTACTTTAAATATATGTATTAAAATAGTTCAATGCATGTTTATGATATCAAAAATCAATCTATTTTATATATTATTTTATATTTTAATGAAAAAGACTTCATATTTAATCATTCATGCACATTTTTCTTCTGTCAGGGCAGGTCTTCCACACAATCTTGAAAATCAGTCATTATATAACAGTCTAAATGAGTTTATTTATGGAGATGAAATGCTTTTCTTTCTAATGCATTGTTGGCATTAAGCATTTTTAATAAATAATGAAGCCACATGTGAACTGTTGTAATCAGGGATGTTAATTGAAACTAACAAGTCACTATGCTGACCTTTTATTTTTTTTACTGATGTTTTGGCAGCATTGATCTTCCATATTTAATGCACATATTGAAAGGTTTGAAAATTCTTACTTCCTTAAATTGTTAAAGCTGCCAAGAAACCATCTACAAAATCAGTTCAGCTTTTCAGAGTTTATTATTTTCGCAGTTTTTCTAAAGGTTAGAGATGGTGACTAATTTTTCAGCTGTTCTTTAGTACAATCATCTAAATTATCTGTTATATAATGCTCTAAATGACTTTATTATGGAGCTGAAACAATTCTTCCTTCATTTGCTTGCATTAAGCATTTTAAATAAATAATGAGGCATGCACATGTGACCTGTTTATGTAATCAAGGATGTATTTTGAAATTTGACCATTAATACGGCTGTGCCTTTAAATTTGATCTTTTTTATGTGTATTCTTGCAGCTCAATCTCCTGTACGTCATGCTCATGTTAACTGAATTATTGCTGTGAGCAGCATTTTTATTGGTTTAAAATTCATTTTCTTCCAGATGTTTTTTATTCTGACTGTCCTAGATTGTGAAAGCTGCCAGTGAACTAATCCAAAACTGTTTTTCTTCAAATATATATATATTAAATATATATACTTTTTTTGAACTATTTTATTCAAATTTAATGCAGAATTTCTGAATCCACACCTTTCAATAAAGGGTTACTGTTAATTTTAGTTTATAAATGATCTAAAAATCAGATGAGCACTTAAGTTGTTTTTTTAACCCTACACTTTAAAAATTTGATGAGATTGTGATTTATTTTTCTGCAGTTCTTCAGTACAGTTATTTAAATTATCTATAATATAACGGTCTAAATGCCTTATTTGTGATTTTGTAGTGCTTTTCCTTCAAATCTATTGTTTGCATTAAGCATTTTTAATAAATAATGAAGCTGCTGCTTGTGGACTGCTTGTATAGTTAGGGTTGTCTCTTGAAATGTGACTGTTCATAAAGGCAATACATTGATCTATTTATTTATTATTTTTGACAGCATTGATCTTCCATAAACCATGCTCCTATATAAAACAAAATATCATTGTGATAACATATTTATCAGCTCTTCTTTTACTGTGTTCTTCATTTTTAACGTCTCAGAATTGTGAAAGCCTCTGAAGCTGATTTTTAATTTTGTAATTTTTTTAAAGGAAACCTTTAAACTGGAGTTTGAATAACTGTATCAGGATGGGTCTGCTTTAAATGTTGGTATAAAAATTGATATTAAAATCAGATTAACTTATTACAGTTGTGTTTTTAAACTATATGTTTTGAAACAAGATTATTTTTCATCAGTTCTTTAGTATAATCATGATAATTCTGTGTTATATAAGCTCTTAAATGCCTTATTGGTGCTGTTGTAGTGATTTTTTTCGGATGTATTGTTCAGTTTTCCTCCTCTTTCATTATTAATGAGGCTGTGTCCTGTCTCATAAACACCGATATATTTAATTCTGTCGGTTTTATATTTAATCCTGATTTAACGGTGCTGTCAGCCCGTCGGTGCCGCCGTAATTCGGTGTGTTTACGGCTGTTTTCGGGACGCAGGCTCCATCCCTCCCCCCTCCGAGGACAAAGACTAAAATGGGTCAGACTCCGGAGGAACCAGCCATCATGTTCTCACCGAGCGGAGACCGACAGGAGGACGCGGACGGCGGGCATCATGGCGCCCTGACCCTCCAACATGGCTCCCGGAGCGCGCGACGCTTTTCCCTCCAAATCTAACGGCGGTTACCGGGCTTCACCGGGTTTTCCCGGGCTTTACCGGACAGAAAAACACGGTTTAATCTGAGCTGCGGGGGGCTCCGGTGTTCTTCTCCATCACCATGTCCTCCCGGGATGGGTGAAGCAGCAGACCGGGACTGAACCGCGTTAACGGGGATCTCCGCCGCCGGGCTCCAGGCTCCAGCCGCACACCGACTCACCGCTGCCCACCGCCCGGGGGAGGGCGATGGACGCCGGGCAGAGCTGAGCCGAGTCCTCGGGGGTGGAAAACAGGTACGGCGGAGAGACGCGGCGGTACAGGCGGTCCCAGTGTGACTGTTTCCCGGTAACATCGTCACCGTTATGACCGGTACGAGCCGTGCCGGTGCGGCAGGTGCTTAATGAAGGTGAACCGTCGACAGGAGAATATTTAATCCTCCAGTTAATGAGAGATTTACCGGCATTTATGTCTCATGTCTCTAGTACATTATTTACGAAGCTGGAGCATCCTCAGCCTCATACAGCCTCAGACCAGCTGTAGGGGAGACCAGGGTTGGTTGGAGCACTTTCAGATCATTTAATGGTTTCTGTGTTTTGTTTGGGGGCTTATCCCTCAACATTTCTTATTATAAAATCCAAAGATTATACGTGTTTGTGTCAAAGCCACATTTTCAATCAAATGATTTTAAATAACTGGCAAAAATTAAGTTAATTTCTCAGAAATGCCTTTTTCACATAGAAATGTCATACGCCTGGAATGTTGACTTATTTTATTAATCTAATTTAAGGAGCATTTCTGTTTGAAAGCACTAAATGCATCTTTTAGTGTCGGGTGAATATGCTGTCCTGTCAGCCATGGAGGTTAATAACACATTACCATCGACTAAAATACATTTTTCAGCAGGAACCTTTATGACTGCAGTGATTCTCATCATGTAAGTTAACTTAAAAACATATTTTTATAACAATAAAATAAACTGCCTTGCTCTTTCAGTTGGGTTTAAGCTGCTGTTAAATTAACTTTTTAGGAAATAGCTGCAATAGAGACTCGATAATGAAAATTAAATAACAAATGAATTTTCTGTCCAGTTCTAAGAAACACTAGAGGCTGATTATTTTCTAACTATGAGCTGCTCTTATTACGCCTTATTTAGTTTAGTTTAGTTTATTTGTCCCCGTAGGGAAATTGGGGTGTGGCAGGGATCACAGACATTTGGCAACAGAATCAATCATTATGTCATAACACACTGCTGTGGTGAAAAAATAGAGGCTGGTCAAAAGAAGTGTCAAAAATAATATTTTTCGCAGAGACGATCAGTGATGGTTTGAGACCTGAAATTTATTTATTTTGATTTACAGTTGATCTCTAATGACATTATTAATTAATAAAATAAGTTCATATATCTGACTGCTTGTATTTTTATCTAAAATGGAAAATCAGGGATACTCCTCACTGCCCTATATCATTATATTGAATCTTTAACTTAATCATCGTGAGACTAGTAAAGATGCACAGCCCTATAGGTCTTAGAAGAGAGTGGCAGGTGGGGGAAAAGCACATTTCTGACCGTGTTTGAAACTCAATATGAACTCTCTTTTTGTTTCAATCATCAGAAATTGCAGCCAAACTCATGCTCACTCTCTGAACTTCACAGTGAAGTTTTGCAGAGATATTGTGCAATTTAGGCTTCAGTCTGTTAAAAATATGACCGAGGATCGTAGAGTTTATGTCCCATTTGGTACCATCGATCATTAAATAATGGAGATTTTATCACTTTGAATTTTGTGGAATTCAAAATGTGGATGCTGCTGATGTCAAAACACTTGATCACTGTATCCCAGGATGCTCATTAAATCAACTTAATTTAATATAAAACTAAAGTCATAAGTCATCGGTGTTGCAGGACAGAAAGTTTGGGAGCAGACAGCCTGTAGGAGTTTGTCTGTAATATTGGATTTGTCTGTAATTTATTTTCAGTACGACAACACCTCAGCCAATATATGTAACATTTATGGCAAAAATAACAGCTGTAAATATATGTAATCATTAATACACCTCATACACTGATAATCAGTTTTTTAGGCATTTATCTGCTTTCTTTTTTTTAAATACCACTGCACACTGTAAATACATATATACATTTATCTGTAAAGGCCTATTCATCCTGTTTCAAAATCACTGCTCATCTCTGCAGCTCCTTCACTTCATCGTCTGTGGGCCTTTGTGTTGTGTTTTTGTTTTTTTATGCCTCTTGTAGATACTGTATATTTTTATATCTACCTAATTTTATTTGCACTATTTTCTACCTACATTTATACTTTTATTCCTCCTGACTCTTTATTTTTATTCTGACTGTATGTTTATTGTCTTTTACAGCAATTTACCAAGTCAGACTCCTCGTATAAGTAAATGGACTTGGTGTTAAATTATCATTCTGATATCACATCGATAATATTGTGCATCTCCATGTAAAACCCCTTCAGTCATATGAGTGCCTTAAAAAGGCAAAATAACAAACTGTTTTATAGTAAATGAGTTCATCCTTTGACACTCCTGTAAGGATGCAGGTGTTGTTATAATTAATATTGACCTCTGTATAGGTCAGAATAATCAGAATTCTGACCTCCTTGCCCTCAGTGAGCCCATGTCGACCCCCATGCCCTCCTGGAGCTCATAAGACTTCATGTTCTTTTTAAATCGTAAATATTTCTCAGAAATGGGCGCGTCGGTTTGTTTTCTCCTGGTCTGATGGTGGGTCGGATATCAGTGGCTGTAAACCAGATAAGATGAACTAAATCCCCTTGTTCCTCCAGCAGGCAGGTTAAAGTCCTGCGGGGCGGACTGTGGACCCGAGACGCCCTGAGCATCTGATGGAGGACTGTCCACGCCATCGGCCCGGTGAGTTCATCCTCTAAATATATATATATATATAAATATTCTGAATCTGCAGACTCATCTGGACCCAGAGTGACCTCCTTCACTCCCAGCAGAGATCCAAGAAGGCAGGAGAAGGTTTATTTTTAGGTTTCTATTTCCAGCTCTGATTGGTTTCTAATTTTGTTCTTTTTGTTGTTGTTTGAGCAGAGACAGATCTGGGGCTTCGAAACATCAGGAGACCGAGTTTTAGAGTCTCAGAGAGTCCAGGCTGTCAAAGTCTAGAGACTAAGGTCCAAAAAACCTCCATCTTAATGATGTTCGATTAAAAAACAGAGAAACGAATCATATCAATGATCTGCAGTTTAAGTTTGACTGAAAACCCTCTGAATTGTCTGTTGGTCTTACATCATCAGACAGATTTACCTTTAAACACTCGCTGACTTTGTCACATAGAGCCTTAAATTCAGCTCTCAAATGGACATCATTGAATAATAATTTTATTTTAATCTGTTCCTTCAGCCCTCCTGTACGGAGGCTGTTGGGATGTGTTTGGTGATTCTGTGTCATGTGGTGACAAACTCGTCCGTTCAGATAAAATCTTCTTTTATGAGTTTATACTGAAAATAACTGACAGATAAATTAGGGGTGTTATTTTTTATTTATTTAACCCTTAAAGGCACTTTTACCCGTGGAGGTCAGATTTTTTCACCTGGTATGACGGTGACTTCATCGTTCACTTTCATGGCCGAGTCCCCGTCATGATGGAAATCACTGAGGACAAACAGACCGTATTTATGATATTAGACTTTTGTGTGGCTCTCTAAACCTTATGATGGAAAATTGGGATTTGAGAAAATATCTGTTTATAATTTTAATGTCATTTAAAACTAAGCAAGTTTCAGGAATGGCTGTCCAAGATACTGTGATATTTCAGCTATTATATTTTAGTCAAGCCTGAGGCCGACATGTGACTCTCTGTGAAATTCGTGTAATTATTTCTGCCACAAGGACAATAAAGTTTTTTCGGCACTCTTTATTTTGGGATGGCAGTATTCATATTTATTTAATACATCAAAACAGATGGTCTTTTCCCGTCTGCCGTCAACATTTTTTAAATTTCAGGAGGTAAATATAGGGGAGAGATATAAATTAAAACAAGTGAACAAGGTTTTCTTCAAGTAAAAACCCAACAGCATTACTACGACATCACATCCACAAAATCTGGTCGTAAAGGCCTCACATGATAATAAAGTTTTTAAATGTTGTTTAATAACACTCATTAAAACTGTATTTTTATGCATTCAATATTGGTTTGGGTTCTTAATGCTGTGAAATGATTTGAAATAAGTTATTTTAGTGAGAGTACACTGTAGTGTGTGTCGACCCCTCTGATAATATCATGATAAATCACAGTAGCTCTCGATATATCGGGACGTATTGTGTTGTCTCCGCTCTGTCGTGATCTGGAAAACGCGAGCACACGCTAACGACCCAAAGATATTCAGTAATTAGTGTTTAGATGATCCTCTGGCCAGCACCATCTTTGAGAAGTGTTTTCAGTCTTGTGCGTGTTATTATTTTAATTTTATATATATTATTTTGTGGTCTTTGTGTTGCAGTGTATTCCTGTGGATCTCTGCCCTCCTGCCTCGGACCCTGAGCTGTTCCTCCTATCGGACCGCCCTCCCACAGAAATGTCTCCCTCAGCTTCCCGTCCTCGCTCGTGGACGCTGCGGCTCCTCCTCACCTCCCTCCTCCTGCTGACCATCATGACGTCACTTCCTGTGTCGGCCGTGGAGGCGGAGACGTGTTTCTCCAGGCAGCACCAGGGCGTGATCGTGAACGTCCGACTGGCCTTAACCAGAGCGACCACGGTGATGGACGCCCGCGCCGTCCACTCGGAGAGGGACTGCGTGCTGGCCTGCTGCTCCGAGGAGGTCAAACCAGGTCAGAACACCTGAGGGCATCTCAGTCAGGCTTTGTTTACACTTTATTTTGATATTTTTGTCTTTTAACAAACACGTGGAACAAACAGACAGGATGTTTTTGTCAGCACTTAATGTTAAGATTAAATTTGGGGTGCACGATGTTGGATTTTTGCCGATATTCGATATACTGTTATGTTTTAATTCATTATCGCAGGTCCCGATATTTCTGGTCAAGAGCTCAAGCTCTGTACTTAACAAAAATGGACTTGTTTCTTTTAGTGTTACAGTATATTTTAGCGAGGAACAGATGTAAAGCAAGAAAAACAGCATTTAACTGTTGAAAAATGAAACCCTTGATTTTTAAATGTACCCATGCAGTGATGAAAAGGTGCATCAATATTGTACATTTGTGTAATTTGCCGGTATTCCAGCGGATATATGGCCGATAAATATCTGCAAAAATTTCAGTATCGGCCGATACAGATACTGAACTTTTTAGGCTGATATCAAACCGATAATATCATGCATCCCTAGATTAAACTATACATAAAATAAGACAAAACATAACTGAAATTTACAATAAGGTGACAATAAGGTGTGCAAGTGAGTATTTCTTCTGTCTCCTTTAATAAGTCAAATAATGTCCCTTGGACTCAAAAGTCTCCTATTATTCCAGAAGTAATTTCACAAAGGACGACATCACTTCAGGTTACAGTGTAGTTTCCAGTTTTTTTCAGTATTTTTCCCCTTTTTTGGCATCATACCGCAGAGAAAATGTCAGTTGTTCCATTTATGTCCTGAATTATTTCCTTCCACTCAGTGATCGTTTTTCAATTCCTTATTCAACCATTTCCTGGTAATTGCCTTTCTACTACCAACTCGTAGTATTCGTAATTAGTACCTGTCCTGTTTTTTAAGTCCAGTTGGCTCACATATACAGCACTGAAAGAAAACTTAAGCTCAGGACCGATCATAGACCTAATAGCCGTCATAATATCCATCCAGTAAGAAGAAAACAGGACAATCCCAAATAAATGAAAATGGCCTGCAGACTTGTTACCACACGGTCTCCACACTGACCATACTCTGGATGGTTCTTTTGTATTTGTTTGATTTTAGCAGTGATAAAACACCTTCAAATGTTTTTTCAGGTGTATTCTTGGTCGACTGCATTCTACATATGCTTAGTAATTCCTCTTCGGTCAGTTTTGTGTTAGCATCTTTCCAAACCCACAGGTTTTTAAGGGAGAGTCGCTCGTGAGAAAAATCTGTCTCCATCTGAAGTCCTCGCAGCCCAGCTGGTCAGAGTGGACGCCTCCGGGAGGTGCTGCTCCGGTCTGTTTCCTCCACAGACTGATTCAGCGTCATGAGAGGAGCCTTCGTATCTGTTCAGTAAATGGAGGTCTATCTGAGACGTCATGACCTAAAATAAAAACGTGGGAGAACGTAAAGTCCCTGCGCCCTACTCGGGCTCTCAAAACAACCAGTCCTGCTCATGAATGAACGTTCTCCAAACATTTGACCAGGCACAGCAGTTTGAGTGATGAAATGTCAAATTCTGTTTTAGTTCAGGTGTGAGTGCTGCATTCCCCTTAGAGAAAGGTGAAGGAAAGGACTGATGCTGGAGGGAGCAGCCGCTGGAGCTCACGTCCTTGTCCGTGATCGCTGCTCCTCCTGGTGGTCAGACTGAGGACTGCAGCTAGTGTCACAATGAGGCACCTCGGGTCGTTAACCAGTCAGTTACTCGTACTGGCAGCACCAAGAGTCTTGAAGAGAGAGGATCTACAGGCGGTCCACATGACCTCCTGCGTGGTGGATAAGCAGCAGACATGGCGAAGGGCAGGCGTCCACAGGGAGGTGGCGCTCTCAGCCTATCACAGCACTTCCTGCTTAATGTTGCCCAGTAACGAGATGAAAATAACTCCGTGTGCGTCTTAATTTCCTTAATTCACTGACACATCACCCAGAAACATGAACACAGAGTCAAGACCTCGGGTCTACCACTGACCGGAGCTGAAGACCAGGACAGATTCCTCTGTGAGTACGAGACGGCTGGTTTTCACCTCCGCCATTGTTGTCCCGCCCCTTCTTGATTTTGATTGGTCAGTGAGGGAGTAGTGACATTGTCGAGTGATGTGCTCTCTCAGATCAGAAGTTGAACTGAGCGTGGCGACAAAAATCGTCTGACGCTGAGAGGTTTTTCTGCGGAGGGCGCTGAGCACCAGGAACGCTGCATCACATTTTTTATTCGTGGTTTATTATTAAAAACAAACGCAACCAGTTCAGAAAATACAGAAAATACTGAAATATCAGCCCTGAGACATAACTGATGCTTAGACTGTATCTGTAGACTCCTGTGCTGCCTGCAGGCATTATTAAGGTCCATGTTTGCCTCCAGTTGTGGTTTGTTTCGCCTCTGGGCGAAGCCTCTCTTTAGATAGGACTTTATTAATCCGTTGGAAAGACTCGCTCAGGGAAATTAAGATTCCAGCAACAGCATTATACACAGTACACAAGGTATCAAAAGGAAAATCAATTTGCAGATATAATAAAGATATAAATAAATAATAATAAAAATATGGCTACTGGCTACTCCTTCCCGTCCTCAGTCTTCCTGTTACTCCTCCTCCCCCCAGTGAGGAGCTGTACCGTCTGATGGCCCGAGGGACAAAAGATTAAATGTAAATAAATCCGATATTTAGGTCCACTTAAATATTTTATTAAGCACCTGAGCAGCAGGGTGAGTGAGTCTGTTATCACGCTGTGTCTCAGTGATTTATCTAACTCCTCTCAGAGGCTGAAGCAGTGACAGCAGACTCTGTAAACATCATTAGGAGGAGCCGAGTCACCGGGTTCATCCCAGGATCCGGTCTGGACCTCAAAACGACTCGATCGGGTCAAAGAGACTCGGAGACGTCTGTTTGAGACTGCACTGCTGATGTGACAGAGACTCCACTTTTATCTTTAAAAAGCTGCAGACGAGTGAGTTCAAACCTGATCAGGATGTAAAAATAGACAAAAATCTGACTGAGGGACAAAAAAACAAAGAATGGGATTAAAATGAGGCCTGAAAAAGGATTCAAATTAGACAACGTAGTTTTATGAAACTGCTGTGAAACACACCAGAGAGTCTAGAGTTATCATGATTTCAGGGGGTAAAACTTCGTCATAATGCTGGAAATATAAAATAATATCAATGCAGTGGCTACAAATACAACTTTAACACCAAATATCATATAAATACTTATTTAAATGATTAAAAGAATGCAGTCAAACTCATACACTTTAGGTAAATATCTCTAAAAAGTGTTCATCTTTAGTCTGATTTAATCTGTATGCAGTCAAAACAGTGTGTAAGACTGAGCTTGTAATTTTCAAATAGTTTTATCATTTTAAAGAGTTTTAAATATGACTAAATGTGTATATATTAGGGATGTATGATATTGTCGATATCTGCAGATATGTACTGAAGCCTCCTCTATGACGGGCACCTGCAGCCCTCGGTTTAGCACATTTCTGCATTTTGATTTTAAACTGATTGTAAAATCTGCTAAAAAAGGGTCTTTTATGTCAACAGATTCATAAATCAGTGTTTGTGGCTCTTATAAAGCATGATTATACCATCACTGTTTAAAAATTATATTTGCATATAACAGCTGCAATAAAATAAACGACTTTCAGTTATTTCTGTTTGTCAGTATCGACCAAAATAGGTTTTAAAATATAACCTACTTAATAAAAAATCCAATATCCTGCATCCCCGAAAAATGTATTTATATATATTTTTATTTACATATTGTATTTTTATGATTTTTTTTTTAACACAGCATTTTAAAGTTGTATCAATAGTGCAGTAAACACATTTAAACTTATTTAAAAAATATACTTAACAATTAAAAATGTGTCTGTCCTGGCTATAGTGCAGTATTTCAACTTTGCACTTGATTTAATTGCATAAATAATATGTTCTGTCATTTAAAATAATATTTCATGTCATGCTTTTGGAGGATCAGCACATTAATGAGTAACTGTTGCAGATGTTTGATGCGATCGGTGCAGCCCGTCTGTAGTTTTGATGGATTTATTCCTCTCTTACAAACTTTTCACATGAATGAGAAATCGTTGTTTTTAACTTTTGGTTCCCTTAGAAAACACCCATCATCAGAATAACTGATATTCAGCATTTTTAGCAAGATGAATGTTTGAACACACCAGATATTCTTTCTCCAAGACGACCTGCTGACCTGGAGGTCCAGGATGGTCAAACACGGTGAGGCGAAGCGCTCTGCTGTCTCTGACTCCATGTTTTTATCTCTGAAGGTGCAAAGTGCAACATGGCCGTGTTCAACTCGAAGAAACACCCAGGTGAAGACAACTGCTTCCTGTTTCACTGTCAGACGGAGCAGGACTGTCCCCTGATGAAGGCTCAGGACGGAATCAACACCTACGACATCTACAAAGGTACGGCCATTTTGAAAACTGTGTTTGTGCCGTGCTCCTTCCTGCTGCTGCGACAGCGTAATGCTCTATAAATTTACGCCTATTGAGCATGTGCGGGATTTACGTACCTGAACGTCTTCATGAAGGTTCAGACTTGACTTCATCTTCTTCCTCCGCAGGTCTGATTCATCCGCCCACATTAAGACCTCCAGCCAAGACCTCCAGCACCACCACCACCACCACCACCACGACACCCACAACTACAACCACCACCACCACCACAACAACAACAACACCAACAACAACAGCGCCACCTACCACGACCACAGCCACCACAGAAACTCCTCTACCCCTCATCATCATCGCCACCATGGATCCAGTGACTCTGCCTCCACCTACAACAACCACGACCACGACTACACCAGCCACCACCACCACCACCACCACCACCACCACAACACCCGCAAAGAAGCCAAATCATCCCATCAGGAAGCCGAGTAAGCCCGCTAAGAAGGTCAAACCACATCCTGTCATCATCAACACCCACCCTGCTGCTCCGCCTCCTCAGCCCCCCACCGCCGCCACGCCGACTCTTATCGTAACGGCTGCACCGAGAACTATAGAGAAGGTGCAGCCGCAAACTACAACAAAGACAACAACTACGACCACGACGCCAACTACTACCAAGACCACAACGCCAACTACAACCACGACCACAACGCCAACTACAACCACAACCACAACCACAACGCCACCAACAACTACGACCACGACGCCAACTAAAACCACAACAACTACGACCACGACGCCAACTAAAACCACGACCACAACACCAACTAAAACCATGACCACAACACCAACTACAACCACGACTACGACAACAACTACTTCTACAACAACCACCACCCCTACAACCACAACCACCACGACTACCACAACCCCCAAAACTACCACCATGAAGCCGCCAACAGCGAGGGCAACTCAGAGTCTGGTCATTGTCCCAAAAGACGCCATCCTGCCAGACCACGCCCTCCAGCCAGGCCACACCCCCCAACCAGGCCACGCCCCCCAGCCAGACCACGCCCTCCAGTCTGACCACGCCCTCCAACCCGACAACGCCCTCCAGACCGACCACGCCCTCCAGAACTCGGGCATCAACCCCGGGAAGGCGGTGGCGGCGCGTGGGGCGGTGAAGAGCGGCGTGGTGGCCTTCATGGTGCTTGGGCTCGCCGTGCTCACGCTGGCCCTGGCGGTGGGTGGGCGTAAAGCAATGGAGTCGTTCGACAGACGCCATTACACGAGACTGGAGCTGAACGACCTTCACTACGAGGTGTGAGGACGGAGGGACGCCATCGGTCTGGGGTTATGGCGGGAGCTGAGACAGATAAAGAGGCGGAGCTTCATTCTGATTGTTTATGTTTATTTGACGGTATTTTCGTTTTTATTGGCTCAGAGGTCGGCCATGATGAGTGTTTGACCTCAGTGAGAAAAAGAGGCAGGGCTGAGGAGGAAGGTCGTCCAGATGATGATGATGATGTTTCAGTAACTGGCCGTAAAACGATCCGCTTTAAAAAAATTAATGAGACACAAATAAAACATCACAAACTGAGAAAATAAGTTTTTAATGGATTTATTTTCATTTTTAAAATGGTCCAAACATCCTGTTGCTACATGCGCAAATTAATTTTTCAATATTAAAATAAATGATGACTTTTTTTTTAACATTAATATCTTTAGTGAAAAAACAATCTTTAATTAGAAAATACTTAAACAGAAGTAATAAATTTTACCATAAAGATTTTGTCTAATTTTCTTCTTTAATCTTAAAAACACAGTGGGATGTTTCTCCTTATTTTTTTTATGAATTACTTTGATTGTTCCCAGTAAATTTAACACTTTAATCTGAATGATTGTCTCCTAAATTCCCAAAAGTCTGTGACTTTAAACTGCAAAAAAAATCCGGTTTTAATAACATTTAATTTGAGGACACGATCATCTCAATAACTATATCCAGTCTAAAAAAAAGATTTTTTCCTTTCCCCATTAAGGTTTTTAATAATGTACCACTTAAATCTTAAAAAACACTGTTGGGTATTTCCCTTTGTAATTTATGCTTTAATAATACCCAACATAGGACTTTTGTGCCCTATACATTTATTTCTGTAAACTGAATGATTGTCGCACGAATCCCCAAAAGTCTGTGACTTCACGCTGCCAAAAAAATCTGATTTTTAACATTAGGACATGATAATCTCAATAGGTTGGATTATTCGTTTGTAAAAAATATCTTTAAAATAGTTTTTTTCATTAAAAAAAAGTATATGAAGTCTACAAAAAAATTCACCGAAAAGATTTTTAATTTACTACTTTGATCTTAAAAACACTTTAAATGTTTTCCCAGTGTGATTTTTTTATTGTTTTATTCCTTATGAATTGTAAATTTACCACTTTATTCTGATTGATTGTCTGACTAACCTCAAAAAGTCTGTGACTTCAAACTGCGAGAAATTCAGATTTTTGTTTGTTTGTTTGATTTTTGTAATTTCAGGACATGATCATCTCAGTAATTTGGAGTTTTGTTTCTTTTGTAATTCACCAAAATGTCTGAAAAATATTCTTTCAAACAAACAAAAAAATTCAGGCAGAAATTCAGTCTTTTGCTTTTAAAGAGGCCATATTTCACTTAAGTCAGGGTGATATTTTTATTTTATGAATATTTGAGTTTGTTCACGATCATTAATGTTTAAAAAAACGAATTCTCTGAGCCCCTGATCCACCTCTATTCTCTCTTTGTCTGAGATGTCTTAGGATTTCTCTTTATTTGCACCACATCCATGACTTTATGACCTTTAAAAATGAGACTCTTTTTTTGTGGTTGTTTAACCCCTAAAGTTCTGATTTTATTGTTTAAAATTTGTTAAAAATCATTTTGAGGATCTTGAAAAGAAAGAAACTCTTCTGGCACCTTACAATCTTCACTCCAACGGTTTCCTCTGATTCCCTTTTTTTACTTTTGGATCTTATTGGATTCAGATTTATATTCTTTAACATTTTAACTGTTTTTAAGAAAATATTATTATGTTTTCTGGAAATTCACATGGCAGCACTTTCAAATGCAGATTTTTTTTTAGTTAGTAAAGAAATTTTTCTCTCTTTAATGTTTTACTTTAAAATCTGAAAATTCTGGGTTTTGTTTCTCATTTACAATCTATTCTGACCTTCCTAAATTCACATCTTTGTTTTTGGGCATTTTTGGCTCTAAATCCAGAAAATTCAACATTTAAATACTTTTTTAATTTTATTTTATTTTCCCGAAAATCTTTTTTTTTCTTGCAAGTTTTGTTCTGTTCTGAATTCTGTCCCTGGTTACTGTGTGACTGTGATCTTTAAAACTGGAAGTTTATCAGTATATTAATACTTCATACCTCCTTAATATCATGTCAGTTAAAAGTGTTCAGTTTTAATGAGTAAATTAGAGATGATGTCTTCTTTATCATGGCACCTTTATGCCTCTGTATAATTTTTATTTCTCACCATCCATCTTTCTCTCATTTTCTTTGACTTTTCTAAAATTCTCTTGATTTCTGACTTTTGTTCCTGTTGCTTCAGCTCTGAGTCTGTGCCGTGAAGAGCGTTTGAACTCTTTGAACTCTTTTTAACTTTAATTTAAATGATTTTAACTGATTTAAGTGATTTTCTGGTCGTCTGAGGATGTAAATCAAAGACCAAACAGCAATATTAACCTGAATCTCAGGAAGCCTCTGAGCTGAAGTGGACGGACTCTGGATTGTACGAGGCGACCCTCACACCTATGATGATGAACATGAGGCCCCCGGGTTTGGTCCCAGGCCCCCTGAGAGGTCCGAGGCCTGCCTGTGTGGTCCGAAGCCCCTCTATGTGGCTGAGGCCCCCCTGAGAGGTCCGAGGCCCCTGTATGTGGTCCGAGGCCTTTCTCCTTGGCCATGAGGGTCAGACTTAACCCTTTGTGTACAGGACGGTGGCGCACACCTGCATGTGTTTTACTCACAGCTTCAGCCATACTCTGACGGCTTCACTCCTCACTGTGTGTTTTTTCTATTCTTCTCTCACATGGAACAAACAATGGATGCAACCTCCTCTGAAACTCGATGCACTATGTGTCCGCTGTTTTTGATAAATATGATGACTCTGCTTCCTTTTTGGGTATTAGATTGTTTTTCATAGGTAAGAGTTCACCGGCCGCGCACTATTTTCCTATAATAATAAGAATAATAAGAATAATTAATATTACAAATATGTTTGTAAAGGATGTCAGCGGCTGCAGTACGTGCTCTTCTCCACCAGGGGGCAGCAGCAGCCTGATTAAACCTGTTCTCTTTATTTCTGCTTTAAACTTTAAATTTCACGTCTAATTATTTCATCCATGTTCAACAGTTTGGTCTCGTTCTGTGAAGTGATGCTTTTGCATAAGTTTGAAAATTTGATGTTTTGTTCTTATAAGAATTAAAAATGTGATTTTTGATGTTTCTGTTTGTTTGCTGTTGCTAAGGAAATGTTCATCTCTTAATTCTGCTGCAAAAAAAATGGGATTTTTGTACTTTTTTTAATTTTATGATACTTTAACATAAATTAATCTGAAGAATATATGTTTTACTTTTAATTTACCCACATCTATTCAACAAGTGTAGCTCGCAGGACAAAAAGAAAGTGAAGGGATTTTATGAGTAAATAAAATACCCTGATGCTTCATAGAACATGATTAAGTGTAATTAACATTTATAATTTATTTATCATGTCACCTTTTACGAAGCAGCTCATGAACTTGACAGGTAAGTTTAGATGATATCATGTTTAGGGGCAAACAGGAGGCTGTTTTTCAGGAATATTTTGATTTGAAATTAGATTTTTTTTTCATTAAATTACTTTCTATTTTCTAAATTTGGACTGATGTCCAAGCTGACAGGACCTTCTGAAAATAATAGTATGCAGAATTAAATCCTCTTCATTTGGAAACTTTGATTTGATTTGATTTGTAGAGTTATGGGGAATTAAGAAAATGTTGCTAAACGTTCTAAATTAAGTAACACAAATGAAAACTCAACAGGTCACAAATAAAAATAAATAGTAATTCACTGTACTGGTTAAACTTCTGCTCAAAGATTTCCTTAGATAAAAGAATCTGCATTAGTAAAGGTAAATTAATAAACAAGGCATCTTCATCCAGAGAACTTCTGCTCACTGGATATTTTCTCTTGACTAAATGCATTGTGTTGCTGCCACATGATTGGTTGATTGCGTCAACAACAGGAACGGGTGTACCTAATAAAGTGGCCTCAGAGTGTATGTTGTTGTAAATGAGGGGTTTCCCCCTTTGGAGGAACACTCTGGAAGCTGTGCCTGCAGCAAATACTCTGATTACTTTGTTCTGAGTGATCATCTGGTCCCTGAGGCGCGTGCGTGTTTACCTCCATACTGCCCGTGTCCGTGCTAGTATGAGAGTGCGTGTGTGCTGTGTGTGTCCGTGTTTGGCTGCAGCAGGTTACCGTGCAGTGTTCGGGGCGTTTTCCGTGTTGTAACATTATCTTTGGCTGCAGAGCATGAAATCAGAACAACAATAGGGAGCAGGGGGAGCGGGGGCTGTTCGAGGACGAGCCGGGACTTTCGACCGACTCACTGCATCAAACGTGTCAAATGGTTTTTATCACCAATGAAAGACCTTTAGAAGTCCATATATAATGTCAAAAAGATATAAGGGAGAAATAAATAGGTTTATTAAACTGAAACTTTAAACTAGCTGAAACAACTGAAAGAAATACAAAGGAGCGCTGAAAAAAAATTGTATGCCAAGCTTTGGCAGATGTGGTTGACTGACAAGACATACAATAACCCATAGATAATGATAATAATAATAGAAACACAAACAAAATGATGTAGAAACAATATGAGTAAAGTTAAAACCAGGAGGAAAATATAAAAAAGAGTGAATAGAAAAATTAAATGAATCAGTTATCACAATCAAATAAATCAGATTAAGAAATTGTATTAATTGCCTATTTGATGGTATATTGGTGCAAAAACACACACAAAACAATTAATGTATAGCAGGAGTGAAACTAAAAATGTCAAAGGAAATTGAAATAAAATAATTATTATAAAGTAATTATAATGATAACAATAACAATATAATTAATAATTAACAGCAGGAACATAGGGAAGTGGAGGTAAGTCTCAGTGTGAATATAATTTTGAAGAACTATGATTAAATAAGCAATATAAAAATATAAAATAGTATTTACAGAAGTTGGGGTAACCTGGATGGTTTCATTTATAGTTAAAATTATTGAGAAATATGGAAAAACATATTTATCTGCAACTAAATTTGCTTTTACGGATGATGAATTTCACAAATACAATGAAAGTATGCATAATGTGTTTAAGTTCAGAACTATGAAATCAACAAAAATAAAAACACATCTTTGTAATATGAAACTTTTGAGAATCTTCCAGCAAGTATAGTCAGTAGACTTCAGTTGGTGTTGGATCCGATGGATGACGTCACCGAGGCCATGTCCATGCTTCTATACGTTCTATAACAACACAAACGATTTAGGAGCAGAATGAATCGGTTCTTATTTCGAGCCAAATGATCCGATCCCTGAAACGATCCGGACGTCCCATCACTACGCTGGAGCAGAGGGGGAAGGAGGAGGGGGGAATGGGGAGAATGGGGGAGGAGAGGGGAGGGGGGAATGGGGGAGGAGGAGGAGGAGGAGGGAGCAGCTTCCTCACAGCGGAAGGAGACGACGGATCTCCTGCAGGACAATGTGAGGCTCGGAGAGTTGATCCAGCGCAGTTCGCCGCAGCAGGATGGACGGTGGGATTATCTGACGTTCCTGCAGCTCCACATCAGCCCCGTGATCACCGGAGGACCTGTTTAACCGGCGGAGGCAGCGGAGCCGCGATGGGAGTCCTGCGCTGAGCGGAGCGCGGCGGCTGGGCCAACAAACGGAGAAAGATGGGTGTCGTGCTGCGGAGCCTGTTGTTGTGTAGTTTTTGTTTGCTCATACGAGGTGAGTTCCAGCAAATATCCGCAGCCTAACGGCTCTTTCCGGTCACGTACCGTCTGTAGACGTGCTAAAGTGGGGTTCGGAGTGCTTATGAGCGGGTTTACCGGGGGATTTTCGGTTCTGTTCCCGGGCCAGGGCCCTCATTCCCGGGGTAGATTTCTCCCGAGTGGAGCTAACGTTGCATCCGAGGTGCGTTCGCGGACGCCTCAGATGCTCGGAATTGCGACTTACTAAACCCTCCGGTTGACTTTGTTGTGATTGTAGTAGAGCAGCAGGCGAGGAAGTTTATGTAGATGGACTGCCTAACATTAGGGTCAGGTATGCAGTAACCTGGGGTCTCGGGCCCCTAAGGGCCCAAGATCGTGTCATTATCAATCAATCAATCAATCAATCTTTGTTTGTATAGCGCCAATTCAAAACAAGTGTTATCTCAAGACACTTTACAATAGAGCACAAAGCTCTTCATATTATGGATACACATATATGCCTAGATACAGATATAAAATACACATATACATATATATACACAAATATTATGTGTACATTATGTATTATCATTATGTGTGTGAATCAATAAAAACGCTGCACATTGATTTAATTTTACAAAATAAAGGCAAAATTCAGTCTTTTTTTGGCAGAGGCGTAAACTCACCCACTTGTCCAATCACTGTCCAAATATTTGTGGACTTAGGACACGAGTTATCAGGAATCTGCTGCTATTTTGAGTGTAATAACAAAAATAACCATTACAGTCATTGTTATTAATTTCATTAATAATTCAGGTATTATTTGCACAGTTATATTTTTGGTTACTATGACAATATTACTATTTTGATATAAATTGAATTTAAAAGTAGTTTTATTTTTTCTTTTATCTCAGACGTGTATACTTTTCACGTACATTCTAAGAAAGTGTAGACATAATGAACACCATACAGTTAAAAAGTGAATTTGATAAATTGTTTAGCTTTGATAAATAATTTAATAATTAATTTATTCATATATGTGGAAAATGACCCATAACTAATCACATTTAAAGGTAAATGCACATTTATCTTTATTTTATTTGTTTTTGGGCAGATGTTTTGCATTCTGTTTCCTCATTAAAGACACCACTAAGCAAACAAAGTATTGGTTAAGTAATTTAATGCATCTGTATTTTTGGTTCCATCTATCAGTATCATTATTTATTGGTTTATTTATTATGTTATTTACTTCTCCATTCTGTTCAAACATAACTGATAATTATCATTGTTATCACCATCATTATTATTGTTAACAATACAATTATTACTATCATGTGATTGTAAGTACTCAAGGTATGCATTTATGTTTTTGTCAATTTGAGTTTTTTTGTTGTATTTTTGATCAATTAGAAAAAGATGTCCATTAAGAACTAAAATTTTCTTGGACTTAAAACACTTTGCAAATAAAAACAAATCTTTAAAACAATAATAATAATGGGAAAACAAATAAATGCAGTGCTGTCTTTTTCATCATTATGTATTAAAATCAGTATTGGTAACTTAATCATGCATTTCTAAATGTCATCCTTTTGGGATTTACAAATCTGCATATCAATATCCTGTTTGTTTTACATAATTCACACGCTGTGCAGGAGCTTAATGTAAAATATTTCATCCCAGACAGAAGAGAGGAGCTGTGGTCATTTTACACACGAGTGAGAAATACTAAGGGCAAAAAATAAGAAGTAAATTGTGACTTTACTGTTAAAATAGCACACCAGAACAAACTTTGCAATGTGTTTTTCAATTGTTATTTTGAGGAATGAAGCTCTTTTAACAAAGTTGATTTACCAAAGATACTGAGAAATAAGAATATAAACAAAGTTATCTTGGCTCCGTCGCGTAGTTTGGATTTCGTCAAATTCAGCCGAATTGATTTAAAGTAGAGTTCACAGCTTTGCTTTTGATCAGAAGCTTCAAATTTTCATGGTTCCCCTTTTATTTTTGTCCAATGATGTAATAAATAAAATGTGTTTGTTTTTACACTCAAAGCTCAAACTGATTATCTGAAACATTCTCATTCTTACAATCATGATTATTGATCACTTATTGGGACTTATGTTCAATCTCAAAGCAATAGTTTTGTTCTTTGGTGTCCTGGGTCAAATTTAGGAGCAGTATAAAAGATTTTGAATGTTGAGTATCAGAAACTTCACTGAGGTAAACTGGCTTCCCACAAACTCCAGGCTGGTGTGTGAACCAATGCTGTGAAGTTATGAGCACTTTAAATGAGTGAACTGTAGCCTGCTGTCAAAGTTACATGGTGCTGAAAGCAGGCTAACGGGGCATTTGGCTCTCACTTATGAGAAAAGTTCCATTATATTGTTCCTATGCCAAAAATAACTCGCGTTGTCTCCTTTTATCGACCTCAAACAGACATTTTTGCACTCTGTTGCTTTAAGTTGAAGTAAAACATTTTCGAGAACTTTAAGATGCACCTGAGGATGATGCTGTGTACAGAAGCAGGTCACTGAAGAATGTAAACGCACAGGAGCGTTGCTGGTCGTGCATGGGAAAGGTTACGTGAATGTTTCCAGTGGGGATCTCGTTTGTCGGATTTTCGCGTCGGCCCCTGGACGCAACGTTAGCCAGGCTGCTCCGTGTTCCCCCTCCGCTGCTCTGTGCTGCTTGGTCGGGGGAGAAAGAAACCACAAACCGGCTGTTATTGTGGAAAAGCGACCCACGAATCACCCCCAGTCCCTCTGCTCCACACTCCAGGACCAGATGAACCGTTTTGAGTCCGTTTTTTTGTCGCTAACTGCTGGTTTAGTAACTTAAATCAGGCCGGGATCACTCTGAATCTGTTAGCACAACAAATGCTACATTAGCAAGACATTTAGCCAGTTAGCTGCCCCCCAAAACACTTTAGTTTGACAAAAATAAGACCAGAATAATCAATATAACCATAATATTCCCCCATGTTTATCAGATCACCTCATAAATCCATTTTCTATTTTTATTAAAGCATATCTGACATGTGGGTTCATGCTAACCAGCTGCTAGCTCATTGAGGACACCGCTGCTCAATTAAAAGACCAAAAATCTCAGTTTGACTAAAGGATGGAGGTTTAAGACCAAGTTTTCCTGTGTAAGAAGTGTTTAATCTGGATTAATTAAAATGATAACGTGAAATAAGACCGATTTAAGCCCCCTCAAAGCGTTATAAGCTCATAAACTTCCATGTGTACTTGATTAAATGTCCCCAAATTATTGAAAAATCAAATCTTTGTCTGTTTAATTACAGATTTAAGCTACAGACCTATTCTTAGTGATTCACACATGCTGTCACAGCACAGTGACTACACAGAAAAAGATTTACATGAGGAGTAAACATGAAAATGACATTAACAAGAGTACAATCCATAAAATGGAAGAAAATAATTCACTTTTTACTGTAATTCGAGTGTAAAACCCACAGTTTCTACATCTAAAATTAAAGAAAACACTAGTTTCATTTACAAAGCACTTTTCAAGCAAGTGATAAAGCATTCCGAACTTAAATCAAGCTATTATATCAAATAAAAACATAAAAAAAGAAATAAAGCCAAGCGACAGTTAAACATGTATATCAGTGTATTCCTGGTGGAAATGCACATTCGTCTGATTTATGAGTTCATGACCTGAAATCTTGGTTGCAGAAGGTTGTTTATTAAATGTTAGTATTGACAATTAAGGACTAAAACAATACGTTAATAGATAACTGATTTGCCTTTGCTGTTAAATCTTTGGTCTGTAATTTATCTTTAAAATCTAACTTTCTATTAATATGAATCATGTGACAGTAATTTCACCTTCAGAGATCCTTAAATCAGAAGATTTTGGAAAGTTCTCTCTCTGTATATTGATGGTTTTGATTTGTGAGGCACACGTTTGGTTTTTCCTTCATCTGATCTGCTGGTATTTTCATATTTGTTATCGTTGATGCTGGTATTGATATGATAATGGCTTTATTTGTGATCATCACAGAGGTACAACTTTAAGAAAACAAGTGATTTACTGACAGTCATAACTGTTTATACGTAAAATGTAGAAATTCAGTTAAAGTGAAGTTGAACATTGTGGTTTATTTATGTATTCCACCTTTTCAGCTGATTCTGCGTGTTAGGCTGATATGTCTGCAGAAATGATGATGTGTTGATATTTTGCATCTGACATACTTTAAATTTGGGCTGCATGACGTTTGATTGAAATGCTTTTTTTCCAAACTTGTTTAAACTTATGCTAATATCAACACGGATGAATTAATTTGACCCATCAAATAGATTTATGACTTCAGTAATGTCAGTTCATTATTCTCTCTTCAATCATATAGATATGAAAATGAAATATTATTTGAATGACTGATGAGTTTGATGTTTTGCAGTTTCAGCAACAGACAAATATAAATTATTTCTTCATCTATGGATGATTCATGGGCCTGAATACTTTTGCTGCTAAATATTAATAATAAAATTATTGACTTGAGGGAAATATTGTGCTTCCTGAGATTTCAAAATTGCTTCAGGCCACATTTAGATTTTATTTAAAGTGTGATTAATTGTTCACAACGAGTTTTATTGACGGATAGATAAATAAATCAGTTTGTTTTGAACATCTTCAAGAATAACGAGTTGACATGGGATGGCAAAGCAGAAGGCTGTAGCAGAAGAACCATACAGATTTTTTATGTATGAATGTTTTTGTCATTTATTGTTGTAAGACTTCTTTTTCCCTTGAAAATGGTGCAGGATGAAGTGCAGAAGTTATTTAATCTGACGCCTGTATACTACAAATGAAGATAAATAGTTTGAGGCGTTCAGATCAGTAAATCTTACTGAGCGTTCAGGACTTTTATTTTTCCTGCTGCTCAAACACTGAGTTTCCAAAATTTTCAGCCCATGAACTCCAAAATTCCCCAAAACTAGAGGCATAGAAGAGAAGTAAACTTTATATTCAAGACTTTTTTAATGCATTGTTTATATTTATTATAAATCTCAACCTGTGACTGTGGATGTGTTCTGGATTGAGCTCATTTTATGTTCAAAGCTGCTCATTAATTGGTCAGAAAAACAGCTGAAATCATATCAAATAGGAATGAGTGGTATGATCAGCATGATATTGGCGAAGGCAGATAACCTCTGTAAAAGTTTATAATTGTAACTGATGGATATGAAGATTTCTGTCAGTGTATTGGCCAATAATATCATCTGTTTTTATCTAATAAATCTGCTGTTTTATCTGCAGAATCATTCAATGAACCATAATGTTCCAACTTCATCAACGCTGACTGTTTTAATTAAAAAACTGAGCTCTGTCATTAATTAAAGAATCAAGTATTTTTGTTCACATCTGTTTCCAACTCTAACAGACGGCCACAATAATAGGAACAGGACAATCCTAGTATAGAGGGAACTTAAGCCAATTAAACATGAATAAATAAGTACTGATATTAGCCCTAACTAGTTTGGAAATATAAGTAATATTAAATGATCGTTTGTCCTTTAAAAGCATTTTGGGACGTCTGTAAGGTGTCTCAGAATCCCTTCAGGGGGTCCCGACCCCCACTTTGAGAACCACTGAGGGTTAAACTTTAATAGAATTAAATATAAGTTTGTACCTCCAACCTTTTGTGATGTCCTTGCATTAAAAAAAACTCAAGAAATGTGGTTTATCTCCATCTAGCCAAATAAAATGTATACTCTCTGGTCCATAATGTGTTGCTGTTATTGCAGTTTAATTATCTTTTTCACATTAATATTGTATTAATATCAAACCAGTCAAATCATAATTAATCTCAGCCTGTAACCCAAACTTCTTTTTTGAGGAATTATTCCTTAAAACTCTGCAAAAATGAAGGATCTTAACTTTCTCACAGTTTTTCTTCATGTCCTGTTTAATTTAAATCATTTATTAATTTGCTGATTTTACCCTGTATTTACTGTTTTTGTGCTGTTAAAGCTGAAAGTAAGAGACCAGCAGAATATTCACCCCTCAGGCTTTAGACAGGAGAGTAATCTGCAGAAACCTGAGGAGCTGCGCCCTAATCTCTCTGGATGTTTTCTCGTTGGTTTGAACCGGCACACAGACACTGGACTGATCCTCGTCCTCGGTGGGACGTCCCGTCTCCACGTGTCCTCCTGCAGAGTTCAGCTCGTGGAGGTTCGTGCGTCTGACGGCGTTTCGATGTTGTAAATATTTGTAGAAGGAAATTCCCCCCGGCGTGAAGTGAGGACGGGGGAGGCGGGGTTGGGGGGTCACTGTGACCTCCTCTCTCCCTCCCCGTGGACGTTGGTGTGCGGTGAGGGTTCGGCTCAGAGCCAGGGTCAGCGTGCTGCTCCCCTCCTCACCGACACGTCGAGTTAACACCACGGCGACCGGAGCGTTTGGTGCTTTAACCCTTAGTGGGGTTTGGGGGGGGGGTTAGTCGATTTAGTCCCAGATAAAAACCAAACCATCGCTGTTATAAAGTTTATTCGCTGCTGCTCAGGCTCATAATCAACTGACTGAGTTTAGATTTTAGTCAAACTTTTCAGCAGAAAGTTGCTTGACTTTAAAGGAACGACATAATCAGTATTATATTGCAAAGCTGTAAAAGTTTATTGTAATGGATGGATGTGAAGATTTCTGTCAGTGTACTGGTCATTTCTATCGGCTGTTTTTGTCTAATAAATCTGCTGGTTTATCGGCAGAATGGCGAAATACCAGCATTAAAAGAGTTTGTCAAAAAGACTTCGGCTGTAAATATTAAACATGGTGGAAGCTATTTGACTCCACAGGTAGAAGGCATGCAACGCTGATTTATTTTATTTATTTAACCAGGAAAAGAAACTCACTGAGATTAAAAATGTCTTTCAAGAGTTTTCCGGTAGAGGGTCAGCAGCACGGTTAACGAAGTTACCAGACCCACCGATTATAACGTACGCTGTCCGTCTGTGTTTGAGCTTAAGTCCAGGTGTAGTGCTCAGCTTTAGGACTGGAGAACCTGTTTTTATTTTGTTTTGTTTGTTTTTATCTCATTTGTTTATATATATATATATATACATATGTTTTTACTTATTTATTTATACATTTCTTTATTATTATTATTTAATCACTTTTATTATTAACGATATGTGTATATATATATATATATATATATATATATATATATATATATATATATATATATATATATATATATATATATATATATATATGAATGCAGTATATATTTATTTTTCATTCAATCACTTATTACCTCGCCAAGGTGGTTATGTTTTTGCTGGCTTATGTTTGTCTGTCTGTCTGTCTGTTAGCAACATTCCTCAAAAACTACTGGGCGATTTTGCTGAAATGTTCAGGAGATGTTAATAATGGCCAACTTAAAAAATGATTAGATTTTGGTGGTGATCCAGATAACCTCTATTAGTGAACGATTGTTTCTGCTCAGTAACTGTCTGACTAATAATGACATCAACATGATTCTGAGTGTTTGTGTGTGTTTTCAGGGTCATTAATCACATTATGATGGTAACTTTATCATGAACTGTTGATTATAGATGTGACAGACAAATGTGATCTACATTGGTGGAGGTTTTTGCTCTCCGAGTGTTTTCTAGTTCTCACTGGTGTCCAGTGCTCTGGGGATGTGAGGGGGGCTCAAACTAAAATATGAGTATGTGGTCTGTACATCAGTACTACAGTATATCAGTGATACTCAATAAAACCAGAGTTAAAAACATGGTGGAAGCTTGTTTGACTCCACAGACATGAAGATTAAAGTCCTGTACTAACAGTAACAGCTCATCTTTTGTTTTGGTTTTTAAAAATGACAGAAAATCAATCAAACGGCTCCAAACTGATTATTCGGGTACCTGTGCAGGTAAAAAGCTCGTCAGGCTTCTGAGCAGACGCCCTCAGAATGTTCTTCTGTTTATTTTGATGAAATTCAGTGAATTTTCTGTTGATTGA
The DNA here is from genome assembly GCA_037902135.1 of Cetoscarus ocellatus. NCBI lineage: Eukaryota > Metazoa > Chordata > Actinopteri > Labriformes > Labridae > Cetoscarus > Cetoscarus ocellatus. The sequence continues at coordinate 195,515 of JBAMNC010001613.1, read as the reverse complement.
GAGGAAACTTTAACATTTAGCTGTTAGATCAACATGCTGAACCAGACTGATCTGAATTCCTTGTGTCTTCCAGGCGTGCCGCTGCTCCTGTTCGCGAACAGGCGGGACCTTCGGCTCGTGGATGCGGCACACGAGAAGGCCAACGCCACGGTGGTGGTGGGCGGCCTGGAGGACGCCGCGGCCGTGGACTATGTTTACTCGCAGGGACTTATCTACTGGAGCGACGTGAGCGAGGAGGCCATCAAACGAACTGTTTTCAACCAGTCGGGGGCCAGCGCCATGCAGACGGTGGTGCCGGGGCTGGCCTCCCCGGACGGGCTGGCGTGCGACTGGTTAGGGAGTAAACTGTACTGGACCGACTCGGAGACCAACCGGATCGAGGTGGCCGAGCTGGACGGGTCTTTGAGGAAAGTTTTGTTTTGGCAGGAGCTGGACCAGCCGAGGGCCATCGCGCTGGACCCCGAACGAGGGTGAGTCTGAGTCTGAGGGTCAAAGCCTGTTAGAATCCAGGTTTCAATGATTTTTCAGGGTTCCCGCGCGTCCTGGAAAACCTGGAAAATGATTGACCAATTTTCCAGTCATGGAAAATGAGGAGAAAAGCAAAATGACCTGGAAAAGCTTGAATTGTCCTAGGAAATGATTTATCTTCCTTCTACCGTGTTAGTGAACACAAATCAAACAGGAAATGAAGTACAAATGTACTCGGTAACTAATGCACGTTAAAGAATAAAATATAATGGTGATGAAAAGAAATAATAAAAAATGGCAAAATGATATTTAGGCTACTCAAACAGTAAATCAGCCAAACCTATTTATAAAAAGCAGAGTAAATAAAGATAAAAAATAAGTATAAAAATTTATAATAGTGAGACACTGCATAAAGCCAGACTACAGAGATAGCTAGCAGACAATGTTCATGCCCGAGAGTTAGAAATAAATACATTTTAAGTTCAGTATGATCAAGTGGAGCTAGCGAGAGATATTGATCATCAACCTATAACCTTTGTGTTTTAGAAAGCTAGATTAACCTGAGAATTGTCCACACTAATATTTTAACTTCAGTTTGTTTGGGTGTCTTCGTTTTCTTCTCTGATAAATTTGTCATAATCTCTGAGAATGTCAGCGAGTGTCTGATATTTCATAGATTTGTTGCAGCCATACGCTGCAGAGCTTGAAAATCAGACCTCTGAGGTGGAAGAGGCATGAACACAGCCATGTGGGTAAATGTTTATGGGATCTTTGACTCACTAATCTGAGTCTCTGATTCTCCAGTCAAACCGAGTCTTGAATGCTGTTCACTGAAGTAGAGACGTATTCAACGTGCGATTAATGGGCCTCAAATCTTAGACTTAATTTTGTTTGCAGCAAACACAGACGTCTAGATACACTGACACACACTGACTACACAGACCTATCAGACGTAAAACTCCCTTACACACAGAATAAGTCAGTAAATAAAGAATCTGAAAACCAAGTCTAACCATAAAACCTTTTCCTTTGCTTCAGATGCACTTTTCATGGGGTTTTGTAGTTGTGTGACAGCCAGAGGAAGATTGTGCAGCTGTGGATGTTTTCAGAGATGGAGGGAGGAAAGCTGTTAGAGAGGTGCTGCTAGCTCCTCAGGACTCAGAGTCAGTTTAAGTATTCAGGGCGCGCCCTCAGCTGTCCCGTCGACCCCGTCCCATCATTTTGGCGAGTTTATTTCTGAGGCAAAAACTCTTCAGCTCGTCCAAGACTGTGAGAAACAGGAGCAGGGGTGGAGGTGGTGCTCCTCCTTTGTCCTCAGCTGGTTCTGGATCAGATCTGGTTTCTGCTCGTCCTGGAGGAAGAACAACAGAGTCAGTGTGTGAGGACGAGCCGCTCGCTGTCGGCAGCTCAGGAATGTTTGAATCAGAGACGAAGAAAAAACTGAAGGAGCTGCGCACATCGCCAAATATCAGGCTGAAGCTCCAGCTCCGGTTTCTTTACTGTTATGTTTATGATCTAATAACAGTATTGATTATCGTTAAATATCTCATATGGCCCGACACAGGACAGGCTGAACCTGAACATCCAGCTCTGAAGGAGACAAAAACAGCTCTCAGTTAAAAATGAGCTCTGCTGGTTTGAGCTGAAGAAACATTTCTTACAGATTTTCTCACTTCTCCCCTTCGTCTGCAAAACTTGAGTACACGATCTGTTTCTGCTCAGTCTGTCAAAAATTCAGAGTTTAAATATCAAAACCAGCGCCGATGCAGATTCTGATGTTTTTCTGATAACATGATTCTCGCTCCATGCCGATATTCTCTCCTGTTTGATCGTGAGAACAGATCAGTTTGTCAAACAGGTCGTTTTTACAGCCGTGGATGAAGAAGTTGGTCTGAATCAGCAGTTGGAGCCTGAGGTCTGACCACTGGATCACGATGAAAAGGGTCGAAGTCGACTGAGGCAGATGTGCGTCTCTAATAATCATCCATCCATCATCTACACTGCTGATCCCTTTTAGGGTCACAAGACCAATCACAGGGCCACGCAGAGAGACAGACAAACATACCTGACGGTCAATTGGAGTCACCAGTAAACCAATGGAGCATGTTTTTGGTCTGTGGGAGGAAGCTGGAGTGACCGGAGAGAACCCACGCATGCACAGGGGAACATGAAAACTCCACATTGACACAGGGATCGAACCAGCAACCCTCTGGCTGCACTACCTGCTGCACCACCGTGCTGACCTTTAATAATCGTTCATTAAATAACCGTCAGAAATTGAAGTTATGGTAGCGGGTGATGCAGAGCCCAGAGAGCAGCCTCAGTGTTGTATTTTTATTTCTATAAAAATCCAATCAAAGTTAGAAATGAGTCCGTCCTGACACCCCTATACCCCCCGTCTCAGATAAAAGCCCGGTTAATGTATTCATTAGTTTAATTTAAATGCATGCTCTCTCTTTCTTCCTCTCCTCTCTTGGGCTTCTATTCATGGAAACTCTTCCTCCTCCGTGTTTGAAGCCGCTCGGCGTCGGAGATAAAAGTCGGAGCGGGCCGACTCGCGGGGACGGCGTCTCTGCGGCACTCTGCTCCAAACACTTGTTGTCGTTGTAACCTGATCAGCACATCGATCCTGTTGTCATGTTTGTATAGATTATTAAATGTTACTGATGCCTGACTGTGATGAAGATGGAGCCTGATCACCTGGTTTATTATTATTTTAATGCTGCAGACAGACTCTGAGTTTCAGGCTAACCAGCTCTCTGTTATTACAGTGGATGTTATGATGAGGAACAGCCATGTTTTTATGATTTATTACACCTTTATTAATGTTTATTATTGAAGCTATCATGATGCTAAAGCCGTCCATGCACACGGTGAGCTCCTGCCTGGCTGTTGTTGGTTTTCTCAGAGGAGATGCAGATGAAGAGTTGATGTTTCATTCATGCTCAGAGTCTTTGGAGCTCGACTGTCACTCACTGTGCGACTGTAACACATCCTCACCGTCAGAGCTGCTGTTTGACCTCTGCTGACCTCCAAACTTCACTGAACTAATGTGCAGGCAGTGCTAACACTTCATATTTCAGTCGACTAAATTTACAGTAGATTTCATCAACTAAAACTCGACTAAAACTAAAACAATTTAGATGACTGAATTATGACTAAAACTGAAAAAATATGTCGGAAAAAGACTATAACTAAAACTAAATTAGCAAGTGCTATCAACCTTAACACTGCTGCATTGTGACATCAAATCAAACCGAATCATTGATTTAATAATCGTTATCGAATTGAACTGTGAGACTGGTGAAGACGCACAGCTTTAATGAAGAGTTCTGAGAGCCAAACATCTCAGTTTCAATATGCATTCTTCAATATATCAGTGAATCATAAACAATATTCAAATTAGGGATGTACAATATTATCTGTATCAGCAGATATCGGCCTAAAAAGTTAAATAATGGTTCAGCTAATATTAAAATATGTGCCAATATATCAGCCGTATATATTCGGCATATCCATTTTAATATCTGCAGACCACACAGGTGTATTATAGTGCTCATCGCTGCATGGTTTATAATACATCAGGAGTTTCATATTTTCAACAGTTAGATGTTTTTCTTGTGTAAATATGCTCATTGCTAGGGATGGGAATTGATATCATTCAGCTTTTTTCTCATTGAGTCCTTCTGCTTTGTCCTGCACGCCACAGGACATCAGGCTCTCACCGGAGGCAGTCAGGATAATCAAAACAAAGAAGCATTGAAGCAAAAAGAGGATAGAAGTGGTCAAAGTTGTGTCTTAATTAGAAAAGAAAAGACATTTTCTGTATAACGTTCTGCTGAAGGAGACATTAGCAACTTTCAGAGGTGTTTCTTCACGCAGCATGGCTCTGAATATCAGGAGTGTCCCCTGTTTGACATTTTAACAGAAGAAATCGATAAAGAATCAATAAGCAGAATCATTTATGTCATTGGCCTCGATTAAACTTCACAGTTCCCGTCCCTACTCCTCACACAGCACACTCTGGCGTTAAAGCATGAGAAATATCAGTATCAGTGATGATTAGTCCATAAATATGAACATATTGATTTTATCACCACAGTTTCTACAGTTAAAATCCCAGTGGCCCAGTTTGGGTCATTTCTTGTTATTTTTAAAGTCTGGGGTGATATTTGGTTTCTGTTATTACCCAATAAACGATTATTTTCATATAGATTTAAGCCGATATTAAAAGAAAATTCTGGATGATTTATGTGACAAATATGGAGGAGCTGTTTGCTGTAAATATTGGCAGAAATGTTCATATCTGTTCAGAGTTATTCCAGGATATTCTCAGAGTGTGTGGGTGTGTGTGTAGGTGTGTGGGTGGTTGTGTGGTTGTGTAAATCCACGCTGGAACGCAGAGCTGGCCGGGGTTCAGCGAGGATGATTAATGCATCAGGTAACAAACACAAAGAGCTCTTGTGGTGAGGGGCCGAGCGAGTGTGCTGCACACCCCCCAACACTGCTGCTGCACGTCTGCTGCTGCATACACACACACACAGGTATATATATATATATATTTATGTGTAATAATAATGACACATATTTACTGTATGTGTAATAATGACACATATATACTGTATGTGTAATAATGACACATATTTACTGTATGTGTAATAATGACACATATATACTGTATGTGTAATAATAATGACACATATTTACTGTATGTGTAATAATAATGACACATATTTACTATATGTGTAATAATGACACATATTTACTGTATGTGTAATAATAATGACACATATTTACTGTATGTGTAATAATAATGACACATATATACTGTATGTGTAATAATAATGACACATATTTACTTTATGTGTAATAATAATGACACATATTTACTATATGTGTAATAATAATGACACATATTTACTATATGTGTAATAATAATGACACATATATACTGTATGTGTAATAATAATGACACATATTTACTGTATGTGTAATAATGACACATATTTACTGTATGTGTAATAATGACACATATTTACTGTATGTGTAATAATGACACATATTTACTATATGTGTAATAATAATGACACATATTTACTGTATGTGTAATAATAATGACACATATTTACTGTATGTGTAATAATAATGACACATATTTACTGTATGTGTAATAATAATGACACATATATACTGTATGTGTAATAATAATGACACATATTTACTATATGTGTAATAATAATGACACATATATACTGTATGTGTAATAATGACACATATTTACTGTATGTGTAATAATAATGACACATATATACTGTATGTGTAATAATAATGACACATATATACTGTATGTGTAATAATAATGACACATATATACTGTATGTGTAATAATGACACATATATACTGTATGTGTAATAATGACACATATTTACTATATGTGTAATAATAATGACACATATATACTGTATGTGTAATAATAATGACACATATTTACTGTATGTGTAATAATGACACATATTTACTGTATGTGTAATAATGACACATATTTACTGTATGTGTAATAATGACACATATTTACTATATGTGTAATAATAATGACACATATTTACTGTATGTGTAATAATAATGACACATATTTACTGTATGTGTAATAATAATGACACATATTTACTGTATGTGTAATAATAATGACACATATATACTGTATGTGTAATAATAATGACACATATTTACTATATGTGTAATAATAATGACACATATATACTGTATGTGTAATAATGACACATATTTACTGTATGTGTAATAATAATGACACATATATACTGTATGTGTAATAATAATGACACATATATACTGTATGTGTAATAATAATGACACATATATACTGTATGTGTAATAATGACACATATATACTGTATGTGTAATAATGACACATATTTACTGTATGTGTAATAATGACACATATATACTGTATGTGTAATAATAATGACACATATTTACTATATGTGTAAAAATGACACATATTTACTGTATGTGTAATAATGACACATATATACTGTATGTGTAATAATGACACATATTTACTGTATGTGTAATAATGACACATCTATACTGTATGTGTAATAATAATGACACATATTTACTGTATGTGTAATAATAATGACACATATTTACTATATGTGTAATAATAATGACACATATTTACTATATGTGTAATAATAATGACACATATATACTGTATGTGTAATAATAATGACACATATTTACTGTATGTGTAATAATGACACATATTTACTGTATGTGTAATAATGACACATATTTACTGTATGTGTAATAATGACACATATTTACTATATGTGTAATAATGACACATATATACTGTATGTGTAATAATGACACATATTTACTGTATGTGTAATAATGACATATTTACTGTATGTGTAATAATAATGACACATATTTACTGTATGTGTAATAATAATGACACATATATACTGTATGTATAATAATGACACATATTTATTATATATGTAATAATAATGACACATATTTACTATATGTGTAATAATAATGACACATATATACTGTATGTGTAATAATGACACATATTTACTGTATGTGTAATAATAATGACACATATATACTGTATGTGTAATAATAATGACACATATATACTGTATGTGTAATAATAATGACACATATATACTGTATGTGTAATAATAATGACACATATATACTGTATGTGTAATAATGACACATATTTACTATATGTGTAATAATGACACATATTTACTGTATGTGTAATAATAATGACACATATTTACTGTATGACTAATAATGACATATTTACTGTATGTGTAATAATAATGACACATATATACTGTATGTGTAATAATGACATATTTACTATATGTGTAATAATGACACATATTTACTGTATGTGTAATAATAATGACACATATATACTGTATGTGTAATAATAATGACACATATTTACTGTATGTGTAATAATGACATATTTACTGTATGTGTCATAATAATGGCACATATATACTGTATGTGTCATAATAATGACACATATTTACTGTATGTGTAATAATAATGACACATATTTACTATATGTGTAATAATGACACATATTTACTGTATGTGTAATAATGACACATATTTACTGTATGTGTAATAATAATGACACATATTTACTGTATGTGTAATAATGACACATATATACTGTATGTGTAATAATAATGACACATATTTACTATATGTGTAATAATGACACATATTTACTGTATGTGTAATAATAATGACACATATTTACTATATGTGTAATAATGACACATATATACTGTATGTGTAATAATAATGACACATATTTACTGTATGTGTAATAATGACATATTTACTGTATGTGTAATAATAATGACACATATATACTGTATGTGTAATAATAATGACACATATTTACTGTATGTGTAATAATGACATATTTACTGTATGTGTAATAATAATGACACATATATACTGTATGTGTAATAATAATGACACATATTTACTGTATGTGTAATAATAATGACACATATTTACTATATGTGTAATTATGACACATATATACTGTATGTGTAATAATAATGACACATATTTACTGTATGTGTAATAATGACACATATTTACTGTATGTGTAATAATGACATATTTACTGTATGTGTAATAATGACACATACTTACTGTATGTGTAATAATGACACATATTTACTATATGTGTAATAATGACACATATTTACTGTATGTATAATAATGACACATATTTACTGTATGTGTAATAATGACATATTTACTGTATGTGTAATAATAATGACACATATTTACTGTATGTGTAATAATGACACATATTTACTATATGTGTAATAATGACACATATTTACTATATGTGTAATAATAATGACACATATTTACTATATGTGTAATAATAATGACACATATTTACTATATGTGTAATAATGACACATATTTACTGTATGTGTAATAATGACACATATTTACTATATGTGTAATAATAATGACAAATATATACTGTATGTGTAATAATGACACATATTTACTATATGTGTAATAATAATGACACATATATACTGTATGTGTAATAATAATGACACATATTTACTGTATGTGTAATAATGACACATATATACTGTATGTGTAATAATGACACATATTTACTGTATGTGTAATAATGACACATATATACTGTATGTGTAATAATGACACATATTTACTGTATGTGTAATAATGACACATATTTACTGTATGTGTAATAATGACACATATATACTGTATGTGTAATAATGACACATATTTACTGTATGTGTAATAATGACACATATTTACTATATGTGTAATAATAATGACACATATTTACTGTATGTGTAATAATGACACATATTTACTGTATGTGTAATAATGACACATATTTACTGTATGTGTAATAATGACACATATTTACTGTATGTGTAATAATGACACATATTTACTGTATGTGTAATAATGACACATATTTACTGTATGTGTAATAATGACACATATTTACTATATGTGTAATAACAATGACAAATATATACTGTATGTGTAATAATGACACATATTTACTATATGTGTAATAATAATGACACATATATACTGTATGTGTAATAATAATGACACATATTTACTGTATGTGTAATAATGACACATATATACTGTATGTGTAATAATGACACATATTTACTGTATGTGTAATAATGACACATATTTACTATATGTGTAATAATGACACATATTTACTGTATGTGTAATAATGACACATATTTACTGTATGTGTAATAATAATGACACATTTACTATATGTGTAATAATGATGACACATATTTACTATATGTGTAATAATGACACATATTTACTGTATGTGTAATAATGACACATATTTACTGTATGTGTAATAATAATGACAAATATATACTGTATGTGTAATAATGACACATATTTACTGTATGTGTAATAATGACACATATTTACTGTATGTGTAATAATAATGACAAATATATACTGTATGTGTAATAATGATGACACATATTTACTATATGTGTAATAATGACACATATTTACTGTATGTGTAATAATAATGACATATTTACTATATGTGTAATAATGACACATATTTACTGTATGTGTAATAATAATGACACATATTTACTGTATGTGTAATAATAATGACACATATTTACTATATGTGTAATAATGACACATATTTACTGTATGTGTAATAATAATGACACATATTTACTGTATGTGTAATAATAATGACATATTTACTATATGTGTAATAATGACACATATTTACTGTATGTGTAATAATAATGACACATATTTACTGTATGTGAAATAATGACACATATTTACTGTATGTGAAATAATGACACATATTTACTGTATGTGTAATAATGACAAACATTAATGCAGATTTAGATCCTCAGTGATAACTTAACGGGTCATGAACTGCTTCATACTTGCTGAGTCGATGGTTCTTATTAAAATAACAATAATCCTGGAGACAGGACTGTGGACCTGCAGGATGGTTTTAAACCCAGACCACCTGTAACAGATCCTGGTTCAGGGGGTCCTGGACTTACTGTCAGACCACCTGCCCCCCCATCGGCCTTCTGGGTTTCAGATCTGTTCAGGCTCATTTTTAGGAGTCCTGTCATAATTCGTGATGAACGGAGCAAGGAACATTTGGCTTTTGCTCAGAGGCTAGCTCGCCCTTTTAACAGCTTTTCTCCTACATTTGATCTTAAACCTGCTTGGAGCAGAGAAGATGATAAACCGTTTCACAAACAAAGCTTATGAGGTTCTGGGTAGACTAAAATAGTTTAATTTAAGACGAGAAATGACGAGCGAGTGGTGTCGTTCAGTTCATGAGCAGAGTCTGATTAAGGGAGTGAGCTTCAGTTAAGAGTGTTTTAAACTGGAACACCAGAAACATTTAATGTTTTTAGGGTTAAATAAGGGCAGTACATGAGGTTAGACTTTTCCCGACTGGGATATTATAGGTCAAAAGGAAGCCATGAGTGGTAAATGCATGTGTTTTTGATGAAATAGCAGAAATATCTGTTGTTTTAAGATTGAACGGGAAGTTCAGGAGGTTAAATCTTTGCTGACTGTGACTGTGGATCAAAATTACACCTCCGGTTTCATTAAATTAAAAAAAAAAAAAATGTTTGCTCTCAATGTGGTTGCTTTTAATCGTCAAATATGAAATGTAGAACTTAATTCAAGCTTTAAAAAGGAGAGTTCAGGAGGCTGAAACATCCCAATTGACCGTTATGAGGAGGCCAGAGCTTCCAGATGAAGGTGTTTTTAACTTAATAAAAGAAACTTTAAATGATTTTAAGTTTAGAAGTGAAGTTCAAGAAGTTAAGCTTTTGCTGACTTGGAGAGTTGGTCACAAGATTACCTCAAGTTTCATTAAAGAGGACAAAAAATGTTTCCTTAAAATATAATTTCTAGTTGTTTCATACAAGTTAAATAACTTCTTTTAATTTGGGATAAAGGGCTCAGGAGGTCAAACCTTTTCTGATGGTGTTTTAGGTCATTACAGAGAGCGAGTTATAGATGCTGTTTTTTATTGAGTGTTTTTAACTTTAAAAAGTGAAGTTTGGGGTTTAATGTGCGCTGATTGAAACAGAGAGTCACAAGGTAACCTCAAGTTTACTGAAGAAAAAAAATGTTTATGTATAAAACTGGATGCTTTTAATTGTCAAACATTAGATATTGATTTCTTTTTCTAACTTGAAAAAGGGAGGTTCAGGAGGTTGGACGAGTGCTGATTAACCTGTCATGAGAAAACATGAGTTATAAATGCAAGTGTTTTTAATCAGAAAACAAGAAAACATAAGTGATTATCAGTTTAAAAAAGGGTTTACATGTGCTGTTTGTGACAAGAATACCTCCTCCAAATGCTTGACATAAATGATCAGATATTAAAAAAAGATGAATAAAGTTTATTTTTGTTTAGACTCTTTAAATCTCAGTTCAGACTTTGTGTTTTTGCTTCTCAGAGCACTTGTTGAAGGTATTTGTCTCTTTTAACTGATTTTACACTTGAACTCTGAGAAATTTCAAGAAAATGTTTTTTGTGCTCAAATCTTCTTTAGATTAATAAAACGGTGCGGTGCAGTGGACGAGGCAGCGGGGTTTGAGGTTTGAGGTATTGATGAGAATATTTGCTCTGATGTATCACGGCTGTCAGATCTGTGTTCAGGTCAACATGAGCTGGTTTGAGTGGTCTTGGGTCAGAAAAGTCCTCATCCTGATTTTAGCTAAAATTCTGTCTTGCGTTCACTGAGGCTTCGACGTGACGCAGGAAAGTCTTTATACGGCGTCGGAAAAAGGATAAATGTGTGAGAAACTCTTCCCCCTGAAAACCTGAGCTGTGGGCATGAATGATGGGGGGTTTCTCCAGCAGGTCTGGGGTCCTCCAGGGTGCTGTTGGAGGGTCAGGTTCAGAGGTCAGACCCTGATGTTGTTGCTGGGGGAGGGGTGAGGAGGGTGAGGAGGGGGATGAGGGTGAGATGCAGATGAGAGCTGCTGTGTGGCGGGGGGAGGGTCCGTCCAGCTGTGATGGTAATTAAGTCAAACAAAGACGAGAACGAGCGGCACAGCAGGAAAACAACCCCCACACCAACAGCAGCTCCAGCAGACCACGGCCTGGCCTGCAGCTCGGGTTTTCAAGAGCTGGTTCTCGGCCCTTTGGTGGACTCAGATCCTCTGCTGCGAACATAAGATCATGTCCCATTTTCTTCTTCTGCCAAAATGCCTTGGTGTGTTGGTGTGCTTCGTTATAGCCTATTGTATATTTTTGAATATTTTTGATATATACCAAGTCAATTTTGCACTATTTTACCTATTTTTATACTTAATTTTATTCCTCTTGACCTGTATTGTTACTCTAATTATATGCTGAGTGTTTTTGCACCAAGTCAAATTCTTTGCATGTGCAAATCTACTTGGCAATAAAAACATTTCTGGTTCTGATTCTGATCAGTGAATGGCAAACTTTACCCTATAAATAAAAAAGCTGATCAGATGGTTTCTTCCTCCTCTTAAAGGTCCATGCCCTCCTCATGTTTCCATCCTGGATATAAATATCGATACCTTCTTGTTTATTTCAGGTACATGTTCTGGACGGACTGGGGCGAGGTTCCAAAGATTGAGCGAGCGGGGATGGACGGTACGAATCGATCGATGATCGTGGACAGAGAAATCTACTGGCCCAACGGTCTGACGCTCGACTACGACCAGCAGAAACTGTACTGGGCCGACGCCAAACACAACTTCATCCACCGCTGCAACCCGGACGGATCGGACAGGTAGGACGGGGTTTCTCCTGCACGATATGTGCTCAGCCCACCCTCAAAATGCCTCCATGATACAAGAGGATGCAAACAGTGACCTGGAGAAACTGGGAGAGCTCCTACACGGTTTATGAGGTGTCTCTTAGTTTGAGGCTGCAGGATTTCTTTTCTTTTCTTTTCTTTTCTTTTCTTTTCTTTTCTTTTCTTTTCTTTTCTTTTCTTTTCTTTTCTTTTCTTTTCTTTGCTTTTCTTTTCTTTGCTTTGCTTTGCTTTGCTTTGCTTTTCTTTTCTCTTTGAGACTCTTCATGCAGGTGTTCTTCCTCTCTTCTCTGTGCATGTTGCATTCACTGCCTTTTTTGCTGCATCTTCACCAACTGATCCACTTCAGTTCGGTTTGGTTTGGTTTGGGGCCTTTTGTGTTTACATTATTTTAAATTGTGACATCAGCTGCACTCAGCAGAGTCCACAATGCACGACAGAAACCACCTTCACATTCTGAGCAGTTCTTGGTAGCTGGACTGTCTCAGGTGAAGCATCATAACCGTGTACGAAGGTCCAGTCTGATCTGAACGGTTGTTTCTTGTGTTTTCAGGGAGGTGGTGGTGAAGGGCGACCTCCCTCACCCCTTCGCCCTCACGCTGTACGAGGACACGCTGTTCTGGACCGACTGGAACACACACTCCATACACTCGTGCACCAAACAGACCGGCGCCGACCAGCGCATCGTCCACTCCAACATCTTCTCCCCGATGGACATCCACGTCTTCAGCGCCAAGAGGCAGAACAGCCGTGAGTCCAGAGCTCTTCAGTTTGTTAGAAACACTCGATGATCTGAGCGGTCCCATCAGGAGTCATGAGGAGGCTGATATGGATTATATAACATATCTGAATCAGCCGTTCTGACCACAAACTGAACTCAGAAACTAAACAGCACTTCAGTTAAACTGTTCTCTGGTTCGTATGAAGAAACACTGATGGATCACACATGTGTGAACAGATGGGAGAAACCATTCATGAAGCCATCCATCCATCATCCAATCATTTGTTCTTCAGTTTTTATTTGACAGTGAAGCTCCCACTCTCTTTCTCTGATCGTTCTCCCTGAAATCCTCGTCCTATCATCACATTTAATCAAACTAATCTTTCATTTCGAGGTTGTCGTCTCATTCTGATGTGAGAAAACAGCGGGTTTTCAGCCTCACTGAAACTAAATATTCACATCAGCTGGTCCATCAGGACAAGCTGATCTTTGCACATGAGAATATCAAAAAACTAAAGAAGCGACTCCAGGTCATTAAAGGAGAGGAGTCACGTTCAGATGGTTTATTGAATATCATCTGATTTTATTTTTGGATTTCATGAATAAAAGAAAAGACAAAGCATGACCCTGCACACAGAAGTCCTCCTGATGTCTAACTGATATTTTCAGGTGGAATATTTTGATAATCTGACGACCTTTTGTCAGACAGAAAATGATGTTTGACCTTTAACTGAAGCTAATCCACCCTGAATAAAATATATTTTAAATATATTATATTATAAATATATTTATTTTAAATATAATCACCTATTTTTCAGTCCTAAATGATGTTTTAAACTCAAAGCTCTGCAGAAACTGTTCACTTAATTATCTTCACATGACTTTATTCTCATGCTCACAGTAGATTAAACGTTTTAAACTTTAACTCTAAGACCTCAAACCCGTGCCTGAACCCTCAGCCGGCCTGCGGAGCGTGGACTGCAGTAACCTTCCCATCACGGCGGCGGTGGTGTTTGTTAACGTTGGGTTGACGTCCGCTGATGTTCCTAATGTTCCTTACATCAACAAACTTCACGCTCTGACTCACAGCCGCGGCGAACGCGTCCAGAACACGACTCCCGATCCCCCTCTGCGGTCTGCGATCAGAAACATTTGTTTAGAGAGCGGAGAAATATTTAGGCGGAGATGATGAAACTCAGATCGAGCCATTCGTCATCTCCAGGCGTTTCTCAGAACCTACAGAAGAGAGAGGCTGAACCTCGGTGAACTGTGATCTCCTGATCTCCTCTGAACGAAGCTCCAGCACAGGACGGAGGGCGATTGTGAAACATTCTGCACAAACGAGTTTAAACAAGAAATTAACCAGCATCGGGGTCGACCACTTGGATCTGCAGAAGTGAAAACAAACAGAAAAATTAACCAACATGAGGCTGGAAGGTCCTCCACTCAGAAATTACCCAAATTAGACCAACATGGTCATTTGTGATTTTAAACAAGACTAAGCAAATATTTGGGGTCAAGTGCTTGGACCTGCAGAAGAGCTTCAAGACAATAAATCAGATCATGTGGGGCTTCACAGGGTTTTATTCGAAGCAGGGTTTTTGGACAAGAAATCATTCTTTTTCTGCATCAAAACTTTTATTTCAGTAACTGTTTTAAACCAGAAATTTTCCTGTATCGGCATCAAAAACTGGAGTTTGCAGAACAAAGTGGCACCCACTGAACATTAAAAACTGTCACTTTTTGGAGGAGATTTTCAACATAAATTTAGCCAATAATGAAACAGAAACTGTTTTTGCAGCAGTGACTACAAACCAAATGTTGCCTTGTCAAATATTGTTAATAACAGACAAGAAACTTAGAATATCAGTGGTCGAGGACTTGGATTTGCAACGTTTTTTTGGACATTAAAACAGTTAATTTGGGGCGCTGCAGAATTATAATTGAATCAGGCATTTGTGCAAGAAATGGGCCAATATTTTTGAGTTATTTAATTGTTTCTGCTGTTTTGATAATAAACATTAAATTAGATGTTTTGAGAACTTTGGAGAATTTTACCAGAATTTCAGCAGTATTCTTTTCATTGGAGTTGTATTTGTAGTATTTATATTAAAGTAAAAGAACAGTAGATTTCAAATAATAAATTAGTTAATTTTGGGTGTTAAATTTTCAGAGATGACTTTAACCATAGACGAGCTGATTCCCAGGACAACTACTTTATTTACAGAGATGATGACAAACATTAAGTCAGCCAGAATTAGGCTCCAAGAGATTATGAGCTCAAGTGATCAGATAAACTTGGACATCAGGAAACAAAAACAATTATTCATCATTTCATACAAGAACTGATTAATATTGGGATGTAAGAGCTTTTATAAGCTGAGGTCAGAACCAAGACATCAGTCTGTTTCAGGTAAAAGATAATATTAGCTTCAAAACATTCAGAAACTTTTTTAACAAGAAATTTTACAATATTGGTTTGACTGACTTAAGTTTGCAGACTTGAATTTAAAGAAGAAATTAAACATGAAAAACTTGTCTGTTAAGAAGAGACTTCACACCAAAGAATTAGACAATAATGGGACCATGTCATGTAACCCATGTGCTCGCTCGTACGTTACTGTAAAGTAACAAGAAATGAGCCCATGTTTGTCGTCAGAGCTTTGGTTCAGGAGAAACGAACGTGTTTGCAGAAGTTAAAAACGGGAAATGAACCCGTCCCTGCGGTCGTCGACTTTTATCCTCTACATGACTGTTCTCAAGGATTTCAGCCCAAGTTTGTTTAGTAGGAAGTGAGTTTGTGGTTTGATTTAAAGAACAAATGAGGTTTGAATCAGATTTAAGAAGTTTTTATATCAGTTTGGATTACAAACAAAATCCAGCCTCCATCGGTCGTCACTGACTTTTATCAGCAGAGGTGATTTTTAATGAAGTGTTTTTCACAAGGACAGAAATTAAAAAACATTTCTGTTTTAAGGACTTGTTTTGGCAGTTATAGTTTTAGTCTTCAGCTTTTAGAGCTCACACTTCTGCTTCCTCAAGTAAACACTGACATCTGCTGATTTTTATTTGAATGCTGATTAAAACTCTGATCTGGTGTCCAATGTCTTCTGTCCACAGAGGTGTCCAGCCCCTGCTCGCTGAAGAACGGAGGATGCTCTCACTTGTGTCTCCTCTCGCCGATGGAGCCGTTTTATCAGTGCGCCTGTCCCACCGGAGTCCAGCTGCTGGAGGACGGGAAGACCTGCAGAGACGGTGAGGGCGCCGGTTTATTTTGATTAACTGGACGAACTGTGAACAGTCCTGAGTGTCTCAGGGACGCCTCTGATGTGGTCGCTCGCGTCCCGGCCTTGGAAGTGTTTTAATGTTTGCAGAAGTCCTGTCCCGGTCTTCGTCCTGCAGGGTCAGGTGTAGACCTGTTCTCCGTGTCCTCTTCAGACCCTGAGCTCGGTCCCCAGATCATCGTGAATAAAACAGTGAAACCTCACGAGCTTCATCACATATCGTTCCTCCTTTAGACTCGACGTGTGGATCCAAAGTCTAGTCTGTAGACTCCTGGATCAGAGGCGTCCAGTGTTAACTTTAACAGCTCTTCATAATTTAGTTTTAGCTTTAGTCTTTTGCCTAAAATATATTTTATCTTTTAAATACCTGCTGCAAGAATTTGGTGAAATAAGACTATTTTCTACAATAATTTGGTCCGATTGAAACTAGAATATTTTCTCTCTGTCCTACAGTGTTAATTTTGACAGCACTTTTTATTTAGTTTAGTTATAGTCTTTTTCCTAAAATATCTTTTAGTTTTAGTCATAATTTAGCCATCTAAAGTATTTTAATTTCAGTCTAGTTTTAGTCGATGAAATCTACTGTAAATTTAGACTAAAATATGAAGTGTAAAGGGTAAGGCATTTTTTATGTTTCCTTGAATTTCTGAAGTCATGTTTTACACTTGGATAAAATCAAACATCTAATAACCCTTTACTGAATGCTAGTAAAGTCTGAATGTATAAATGAACAGAAACAAATTGAACTTTTGTGTGAAATGCAGTCACCTTTATTTAGGCTACCTGGCAGAGCATCTCAGTTACAATACCAGAACTGACAACAAACAGTGAACCTGCTCTACATGAATATATCAATTCATAAAGAGAGGAGCTCTGATTGGATCGCTCCACAACTTATCCCACCACCACCAAGCTAAGGCAGCTGTGATTGGATGTCCCTCTGAACTCATCCAACCTTTCCACACAACCAAAGTAGCTGTGATTGGATATATTCCTAACTTGTCTCTACTTTCTACATGACCAAATTAGGTCTGATTGGATTAAGTCTCTGTCAAACATTTTAGTCTAGTTTTTATTTGTTGGAGAAAATGTCAGTTAATTTAGTTTGAGTTTTTTGTTTTTATTAGTTATTGTCAGTTTTCGGTGAAAAAAGGTTGCTGATGAAAATCATTAGTCAACTAAATTATCACTGCAGTTCCCTAAAAACTGATCAGGTCCCTCAGAGATGATCTGTCCTTCCCCTCGCTGTCCTCTTCTCGTCCCTGAGCGGCTAAAGGTTGTGTTGGGCTGACCTGCAGTCGCCATGGTGACGCCCTCCATCACCAGTTGTTGTTTGAATGCCCCCCCCCCCCCCTTTATTTACATTTTTTGGTTCAGTACCCCGGCCTGCGGCGGGACGAGGAGCGAAGGCGGGGAGGCTTTTGTGAGGATTGGGATCACATGTTCCCCCCACAGACAATGTCCCCTTTCACCGCCGGGGACTTTAACCATTTCAGCACCGGGGTCAGACCGATCCAGCGTCAGGGGTTAACCATTTCACTGCCGTGTTACTGAAGAGTTTCACAGTTTCATCCTCAGTAGGGATGGGATTGATAAGATTTGACTCATCCTGCTGATGGATGTGCTTGTTGATCGAGTCCTGTGGATTTTCTGTGTGGACTAAAGTCTCCTCATACGTGAGTCCTCAGCGATATTAAAATCAGAAATTTTCCAATATTGAGGTCAAAACTAGAGTTTGCAGACATGAATTTGAAGAAGAAACTGGCACACATTGAACATTAGAAACTCACTTTTTGGAGGAGATTTTAAACTTAAATTTAGCAGATAATGAGCAGAGAAACTGTTTTTGCAGCAGTGACTACAAACCAAATTTGGCCTCATCAAATGTTAATAACAGACAAGAAACTTAGAATATCAGGGGTCGAGGACTTGGATTTGGAAAAGTGCTTTAGGATAATAAATCAGCTAATTTGGGCCTTACAGTGTTATTTTTGACCAGGGGTTTTGTGCAAGAAATGAGCAAATATTTTGAGTGAATTAATTGTTTTTGCTGTTTGATAATAAACATTTAATTAAATATTATTGAGAATTTTGCCATAACTTTAAAACAGAATTTTGACAGTTTTCTGGGCATTAGAGTTATATTTGTAGTATTTATATTAAAGTAAAAGAACAGTCAGTATAAGGTTAAAAAACTTGTTTTTTCATCAATGATTTTGAATAATAAATAATTAATTTTGGGTGTTAAATTTTCAGAAATGACTTTAACCATAGACAAGGTCAATCCCGGGATAACAGTCCTGGTAAAGGTGCTACACCTCACTCCTGATACTCTGCCTCCACCAGCTGATGGTGTTTCTAACCGATCAGTTCACGAAGCACCTTTTTGTCAAATGAAGCCAGAATTATGTTTGATTTCCAAGGCGTCAGGACGAAGTGGAAGGAGCTGATAAGGGAATTGATGAACTAGCTCCAGTGATCATCATCTGGCGGCCTGAGACCCACATCAGGCCCCTACATCTTCCCCTCTGGGCCCCAGAGTTTTATGAAGCTCTGAAAATGTGTTGTGGTTTTGAGGGTATCTTTTTGTTAATACACCTCTGTTACGATGATTGCACCCCCCTAACAGCTGTGATTGAAACGGTTTAATCAGGAATGACTTCATGTTTGATCTGACGGCCGTTTGCTGGATTTAACTGGAGGGACGAGCAAACTGAGTCTAAACCAGCGATGGGAAACAAGACGAGCCCAGAGAGCAGAGGGCAAAGTGTGCCCTGTGGCTGGGTGATATGAACCAACCTTTAAAGCCTTAAAACTCTTAAGATTGTGAGAATAATGAAAATATTAAATTCATAATGGAGTTTCAATGGCCAGAGGATTGTCTGGAGGGGAAATCGTCTTCATCTTTATTTAGTTATACCTAAATATTCACATTATTTCATTGTTTTTAAAATCCGGCCCCCTTAACGAATGTCAAATGTAGGTGATGAGCCTCGCTCTGTCAGCCCTGTATTTAACCACAGCTCTGTGTAACGCAGCTTCTGCTTCAAGGCTGCGTGCGATTTGCTCACTCAATGTTGCACTGATGCTTTAATAAAGCAGCTAAAGACACGCCGCCTTAATTTGATCACACACGTGATCGTTGTGTTTGTGAGTATGTTCTTCACTCTTTTACCTGTTAATCCTGTAAAAACTTTGCTCTGTAAACGGTGTGCATCAAATAGACTTAACTTACATTTGATCCCAGTCCAGCCTGCACCAGGTTTACGCGTTCGCTATAACAGGAATAATCATGGCTGCTGCCCCGATGTCCTCAAATTCTGGATATAAAACATGAATTCATGAATTAAAGCTGCTGAACAAACAGCATCTGCAGTAACAGCAGGATTTGATCTGTAGCTGTGAAAATGTAGTTCTCTCACTTGGTGGTTGTTAGAAAAATCCATTATTCCTGTCATTTTATATATAAGTCAATATGTCGTCAGTTATTTTTCAGTCTCAGTGTAAAGCTGTCTCTCTCGTGTTAAATCATAAACAAATGCTGCACAGACCCCTGAACCATCTCAGTGCCAGAGTTTCTAAGTCTTAAAAGCCAAAGTTTAACCATTTATCATCGCGATTTGACCACGACAGGAGGGTTTGAACCGCTCACCTCCAGTTTGATTATTCAGCCATTTTACAGCAATTATTCTGCTGTTTCACCTCCGTGGATTTCACAATACCACCAGAAGGGTTTAATACTTTTTCATTAAAGTTTAATTTGTTTCACAGCTGAAATGTAACTTCTATTTCCACTTGAATTTCACTGATTCACTGTTTAATAGAGTCATCATGAGCTGTTTTTGACTGTTTCTCTGCCAGACAGTAACATTGACCTGCTGCTGTTTGTCCACCAAGGTTTAATTAATTAACCATTTCACAGCCATGTTTGAGCTGTACCTGGATTTAACCATCTCACTGTCACAGGAGTCCTTTTCTCTGCGGGGAAGTTTAACCGTTTAACCTCATCACCTGGCTTTAATATCATTGAAATAAAAAAGGATCCGTGCCTGCAGAGTGACCTCCAGCTGACGTTTATTGTTCGACTGCAGCTGAAAAACCTCAAAATGTTCACGATGGGATGTCGAAATTTGGCCCATTTGCTGCTTTTGTTCAGGAAACCACAGGGAGAAGGTTTGGTCTAAACTTCCAGAACAAATGATTTTGAGGAAGAGGGTTAAAGGTTCAATTTGGAGAAATGAAACTGCAAAGCTGCGGCAATAAATCAGCAAGTTTAGTGGAATTTATTGGTCAAAACTGCTGATTATTGGAGATTTAAGCAGGTCAAAAGTTGATGAGATGAGGGGTATGGTGACGTTTCTTAAAACATCCTAAAAGGTGGGAAATTCTGGAGGTAGGAGCTGCGGAAGCAATTATTGTTTGAGGGAAATTCTAATATATATATTTATATTTATATATTTATATTTGCTTTAACTTTCTTTATATTTATTTAAAAGTTTATAAGAGCAGAATCTACATTAATAATCGTGAAATCCAGTCATGAGGATGTAAACTCTGAAGGTTGCAGCTTCCTCCTCTCTGTTATTTTGTGAACTGACCCTTTAAATCTCTCATCTCTCTGTCCAGGTGCGACTCAGATGCTTCTTCTTGCGCGGCGGACCGACCTGCGACGGATCTCCCTGGACATGCCGGACTTCACCGACATCATCCTGCAGGTGGACGACATCCGACACGCCATCGCCATCGACTACGACCCGGTGGAGGGCTACATCTACTGGACGGACGACGACGTCAAAGCCATCCGCCGCTCGCTGCTTGACGGCAGCGACGCCCAGTTCGTGGTCACGTCGCAGGTGAACCACCCTGACGGCATCGCCGTGGACTGGATCGCCAGGAATCTTTACTGGACGGACACGGGGACGGACCGCATCGAGGTGACGCGGCTGAACGGGACGATGAGGAAGATCCTGATCTCTGAAGACCTCGATGAACCCAGAGCCATCGTTCTGGATCCTGTTGCAGGGTGAGTCCACCATACCAGAGCCCCCCACCCTAAATTCATCTATTTAATTTAATTTATTTATTTATTTGCACGTAGTTAAAGACAAGTCAAAGAAAACGGTGAATAATGCTGTGATCCAGTTACATCGGAACTGGGAAGAGGGAAGTGGGAATGACGTCATCTCCCAGTTATCAACGTTCCAGTTACAAAGTCGGAAAACGTGCCGATCTACCAGGCTATTGTTAGCCGTTGTGTTAGCCGCTGTGTTAGCACGCCCTGCGTTGTAGTTCACACACACCACATGAAGAATGTAAATAACACTACAGCAGCATTTCCATAAATAAAAGTCGAACAGTACTCTGTATACGGCTGATTTAGTGCGACACACGAGTCAGAAGTGCTAATAAACGGATGATAACAGGAGCTAATAACTGTTTACACTGGGGGGCAGCCATCGCCTCGGGGGGTGGTGAGGAGCCCCCGAGTTCCCAGTAGGAAATTCCGACCTCGGGGGGGCGTTCCAGTTGAAGTTTCCCACTCGGAAATCCCGACTTCCGAGTACAACTGGAACGCAGCATGAGATCAAGTCACAGGTGAGGTAGAAACCCAGTGTGGGCTTATTCACAAACCTTAAGAATAAAAACAGATAAAATTAACGGAAAAAACATTAAATCAGAATCAGAAATACTTTATTAATCTTCAAGGGGAAATGCAGTTGTTTCATTTGCTCTTATACACAATATAACAGGAATATCAAATAAAGACATTAAAACAGATAAGAGCATAAAAAATTAAGACAGCAGGTTGCAACAGGCAAAATTAGAGTTTTATCAACTTATGATGGAAAAAATAAATAAAATAAGTAATGTGAGACTATGAACAAGGCCAAGGATTTTACACTATAACCCTAACTAACTAAACCTAAACCTTAACAACATTTACAACATGAATATAATGTGACAGCACTGAGTTGGACTGGGTATTGCAACAGTGGAAAAACATTTATTCTCCAGTGATGTTAAAGGGATTCTGTACCATACTTTATCCTAGTGTTAAAAGAAAAACAAACAAAAATCAAAAAATAACCTGCATCTGACCAAAATGAGAGAATACTCCAACACAGAAACAGATTATAACAAAACAAAGTGTTACATAAACCATATTTTGTCATTATAAAGATCATCATGAACAAAAGTCTTTGACATCTAAACCTTTTTTTAGCCTCAGTTTGTATCTGGACAAGGACGGAGACTCTGTAAGTAAATAAAAATACTTGTTCCATAATTGAACGCCGTGGTTTTTTATTGAACTTTGACCCTGAGATGTCTGATACAGTGGTTGGTTTGGGTTATTGGTCTGTCCTGATGAATAAAAGTTCGCCTGAGAGTTTGGAATAAAAATCATTTGAAAGCTTTCTGTCATTTCTGTGCTTGTGTGCTTGACTTTATAAATAAAAGCACACATTTGAAGAGTATTAATATCAGAAATAGATCATATGTTACGCTTCAAAAAAAAGCTCAACTGTAAACTATCCAACAAGCCTGAGCCTGATTCACACAGATATTTTAAATCTTCTGGCTTTAGCAATTAAGGATTGGGTGTTAAATGGCAGAAATCCATTCAGATGAGACCTGAGTAGCTGCCATGTGATTGTCTGATAAGCTGTTTGCATTAGGGAGCAGTTGAAGAGATGTGCCTAATAAAATGGCCCTGAGTGTAAATATTTAAGCAGCTTGATTTGAGAACATGAGTTTCCTGCTGCAGTCGTCTCCATGGTTGTGACCGTGAAGCATGAAGTTGCGTGTGAAGATGACAAACAGGTTGTTTATCAGCCCGATGAGCCGATCAGATAACGACGAGGAAGAGGGAGGTCGAAGTGTCCTCATGATGGAAATATGAAAAACAAAAACCTCTGAAATATCCTCGTCATGAGATTGACGTCAGAGATTGTCCAAAAATAGATTCAGACTCGGACTGTGAACCAAAAGTGTGTTTGCTTTCTCTCCTGTAGTTATCGATCACATTTGAATTCAACAGTTTTGTTCAATGAAATAATGAAGTTGTTTTGATGACGCTGGTGTGTTTTCAGGTACATGTACTGGACGGACTGGGGCGAGGTGCCGAAGATCGAGCGGGCCGATCTGGACGGGCTGGAGCGCGTGGTGATGGTGAACACGTCGCTCGGCTGGCCGAACGGACTCGCCCTGGACTACGAGGAGAGGAAGATCTACTGGGGGGACGCCAAGACCGACAAGATCGAGGTGAGTGTCTTTTTACTCTCAGTGAGGATCAGCTGATCTGTAAAGCCGCCTCGCTGTGGAGGAGTCAACGCGGCGCTGACTTCCTGTTAGACTTCAAAATAAAATGCCATGGATCCAGGGGTCAGGAGAGGAAACTGAGCACGAGCAGTTATCTCCTGAGAGGATGTCGATGAAACTTTGGGTGAACGTTGTCACGCCACAGGAGAGAAGTGTTTCGAGTTTGTTGATCTGAACACAGACGCAGCTTTAAGAAGAGTTTGTGCCCTCGGAGGCCTCACTGTTTTATTATCGACTGATTTCTAAAGAAAAGGGATTTTCAGGCGTTAAAGCCTCAACAGAAGAGCCCGTAGTTCATGATTATGAGAACTTTTAACTTTTTCTGTTTTTATTCTGATTATTTTAATTTGTAGAAGCTCAAAAACTCAGTGACATTAAAAGGTTAATAAGATCTATATTTAAAGAGAAGAGACGTTAAAACTTGTTGGTATTTGATCATGAAGAACTAGAATGTATCTGTGATCTGCCAAAGCAGAGGCACCATGAGATGGTCCACGGGTTCATTCTGTTTACTGTAGCTCTATAATCCCGTCTCTCCTCATGACGTGGAGGAGTCACGCCGAAAAATGAAGCAGAAACTTGAGATTAAGATTTACAAACAGATGCGTCGGCTAACTTAGTGCAGGAGCACCAGATATTCCAAGTCTGAGAGCGTTTGAATTTATGAATCATTGGTTTTAAATATGAAAGTTAATCTCTAAAATCAATTAAAAAACACAAAAGAGGACAAACAGCTAAATCGTCATTCCGAATTTGTCCCAGAATGCACAAATTTGTTCAAAACCTGTTCATAAAGCAGAGAAACATGTTAGACCTCCACCTACATACACGAATGTTCCCGCTGTACAATGCCAAACATTTAAATACTTTGTGCAGTTTCTTATTTTATTTATTCTTATTTAACCAGGAAACTCACTGAGATTAAAAATCTCTTTTTCAAGAGTGTCCTGGCAGAGAGGCTGCAGCACAGTTAACACAGTTACTCACAGTAACTACAACGATAAATATAAATATACAAAACATGTTTGACACTTAAAATAAAATGGAGAACAATAAATAACAGTTAACTGACCAGCTGGACTATGAAACAAAAATAAATAAACTAAAATAAGACTGAAATTATAAAAACTAAAACGCTGATGGATGGAAAAGGACAAACAGGAGCAACACAAGTGTTTATGGTAATATTTAGACTTGATTATTTAGTTTTTATGACAGAGGAAAGCAGTAATAATGTCATTTCATCATAATTCAGACGTTTCCCTCGTGTGCTGAACATGAACTCTGGTTGTCTTTAGTAAATATATATAAATATAAACAAAGCTCTAAATAGTTTTAAGTCAGGTTTTGGTCCTGTTGTTGCTGTTGTTTCATCATTTTCTCCTGGTTTGTTGAACATGAACTCGGCTCTGACTCTCGGGGTGTCGACGTCCACTCGGTGATGAAAATAAAGCCTCCGTCTCTCGCTCTGCGGTCTGCGTCCTCACGCCATCCCGCCATGTTCTCTGGATCTTTATTTCGATGGTTTTCCTCTCGTGGGGGGGCGCTCCCCTCTTAAACCCCAGAGGAGGAAAAACCTCTTCAGTTTTCTGCTGCTCTGGTCTCCATCCTAAAAGGGGGGGGGGCAGGGTCTCTGCCGCCCCCCTTCAGGTCTCGGAGGACCCGGTTTGGAGCGGCGGGGCCGACATCTGGTTCCGATTGCGTCTCGCTCCAGCTGCGGTCGCTCTGTTTAGAATCGAGGCCGAATCTGAAACCGTCTCCGCACTGCGGTCACAGACCAGAGGAGACCTCTGAGCCGGGGCCACGAGCCCGGAGTGGAAACTTCACTTTATATTTATACTCGCCGCCGGGCGCTCGCTCCCAGTGTGTGTGTGTGTGTGTGCGGGGGATGTGTGTGTGTGTGTGTGTGTGTGTGCGTGTGCGTGTGTGAGCATGGCAGCGGGCCACGGGCCTGTTTTCGGAGCAGCAGCAGCGTGGCGTCAGATCAGTGGAGCTGCAGATTACAGGCCGGCCGTAGATTCCAAACATTTCTGCTCTGCTGAGTCTTCGGCTCGCTGCGAGTTTCTCAATCATCTGATCACAGACTCAGAGCCTGATAACAGCTCCACGCCACAGACCGGCTCTCACGCTGTTACCATCATCATTAATCAGGTAACCACACAGGTAAACTCACTGAAACGACGACTGTCAGATCAGTGCAGTTTGATTCTCTCTGATCCACCTGGTACACCGTAGTCTGTTTAGCTCCGCCCCTAATGGTCCAACTGGTACACCTGGTACCTGAACAGAGTGAAGGATGATGTCAGAGTTCAGGTGTGTGGGTCCTGCACAGCTTTACTGCTCAGTCTGTCTCACGGCAGTCTGTCCGTCTGTTAGTTCATCCATCTGATAACCTTTTTATTTCTTTATTAATGCACTCAGTGATCTGTTTGTTTATTCGTTCTGTCCATCTGTCCTTCAACTATCAATCTATCATCCAACCATCTATTCATCCATCCACCTTTCAAGCCATTTGTCCATCCATCCAACTATTTATCCATCTCTCTGAATGCCCATCCATGTTTTCATGCATTCCCCATCCAACTATCAATTTATTCATCCATCCATCAACCCCAAAGGAATTCGTCCTAATATGCATCCATTCATCCAACTATACATCCATCTTTCTGTGTATCCATTCACCAATCATACATCCATTAATTAATCTGTCCATCTATCAGTTTACCCATTCATCCATCCATCCATCCATCCATCCATCCATCTGTTTATAAATTTGTTTTGCTTGTTTATTCATCCAACTGTCATTAAATCCATCTGTTCTTCTATTCAGCCAACCATTCATCAGTTAAGACATCCATCAGTTCTTCTGTTTATCTATCCACCCATTCATCCATCATTCATCTGTATATTCATCCAACTGTGTATTCATCCATCCATTCATCCATCCATGCATGCATTCATCCGGTCTTCTGTGGTTTACTCCTCCATCTATCTGTCTCTCATAATGGAATAAAGTAGAATTTTGTGCTGTTTTGGAAGAATCTGATCTTTAAATCTTTGATATTTGTCGTCTGTTTTTAAAACAGATGAAATGAAGTGTTGGTTAAACTTTCCCCAAAGCAGTGAGGCCCTCTGAGGGTGTTCTCCTCGCTCGTTCTGGAGTTAAAGGGTTAATAAAACCGTCAGAGAGCTTCATATCCTCGCTTTGTTCAGCAGAACTTTGTAGTGGGCTTCACAGTCCTTCTCATGTGAGCTGCTGTTTAAAGTGCGTCCCAGGTTCGTCTCAGTTCTGGCTTTAAAAGCCCGCGCGCTGCAGGAGGAAGTGAGACGTCAAAGTTTGAGAGGAGAAGAAGAAGAGGAGGAGGAGGAAATGTGGCGGCCATATGCTGCCGCTGTTTGTTTGCCCGGCTGTTGCTTCTAATTAGCGGCACTGCAATGTGCTGCCAGGTCGCCCGAGTCCTACTGAGCGCGCTCAGTGGAGAGCAATACAATCAGACCGGCCGCTAGGCATGATGGGAAATGAGGATGTTAGGATATGTTTACTGTTTGTGAATGTTTAAAGTGTCCTCGATTCACTGGATTCTCTCAGATCAGCCAGGTTTTTATACAATATTTTATTTTTAATTGACATTTCAGGTTTAGTCTGCTGTGAGTTTGATATTTAGAATAACAGAGTGGAATAAACCTTTATTCATCCCACACGGGGACATTTTCAGTGTTACAGGAGCAAAGGGGACAGCAATGATAAAAAATAAAAATACACATGTAAGAAGCTGTTTTGTATATTATTATAAATATAAAACTAAAAACTACTCCATAGGAGTTATTTACACATTAACAAAGTCATTTCACATGGGAAGATGCTTAAAGACATTCAAAGATGTTTAATTAAATTAAAGCCTCTTTTCTTATTTCTATAACAACACTGCTCTTACATCCACGATGACTTTCTCTAAAGAGATGCGGCGCTCTACAGGATTGTCTTTGTTTGTTTGGACACCGTCCCAAACGTTCTGCTGTCCAGGCGTCCCATCTTCAGAGGCTGATTTCCTCTGTGATATTTTATTTTTTAACCCACTCTCTATGACAAAATGTGAATAAAAATCTCTGTAAAAAGAAAATATACATTTACCAAAACACAGTGAAGAGTAAACCTGATTTTTTTAAGCCTTTAAATTATAAAAATTAAACATGTTTAGTTCGATTAAGTGGAGGTGTAAAGGATGGTCTGACAAATTTGTTATTTGACTATTTCTTCTTCATTATTATTTAGAATGTCTTAAAAATAATAATAATAAAAAATATATATAAATATATATACATTGGAAGACAAACAGAAAGATACAGCAGATCAAGTTCAGTATAGAATTTTCACGAGTCCTCTTTTTTTTTTTTTGTTCAAAAAGGGTGTAAGTACATAACTTATTTCGTCCTCCCTCTTTTTTCCAACAATTAACTCAAAAATTCAAGTCTCAGGCATTCAAAGAAACACCAACAGCTTCATACAACTAACAGCAAAACTGTAGCAGGAAATCTGAATCTAATATGATGTGCACACTATTTCAAGGCACCGCGTTGTCTTTTACTTCGTACCATCCTAGTCTGGTATTTAACCAGAAAAACTCTCACTGAGATTAAAAATCTGTTTTTCAAGAGTGTCCTCGCCAACGCAGCAGCACAGTCAACAGTCTGAGACAAACACACAGTCATAAAATAAAAATCAAACAAACACATAAAATAAGGCTTCAGTACTAAAAGAAAGAAAAACAGTAAATCTTTATTGTTTGATTAATTATGAAATTAGAGTTGATTATCTGAGCATGCTCAGTAGTGACCCCGCCTCTCCCTCAGGTGATGAACATGGATGGGACGGGTCGACGGGTGCTGGTGGAGGACAAACTTCCTCACATCTTCGGCTTCACTCTCCTCGGGGACTTCATCTACTGGACGGACTGGCAGCGCCGCAGCATCGAGCGCGTCCACAAGCGCACCGCAGAGCGAGAGTTCATCATCGACCAGCTGCCCGACCTCATGGGGCTCAAGGCCACGTACGTGCACCAGGTCACCGGTGAGTCCAGGACCCTCTGCCAGTCCAGAACATGGAGACCAACACTTTTGATGCTTGCTGACGTGTTTGACCTTTGCCCCGCCCCCTCCTCAGGTACAAACCCGTGCGCGGAGGCGAACGGCGGCTGCAGCCACCTCTGCCTGTACAAGCCTCAGGGCGTGCAGTGCGGCTGTCCCATCGGTCTGGAGCTCATCTCGGACATGAGGACGTGCATCGTCCCCGAGGCCTTCCTGCTCTTCTCCAGACACACGGACATCAGGAGGATCTCCCTGGAGACCAACAACAACAACGTGGCCATCCCGCTCACCGGCGTCAAGGAGGCGTCGGCGCTCGACTTCGACGTCACGGACAACAGGATCTACTGGACGGACATCACGCTGAAGGTGGGTCCATCTTTGTGTCCCTCTGTCCTCTGAGGTGTGTCCATCATCCAGGACAGAATAGACCTCACATAACACACAAACAGGTCAGTTTTACAGTTTAGGGGGAGATCATGGATGATACTTAACAAAGAAGAAAACAATTATGATAACGAATGGGTATGAATATGTCTTTGTAATAATCTTATACATACAACAACTGTACAGCTCCTCACTGAGGGGAGGAGGAGTGACAGGAGGACAGAGGACAGACGGAGCAGGACCAAGCCTGTAGACTTACATTTTTATTTTTATTTTATTTATATTTATATTTATTTATATTTTTGTTTAGGTCTATCTTTTTAGTCTGTAACACTGAACTGCTTCTGAAGCCCAATTTCCCTGAGGAAGTTTTTCCGAAGGGATTAATGAAGTTCTATCTAATCTAATCTAATCTAATCTAATCCAACAAAGAAAGAAATAAAAGAAAAATCAAAAATAAATAAATACAAAGGAAAAGAAAGTGTGTGTATAATTCAGATATATGATATTCATGGTGTTTAATAACAGTGATATCGGTCATGGTCGTAACAATAATAACATAGTTATAATAATAATAATAATAATAATAATGGGGTAAATAACAGAAATAAATTCAGAAAAAGAAAGAAAAATGTGAAACAAATTGTGTCCACCGTCTTGATGGCGGTCTGTCTCACACCGTCTCGTTCTCGCCGTCCTCAGACGATCAGCCGGGCGTTCATGAACGGCAGCGCCCTGGAGCACGTGGTGGAGTTCGGCCTGGACTACCCTGAGGGGATGGCGGTGGACTGGCTGGGGAAGAACCTTTACTGGGCCGACACGGGGACGAACCGCATCGAGGTGGCCAAGCTGGACGGGCAGCACCGCCAGGTCCTGGTGTGGAAGGACCTGGACAGCCCCCGGGCGCTGGCCCTGGACCCCGCTGAGGGGTGAGGACTCCCGTAACACCACAGAAGAAGAACAGGGTGTCCTCTTCCTGCCTGAGTCTGACCTGTCCCTGTTTCAGGTACATGTACTGGACCGAGTGGGGCGGGAAGCCAAAGATCGACCGCGCGGCGATGGACGGGACGGGGAGGATCACGCTGGTGGCCGACGTGGGCCGAGCGAACGGGCTGACCATCGACTACGCCGAGAGGCGACTGTACTGGACCGACCTGGACACGACGCTCATCGAGTCCTCCAACATGCTCGGTGAGGAACGCCAGAGTCCCCTTTACTCCAATTCAAGACTAAGTCTGAGTCCTTAGACCACATCAATCAATCAATCAGTCAATCAATTTATAGATACACATATATGCATATATACAAATACATATAATAAATATCTTTGTATATACACATACGTCCATCCAGACAGAGACAAAGGGACTAAAATCACTTGAGTCTCTGCTGACTATAGACTCATTCAGTCAATCAATCTTTAATTATATTTCACCATATTCGTTAAATAAAAATGTTTTAAAGGTAAGCCCCTTGAGATGTAGCATCTCATTTTCGGTGGGTCCTCATGTCTCTATGGCTGTAAAGATAATTACAATGGATGAATAATCAATATAACCATGGATAAAGAGATCAATCTAATATCAACATTAATATCTATAATGTAGGGCTGGGCAATATATTGATTAAATCGATTAATTTGAAATATTTTCTGCAAAGGACTTAAAAACTAAAAATCTAGATTTTTTTTCTGACTTACTCTAATTATAAGTTGTTGCATTGTTTGAAAATATAAATACTGAAAATTAACAGTTTTCATGATGGTCAGCCCTGTCAGGTTTTGAACAAGCACATGTTTAGGCTCATATTTATTCTTTAAATGAGATTAAATATTGATCAGAGAGTTTCATGTTAATATTCTGTGAAAATAGCTCAGCCTTCAGTGTTTGTGTAGACAAACCTGCCTACATTTGAACTACTTAATCAACATTTTATGACACACACTTTAACTTTCAGAGGGAGATTCTGTTTGGTTTGAGAAAATATGTTGACGACATAAAGGCAAAACTTGATTCATGTCATTTTTGTGTCTCACTGGGAGTTTTTTTTTTTTTTTGAGAGGGAAAAAATCAATTAAAATTGTAAATCGAGTGTTGTAGAAAAAAACCTGGGGTTTTATTTTCGTGCCATATTGCCCAGCCCTAATCTGATGAATATAATGTGGAGAGGAATGATGTTGATTAATGTAACAGCATCTGGTTAAATATAATTTAATATATATAATATAATATCAATGTCACCCTCCTCTCTCTCCTCTCCAGGTCAGGACCGCGAGGTCATCGCCGACGACCTCCCTCACCCGTTCGGCCTCACCCAGTACCAGGACTACATCTACTGGACCGACTGGAGCCAGCGCAGCATCGAGCGCGCCAACAAGACCAGCGGGAAGAACCGCACGGTGATCCAGGGCCACCTGGACTACGTCATGGACATCCTGGTCTTCCACTCGTCCCGTCAGGGCGGCTGGAACGCCTGCGCCTCCACCAACGGGCACTGCTCCCACCTCTGCCTCGCCGTGCCCGTCAGCAGCTTCGTGTGCGGATGCCCCGCCCACTTCTCGCTTAACTACGACAACAAGACGTGCAGCGGTGAGGAGGACGGGGGATCAGTTTGAGCTCCCGGTGCTGGGTTCTGCTCCGTGTACTGAAACGTTTCCTCTCGTTTGTTTCCTGGCAGCGCCGACGTCGTTCCTGCTCTTCAGTCAGAAGACGGCGATCAATCGGATGGTGATCGACGAGCAGCAGAGCCCCGACATCATCCTGCCCATCCACAGCCTGAGGAACGTCCGCGCCATCGACTACGACCCCCTGGACAAACACCTGTACTGGATCGACTCCAAGCAGAACGTCATCCGCCGAGCGCAGGAGGACGGCAACCAGGTGAGGACGCGCCACAGACGGTTTGTAAGGACGTCGGTAAATAAAGCGTGTCTGACCCGCCTCTCATCCAATCAGAGCATGACCGTGGTGTCCGGCTCGGTGGGCGGAGCCAGCCAGGGCCTGCAGCTGTACGACCTGAGCATCGACATCTACAGCCGCTTCATCTACTGGACCAGCGAGGTCACCAACGTCATCAACGTCACCCGCACCGACGGCAGCAGGGTGGGCGTGGTTCTGAGGGGCGAGCACGACAAACCGAGAGCCATCGTGGTCAACCCGGAGAGAGGGTCAGTGATGGGGCGATGCTATGGGCAGAGACAGGAGAGGGTTTGGTACGGAGGAGAGAATCAGTCAATCAGTCAATCAATCAATCAATCAGTCAATCAATCAGTCAGTCAGTCTTTTTCTGTAAAGCTCCAGTTCATAACAGTGTTATCTCAAGACACTTTACAGAGCAGGCTGAAGACAAACTCTTCGTTTATAGATACACATATATGCATATATACAAATACGTATAATAAATATATTTATACGTACACATACGTCCATCCAGACAGAGACAAAGGGACTAAAATCACTTTAGTCTCTACTGACTATAGACTCATTCAGTCAATCAATCTTTAATTATATTGCACCATATTTGTTGATATAAATTTATTAAAGCTAAGCCCCTTGAGACGTAGCATCTCATTTTGAGATGTCTGTATGGTTGTAAAGAAAGTTACTGTGGATGTTTAATCAATACAACCATGGATAGAGAGATCAATCTAATATCAACATTAATATCTACAATGAAGGGCTGGGCAGCATATCGATTAAATGGATTAATTTGAAATATTTTCTGCAGAAGATTTAAAAATTAAAAATTTAGATTTTTGCTTGACTTTCTCCAATTGTAAGTTTTTGAATGTTTGAAAATATAAATACTGAAAATTAACAGTTTTCATGATGGTCAGCCCTGTCAGGTTTTGAACAAGCACATGTTTAGGCTCATATTTATTCTTTAAATGAGATTAAATATTGATCAGAGAGTTTCATGTTAATATTCTGTGAAAATAGCTCAGCCTTCAGTGTTTGTGTAGACAAACCTGCCTACATTTGAACTACTTAATCAACATTTTATGACACACACTTTAACTTTCAGAGGGAAATTCTGTTTGGTTTGAGAAAATATGTTGACGACATAAAGGCAAAACTTGATTCATGTCATTTTTGTGTCTCACTGGGAGTTTTTTTTTTCTTTTGAGAGGAAAACAGTCAATTAAAATTGTAAATTGAGTGTTTTATTTATAGGCCTTATCGCCCTGCCCTACAATAATGAATATAATCTGGAGAGGAGTGGTGTTGCTTAATCTAGAAGCATCTGGTTAATCTGACATTAAAATAGCTGATTGATTTGGTCTGTCCCAGCTCTAAATGTGTTTCTGTAAGACGTTAAATGTCCTTCAGCGTCTCCTGCGGGTTCCTCATCCCTCAGCAGAAGGTTTACATCTTAAAGCTGCGTACATCATCTCAGCTCCGTGTTTTTGTTTACTCTCTCTGGGCTCGTTTCGAGCTTTAATTGCAGCCTTCCTTTGGCGGCGACCTCGGGGTCACGCTGTGGTTCAGAGCTGAAGCTGCAGACGTTCAAAGAGTTTTCTCCCTCTGCACCGTCTGACAGGTACATGTACTTCACCAACCTGCTGGAGCGCTCCCCGAAGATCGAGCGGGCGGCGCTGGACGGGACGGAGCGGGAGGTGCTGTTCTTCAGCGGCCTGGGGAAACCCGTCGCCCTCGCCATCGATAACGTGGTGGGGAAGCTGTTCTGGGTCGACTCGGACCTGAGGCGCATCGAGAGCAGCGACCTGTCCGGTGAGTGGAAGACCTGCCATTTATTTAATCTGCATTAATGTGGGGATGCCACGATTTTATCTTCAGTTCACACGAATGAGGGATGGCGAGGGGATCGGAGCACGAACATGAAGAGAGGAGGCACGAAGAGGCGATCGTTAAAATGGATGAAACTTTTAAAAAGCAGCTTTTGGTCTGTGGAGCTCGTCCTAAAAACAAAACAATCAGACAAACAGATGAAGATGGAAAACTAAATAATTATGACCATAAAGTACAACAGTCGCCATAAACTCTGAAATATTCTGTGTAAATACTTCTTAAAGTTTTAATGTTCTAGTCTTCGTGTTTATAATAATAGACAAACTGATTTTTATACTTAGTCTGTTTTTTATTTATCATTGCTGTCCCCTTCGCTGCAGATGGGATGGATAATGGTTTATTCTGTTCCATTTTATTCGATATTCAGATGATCGAAACACTTTCAGGTTCATTTGGCATCATTTTTATGAATTATAGAAAATTTCACAACCATTGATCTGCATTAATGACAGCTTGTCGAATCAGCAGGAGTCTGAGGTGTGCAAACGTTTGTTTAATTAAAGTTTTTAATGCCCCAAAAAATGCAGTGGTGTCCAGCGAAACGCCTGAACTGATCAAAAACATTTGAGGAAACTAGTTTTTGCATGGATGGATGAAAAAGATGATGGTTGATTATGTGGACGACGTGTTAAAGTATGAAGATGAATGGATGGATAAAACAATTAAA
This sequence comes from Cetoscarus ocellatus, assembly GCA_037902135.1. NCBI lineage: Eukaryota > Metazoa > Chordata > Actinopteri > Labriformes > Labridae > Cetoscarus > Cetoscarus ocellatus. The sequence continues at coordinate 160,352 of JBAMNC010001613.1, read as the reverse complement.
AACAGTGGGATGGATGGATGGAGTAATTTGTTAAAGATTAGACGATCAAAAACACAAATCAATATCAATAACAAGATGACAGTACGCTAAATTAAATATAAAATAAGACTCTTGAAAAACTAAAACAGTTTTAAAAATGTACAAACAAAAACTTAGATAAACAGAAAAAGTGTTCAGAGTACAAACTGGATTTTTGTCGCGAGCTTAAAAACATTTTAACAAAACTAATTTAATACTCTGGTGGCTGAAGCTCCTCTGCAGGTCCTGACTCGGTGTTGGAGTCTCTGCTGAGGTGTGAACCTGTGAACAGGTCCTGGACTCGCCCCTCCGTCTTCTTCTGGTCATTTTTCCTTGAAAGTTGTCGTTGGCTCGGAGCCTCGAGCTCAGTACATTCCAGCGATCCTCCAGAGCCCCACGCAGGCCGGCAGGAATGTAGACCATCTGAGCTGGCCGAGTCCCCAGTCCAGGTCCTCAACAGAGTCTGAGACTATAAAACCGAGGCCCAACCAGTCCAGGTCTCTAACAGAGTCCTGGTCTCTAAGACACACCGAGTCCCTGTGGAATTGTAGACCCTCTCTAGGTCTATGTATCTGTGTCTGTCCCGGTCTTCGGAGTCTGTCTCTGTCCTGGTCTTCAGAGTCCATCTCTGTCCCGGTCTTCGTAGTCTGTCTCTGTCCCGGTCTTCAGAGTCCATCTCTGCTCCGGTCTTCGGAATCCGTGTCCGTCCCGGTCTTCGGAGTCCATGTCTGTCCCAGTCTTCAGAGTCCATCTCGGTCCCAGTCTTTGGAATCAGTGTCTGTCCCAGTCTTCGGAGTCCGTCTTCAGAGACTGCTTCAGCTGCAGCTCTCTGCAGAGGCTGTGGCGCCTCCTTCTGGCTGTGAAGGTTAATAACAGCTTCAACATGAACTCAAAATCCAATAAAGTTTGTTTTCATGCTGCCTGAAAATTTTTTTTAAATCTAATTCTTTAAACAATAAAAAAATCTCCTTTTTGTTTGATACCAAAGCAACAAAAGTCAAAGTCCTTTTGTCCTCTGGACGGCTCCAATTCTTCTTCAGACCGTAAATGCAATAAAGATTGTTTTGTTTTTAAAGCACCAAACCACTGCACTTTAAAAAATGACCATTAAACCAGAGCTCCCAAGTTAACGAGTTTAACAACATGCTGGTTGCCAAATATTTTAGTGTAAAACTGGACTAAATCACAATTAAAAAGTATATATTTAGCTCTAAAATGAAAGATATTTAGCTGAACACATAATATACAAACACAGCATCATTTAGAAGCTCATTTCAATAAAAGTAGGGACACCAAGTTAAATGGAAGTTGCATGTTGAGGTAAATATTGTCAAAATGAACATTCCTGTTGATAATTAATGCAAAAATAAACTCAAGTAGTGGATCAAATACAGACTAAAAGACGAGTAACTGACTCTAATCAGGAGTTTTTATGTTAAAAGACAAGAGGTATGTTTATATATATGTATATATGTATACTGTATATCTCACACCGTGATGTGGCTGTGGTGTGATGGCTGAGCCTGAGGTCTGATCAAGGAGCCTAATTTAACCCTTTTATTGAACAGCTTGATTTGTGCTGATTAAACCTGACGTTAAGATCAGACCCTCCGTCTCTCAGCTCTTTATTTAAAGCCTGCAGATGTATTCCCAGCTCGTGGTGAGCGTGTCTGTACCATGCAGTGTTGTAAACGTGGACCTGGAGCTAACTGAAGTTATCGCTGTCCCTCCTCCTGCCTCCCCCTCAGTTCCTCTCCCGTTCAGCTCCCTCTGCTCCTGAAGTTTTGCTCCCTACAACCTTGTTTTGTTTCTCCCCCTCGATGCTCTTTTAACAAACAGGAGCCAACCGGATCGTGATCGCCGACTCCAACATCCTGCAGCCCGTGGGCCTGACGGTGTTCGGGAACCACCTGTACTGGATCGACAAGCAGCAGCAGATGATCGAACGCATCGACAAGACCACGAGGGAGGGGAGGACCAAGATCCAGGCCCGCATCGCCTACCTGAGCGACATCCACGCCGTGCACGAGCTCGACATGAGGGACTACAGTGAGTCTGAGATATAATATATTTATTATTTATCTGTTTTTTTAAAAATATGTTTGATAGACGGTTTTCTCGTTCAGCCCTGACCCAAACCTTCAGAAACAGGTGGAGAAGCATCATCTCTCTCCGTCTCTCTCTTGCTCAGGTAAACACCCGTGTGCGTGGGATAACGGCGGCTGCTCGCACATCTGTATCGTGAAGGGCGACGGGACGACCCGCTGCTCGTGTCCCGTCCACCTGGTGCTGCTGCAGGACGAGCTCTCCTGTGGAGGTAGGAGATCCACTCCAGCTCAAGTCCTGGTCTATTTTTGTTTATTTTATTTATTTATCTCTTTATTCAAACGTCTGAAACAGAAAAAAAGTCAAAGTTTCTGTTCTGCCCTGAAGAATGTGAGAATCTAAACGCTAAGCCCCGCCCTCTCCTCAGAGCCCCCCACGTGCTCACCTGAGATGTTCTCCTGCACGTCCGGCGAGGTCGACTGCATCCCGCAGGCGTGGCGCTGCGACGGTTTCGCCGAGTGCGACGACAGCAGCGATGAGGAGGACTGTCCCGTCTGCTCCGAGTCCGAGTTCCAGTGCGACAGCCGGCAGTGCATCGACCTGAGCCTCCGCTGCAACGGGGAGGTGAACTGCCAGGACCGCTCCGACGAGAACAAGTGTGAAGGTGAGGGGGCGGAGCTTCAGGACCGGAGGGGGCGGAGCCTGAAAGAGTTTGTCTTTGACAGCAGATTCTGATTTGATGACCTTTGTGTTTCAGTGCGGTGTCCTCCTGATCAGTTCACCTGCTCTAACGGTCAGTGCATCGGGAAACACAAGAAGTGCGACCACAACATGGACTGCACGGATAACTCGGACGAGATCGGCTGCTGTGAGTCCCTCAAACACACGCCTGAGTCAGTCGGGGCGCCACGACGCCTTAAATACACCAAGAAAAACAGGCTGATGGAGATCCGTGTTTAAATCACCCTCCTGAAAATTAAAAAAAGAGAGTCGTCATAGTGGTTTCTTCACCAGGCTTAGATGTTTTTATTCTCCTGAAATTTTGTTTCTGGGCAAAAAGTCATGATTTTCAGTTAAAAATCAAAGTTTTCCACAAACAAAAGTCAAATGAGTCGATACAACTTCATGTTAAATGTCTTAAAATGTCCCAAAAATTAAAAAACAAAAACAAAAAGAGGGAAAGAAATGCAAGAGATGCATAGATCTTAAGATGGATGGGTGGGTGGATGTATCAGGGGTTTGATGGATGTATGGTTGGATGATGGTAAACATCAGTAGATCTTGTCCACGTTTGTCCCTCGTGTCTTTTCTCCTCATTAACTGTGTTTTATTGAACTTAATACATTTTTATTTACTTTATTAATATTTTCAGCCCTTTATTGAACTGTATTGCTGTATTTTTTGTTTAACTGTATAAATATAATTAACTCTTTATTTTCTTCTTCTGTGGTTTCAGATCCGACTGAGGAGCCGCCCCCCCCTCCCAACACCACCATCGCCTCCATCGTCTGCGTGGTCATGGCGTTGTTCGTGGTCGGGGCGGTCTACTTCGTGTGCCAGCGCGTTCTCTGCCCTCAGATGAAGGACGACGGCGAGACGGTCACCAACGACTTCGTGGTTCACGGGCCGTCATCCGTGCCGCTCGGATACGTGCCGCATCCCAGCTCGCTGTCCAGCTCGCTGCCAGGTTTGTCGCTCGCCGCCGCCATCTTTTAACCCTTTGAGTCATTAAACTGGGCGCTGATGCTCACGTCTGATCCTCAGGTATGTCCAGGGGGAAGTCCGTGATTGGCTCGCTCAGCATCATGGGAGGGAGCAGCGGGCCGCCATACGACCGCGCTCACGTGACCGGGGCGTCATCCAGCAGCTCGTCCAGCACCAAGGGGACGTACTTCCCCCCGGTGAGCGCCGCCGCACACGCTCAGTTACAAACACACCTGAAGAACGACCCTGACCTTAACTTCCTGTCTGTCCTCAGATCCTGAACCCGCCGCCGTCTCCCGCCACCGTCCGCTCGCAGTACACCATGGAGTTCGGCTACTCGTCCAACAGCCCCTCCACACACCGCTCCTACAGGTAAGACCTCTGACCTGTGTGGCCTTTCACCTCCAGCTCCATGGGGGCCTCGTTTCTGTGCCAAAGACTTAAAAATAAAAAAAAAATGTTCTTTTATCAAAATGATTTTAAATTTGCAGAGAAACTGAATCATAACCGCGAATATCAGAGAATTTATTGTTTTTATTGATCAAATATGAAACACCCACACTCTGAACTCTACATAATTGTTTATCAAATTTATTTAAGTTTATTTATTTATTTTATCTATTTTATCCATGCATTTATTTTACATTTACTCATTAAATTATATTTCCTCTCTGCTGTTCTTCCTCCTCTCACCAGTTTCTCGTGGTTTCAGTTGTGTTTTTATCTTCATGTTTTAATTTACTCTTTTTTTATCCTCCTCTTTTTACCCTCTTCTGTTCATCAACTATCAACAATCCTCTCTTTATTGTCTTATTGTCTCCTAATAATTACATTTAAAACGAAACCTGTACTAATGTCGGATATTCCCGTCGTCCCTCAGTTTTCATTCCTTTTATTGTTTTATTTTTCGTGACCCTGTTTCCTCTCGTTTGACCTGATTGTTGATTTATTGTCTCCAGAGTCATGTCTGTGAAATCATCTCATAAACCTCTGTTTTAAAGGGGCTATATAGATCAAATTATTATTATTATTATTACTAAAGCAGTGGCCTGAGGATTGAGCCTTGGGGAACACCTGGCCTGCTGAATGAGGTTTTAGGGCAGTTAATAATCCTGAGAGCGTTTTTCTGCTTTAACATCAGTTCATTATCTCCTAAAAACATTTTAATGAAGTCGATGTTTTTTCAGTTTGATAGTTTCAGAAAGCACTGTACTCAGCTGATGTCTTTAAACACGACTAAACATCTGAATATTTTAAAATGCTCACTGTTTTCTGTTATTTAACAAGAAGAATGAAAAATGATTTTACACATTTGTTTTTCAAAGTATTTCCCAGTGGAGGCTCGCTCCATGTTTATAATCAAACGTTCACACGGACAAACTCCTGCTGTTATTATTCCTGTTATGAGTTATGAGTACTGATCCCTGGGGAACGCCCTTTTCCCCTGACCTGTGTGTATTTTTATGTGGATTAGATGTTTTTAGATGGTAATATTTGGCTATTTACTCATGATTTATTCTTTTTATCTGCCTTATCGTGATTACTGATGATTGATATAGATTTATCTGCTGCTCTTTCCTGCAGTGTCTGATCCTTGGAGTTTGTCCTTTAAACTGTAAATAATAGTAATAGATGTTTATTTTAAATATTTATTATTTAATTACTTGTTATAAATATTAATTATTATTCTTATTATCACTAAGCTCTCTCTCTCTGTCAGTTACAGACCGTACACGTACCGCCACTTCGCCCCGCCCACCACCCCCTGCAGCACCGACGTGTGCGACAGCGACTACACGCCGGGACGCCGGGCGCCACTCAAGTCCAGCGCCACTGCCGCCAAGGGCTACACCAGCGACCTCAACTACGACTCGGAGCCTTTCCCGCCGCCGCCGACGCCCCGCAGCCAGTACCTGTCGGCGGAGGAGAACTGTGAGAGCTGCCCGCCGTCGCCTTACACCGAACGCAGCTACTCCCACCACCTCTACCCGCCGCCGCCGTCGCCCTGCACGGACTCTTCGTGAGCCACGCCCCCCCTCCGCCACTTCCCTGACCCCTGCTCCATAGGCTCCGCCCCCTCCGCACAGCTCCGCCCCCTCACTGTAAATAGCAATTGTGCATAAATGAGGTCAAAAATGGGAAAGAGAGACTGAGGACGAGGAGGAGCGAGGACAAAGGAACATTTGTACATTCAGAGAAATCATATTTATATATTTTCTATACAGTGTTTACTGATTATGCCATAGAGCTTTGTATTAAGAAATTTGTACATTTTTTAAGAAAAGGTTTTATTAAAATCATCACAAATATAAGTTGCCTTAAAGCGGGAGAACAGAAGGACACGAAGCACACGGCGACCATCAGTGGACGTTCTAACTTATACGATGCCAAATATGAAAAAAATAAAAACAGCTGCAGGAGGACGCGGCGTGGCCCGGCGGCCATCTTGGCTGTGGTTACCATGGAAACTGGATCAGCAGCAGCAGGAGGAGGTAGACGCGGTACTGGGTCTACGGTTTGAATTTTACCTCCTCGTGATGAAACGGTTCAAGGGACGCTGTCCGAGCAGATGTGAGTCACGGAAACACGCAGAGACGAAGCAATATGGCGCAGAGACATCGACCAATCAGACGGCACGGCACTCTCAAAAGTCAAAATAAGGTCAATCAAGCTTGATTTGAAGCTACAGAGGCCCTGAAGGGACATTGATGTTCTTCATTTACCCTTGAATTCACATCAGGGTCAGACTATCAGGCTCTCTGGGTTTGTTTCCATCGGCCAATCACATGGCAGAACCCTTAAATCAGATGTACGGGGGCCCTAAAGGGTCATTCATGTTCTTCATTCATCTTAATTAATCATCAGGGCCCTCAGAAACCTTCAGACAATCAGACTCTCTGAGTTTGTTTTTGTTTGATTTTGCTTTAAGAAATATTCGTTATCGACCAATCAGACGTCAGGACGCTCAGACGTCAGACAGAATTAAATCTACGGCAGCCCCAAAGGAACACAGATAAAACTAATGTGTCCCAAAAAATACATCAGTGCCCTTAAAGAGTCAGACAATCAGACTTTTTTTTTCCTTCTATGATCTGGTGACGTGCTCATGTTTAAATCACATTTAGCTTGTTAATCACAACCTGGTTCACACCTCAAACTCCAGGTCATGACATCTAAATATTCATTTTTTTCCCTTTTATGACAAATATTTCAGCAGCAGGAGTCTGATGGAGGCCTCAGTTTGTGTCTAAGAGTTAAAACATAAAAATATATATTTGGAGAATGTTCTTAAAGCCAATATGATTTTAAATCTGCAGAGAAACAAAATCATAGCAATCATGGCATAATTTTTTTCATCATTTAAAAAAAATACAGTATCACCATCTGCAAAAATACATTTGTAAATATCAGCATAAAAATAACATTAAAAAAAACAATATCATGCCTGTCTGTTGGAGTGCAGACGAAACCCACTCAGATATTCACATCCTCCTGTTGATCGTAATTTTTATTCAATTTTGTCAAAATGCACAAGCATTCATGTCTTCAAACATGACTGAACCCCTGAAACTACTGAAAATCCTGCTGTATTTTATTTTATTTAATTAAAATACAGATGAATACTTATTTTTTAAACCCTTGTTACAAAGAATTGAGATATCAATCATTTAGCCTCCTCATGTTTTTCATTATAAAGTCAAAAACAGCTGAAAAACTCTCCTTGTGATCGGAGTACCATTGAAGATCTGAAATCTGAGTGAAGTTGTTGATGCTGCCGAATCATTTTTAGCAGAAATCATCAAATTAAAGGAGAATTGGACGTTCTGCAGATTTAGGCCACATCCTGTTGTCCCTCCAGGGCCTCCGTAGGACCTCAAACCCTCTCTCAGCCGAAGGTCGTGTGTTTGTTCGTGACTCTCGTCCCGGGACGCTCCTGATGTTCAAAAGGTTCTTAAACCAAATGGGACGCTCATGTTTGACTCTTTTCTTTCTCATCGACTCGACTGCAAACAATCGACCCAAAGCTGAGCTCGGCTGCTCCGCCTCCATCATCTTCTATCTGAGTTTTATTTTGAAAGTCTCTGCTCCTGGTGCGGAGGACGCAGCGTTTCAGCTCCACCACGACCTGTGCCTGACCAGCTCCACGTCTCCATGTCTTTAGTTCCTCTGTGCCACTGAAGCTGGATAGTATTTTTCTACCACATATCTGTAGATACCTATTTATAAGCTATTTAGAGAATCTTGTAAATCTGTCATCGAGCTCTGCAGTACTTCTCATTCCGTCTTTTTTTATATGCCTCAGTATATTTTTCTACAGAAGATCACGTCAGACGTACGGCGACAATCTCACAGGGGTCAATCCAAGGACATATCCAGGTTTTCCAGTGGTGAAGTCAAAGTGTGAAGGACTTTGTGCCAAAAGATGAATTTATGAAATACTGGACGTGGAGGCAGACAGGGCCGGACCAGAGGGGGGATCACCAGGCAGGTGTCGAGCAGCCTTTAAAACATTTTTATCATTTTTAATCCATTTTGTTTTTGTGCTTCTCGTCACAATCATGACAGATTTTTGAAAACTGGAGTTTATGAAGGTCGCGTCATAAATAAAAGAAACACCAGCATTTATGTGACAATCGGACTAATCTTCTTAATTCAGGCAGACTCGTCTTTTTGGCTTTTAACTGAACGAAAATCTCCTTTCAGTGTCAAAATGTTTGTTTTTAACATTTATAGAGAATCAAAATTTAAGTAAAAATGTGCAGCTTGAAATAAACTTAAGCTTAGATCATAAATCAGAACTCGACCCTGTTGAATAAAATCCTCTTGGGGATATTTCAGATCCAAATGCTGACCTTTTGTTTTCTCTTTTTGAGATTTTATTTGATTCAAAATGCCTCAATTTACAGACAATTGGTCATGATAGATGGTACAAAAACATTAAATTAAATTAAATTTAAATCCCCAATTAGACCTTTTTTGTCATAACTGTCTTAAATACAAAAAGTGATTGAAAAGTGCCAAAGATCAGATGTCCTGAGTCAACATTTATCCTTTTATGTATTTTACTCTCTGACCATAAAAACAAGAATATTAGTTTTCTTTTCAACAAAATTAACATCTTTAGAAAACTAAGAAATAAAGAGCTGCTCAGAGAAACAAGGCTGTCATAAATGTTAAAGAAATAAACAAATTTGCTTGAGACAGGAGGCACAATTTGAAGAGAAAAAACAGATTATGAGATGTTAACCAGAATTTGATCAGGAGAAAGCAAGTGTCATTTACTGGTCAGTATTTTCAGGTAATGGCCAAAATTGACTTAATATTCAGGAAAATTTGACATTTTTATTGTGATAATACAAAATTACAGGTTAGTATTTTAAAAAAATCCTAACATTTTGATATGATGTGAAAACAAGACTGAAGCTAAATGTTCTTATTCCAACTTAAATGTTAAATTAAATGTTTGACTCTAAAAACACAATAAGAAGTAATAATTAGTTTGGATATGTGTCCTTTAAGGGCTGCCATACAAAGACAATGGATATTTGCACCAAAGGTTTAATTCTCTAAAGTGATGGTGATATTAAACTTTGTATTTAAGACGTTAACTATGATTTCAGTTCATTATTATGATGTCCCGTTCTTTTTACTTTTATTTTAAGCACAAAAACATAAATGTCTGTACAAACAGGATCTCAGTCTTTTTCATGAATTCTCAGAACCGCAGAACTTTTTAAAAACCTTTTCTGCTCTTTGGTTAAAGTCACAGAAACGATATTCCAGCAGCAGAACGTCAGTAAAATGATCTTTAAAACATTTAAACTGTATTTTATCTGAGGATGATTTTCAGGTTAAAGCCAACAGACGGAGCAGAAACGGCCTCCTGACTCTGAGAAGCACAAACACAAACAGCCCCGTCCTGCAGAGGTTTTCTCACCTGGTCCCTGTTTTTGTATTTTGTCCCTCTGCGGCCTCCGTACAGCCCGTCGCTCTACCTGTGGTACAATCAGTCCGACTCGTCGGGACTCTTTTTGGGAGACGTTCTCATTCTCTAACTGCACTTTACAGAACTTTTTATCTTTTTAACACATTTCTGGTACAAAAGAAACAAAAAAACGTCGATTTTTGTGCAGCTGGAGGAAAGTTTGTAAAAATGAAAATGGTGGACGTTTGAGTGTAAAGAGGAGTCCAAAAAGACGACTGAGACACAAAGAGGACTTTTTATTTTAGTTTATCTTGAGGACGCTGTTTTAAAAGCCCTTCAGGATTTATTTTACCCTTAACTGATCCAGTGTCTGGAAGATTTTTATTTTTCCCTTTTAAAGATTTTCTAAAAGCTCTGTCACATGTTTGAGATGAACTGTTTCCCTTTAAACTGCAGACCTGAAAAGTTCAGGCAAAATAATCTGCTTCATCTTAAAGGTTAAACTGATGCAAAATGTTAATTTGAGGTCATCTGAACTCTTTTAACTTCAATTTTAAGGGTGAAAATTAATAATTTGGTGAAAAATTAAACAAGGAATATGGATTAGTAACATGGACTCCCAGTTTAAAGCACAATGACATGAATTTCTCGTTTTACTATTTTACCTTAGAAGTAGGGCTGGGCAATGTGGAACAAAAATATGACCTGATAAACTGTATATTCCAATATTTTGAGCTGAAAAGAATTAGATGGTTTTCAAAATACCAGAATTATTAACTGTATTTTAATCCAGAAAAAAACATTTTCACAGCAGAAGGAGAAAAGTACCAAAGGGAACTAAAGGGCCCGATCACTGAGCCCTGAGGGACACCAGAAGAAACAAAAACATGGGAGAAATGCACAACCCTCAACAGCATAAACAGAAGACATCCAATATTTGGACTTTTCTAATTTTATTGATCAAAAATTCCAGGCAAATTTCCCAAATGTTTTGTCTAAGCTTTGGGAAAAAACATTTTTGACCTTGTGCAGGAGTTTTCCTGTAATTTATTTTAATGAATTGGATCAAATATCTGTCATGGAGTGTTGAGGACAAATGTTTTTGTTGCCGTGAATCAGTCGTTCTGTCAGCATCTCTTCAGGTGTCCCTCAGGGCTCAATTATTGGCCCCTTTCTGTTTGCATTCATACTCATCGAGCCTTTTCCTGCAAATTACGTTCACGACAAGCACGAACTTTCCTGATATTGCCAATAAAGACGTTATACTTATGTCGCCATGGATCGTGCATTTTTGTCTTCTTGGCGTACCTCAAGGCTCAGTTCTCGCCTCTTACTGCTCCCATACAAACCATTTCCCGCCTATCTGCAAATTTGAATAACGAAAAACCAGAAATTACCCAAAATTATCTGTTAAGGTTTTTTAAACCATAAAATTGCCCAACATTCAGTGTTTATGTCTGTTTTGTCATGAGAAGTGAAGCAGTATTATTTGATTCTCTTCAAAATAAGTTAATCCAGTGGTTTTGTTTGTCCTTCATCTTTCTGGACGTGTTTCTTAAAAATTGAACACATTGCCCGGCCCTGTCCAGCCCTCTGTTAATATTTCAGTTTAATTCTCCCCGGGCAAGACGGTCTTCCTGGTTGGACGACTGTCCCCTCTCATGGACATCTCCTCAGACCAGGACTCGGTTTTTGTCCTCAGACCAGGACTCGGTTTTTGTCCTCAGACCTGGACTCAGTCTTTGTCCTCAGACCTGGACTCAGTCTTTGTCCTCTTTGTGTCGATCTTCTGCGATCAGCCTGAGTTTGTGGACTTTTGTACAGATTGTGATGAAGGTCGGCTGAAGGTCAAAGGAAGTAGAGGCGATAAAAAAGGTCATTTTTAAACATTGAAGCACTTTGGTCTCCCGTTTCTCTCGACAGAAGAACATACTCGTTTGTTTGTCCTCGTCGTTTTTTCTTTGTTGTCCTTCATCAGTTTTGCTCTCATGGTGCTCTGAGGACGTTTGTGTCCGATTTTCTACGACGACGACAATGGCGACGATGATGATGATGATGATGATGATGACTGCTTTATGTACATGGAGAATCAGATGGACCTGTACAGCCCATCCAGCTGCCACCATAAGCTGATGTTACTCATCGATGCTGATTTTTTCTTTTGTTAAATATAAAGTGAGTGAACTTTTCAAAAACCTCTCTGTGTGGTTATTAACCAGCCGGAGGGAGAAGTCATGAGCACATTTAAGATTAAGAGTTATTTCTTTACTTCTAAGATCTAAAAGTTAACATTTATATACACGGGTATTATCTGTTTACTCAGTTCTTGAACTCATTGTTGACGATGAAGAGTTGAGATGTTTCCCATGACTTTAACACTTCAAACTACTCGATGATCCGTTACGACATTTCAGCATGAACTTTAATTCTACGGGAAAATTCACTTCAGTTTTGTGACACATTTTGATAAAATCAAGCCTTTTTTGTATTTGAGAGGAAAACTCAACCTATGAATTATATCTAATAGAAAATATTCTGTGTACAAAATATTTTAATAAATGCAACTGAAACATCACTTTAAAAAACAGACTTAACCTAGAATATTTCTATCTCATAAAAAGTATTTAATCTTGTGAATCTATTTGTGAAAATAATATATTTATCTTGTAAAGAAACATCACAAAGAATATCTAATTTTGTGCTTAAGTATTTCTGATAACTAATTAATGGATGAAAATGTCTAAATTGATATATTAAAAAATGACGTTGCACCAAAAATGCACTAAAAATATATATTTGCAGACATAGAATTTAAAACTTTGTGCATTAAAGATGTTTGCCTATTTTATATTTTTCCTGTAAGTCAATATTACCTATATTAAGTTAATGATTTTACAAGGAAAATATTTTGCTTTATGCAAAAAATAGTTCGTCTTGTGAGAGAAAAACTCAAAAAATGTAACTTTGTGCATGTAATATTTCACAAACAACTGTGTTAAACATTTTCAACAAAAACTATCTTATGTAAAAAGTTGAAAACATTCATTTTAAGAAATATCTTAGCAATAAAAAATAATATCAGTAAAGTCCTCATTTGTGTGAAAAATGTTTTAACTTAAAATAAATTATTAAGAGTTTGTCCAAACGTGCAGAGAATATTTATTTAAAAATATCGTTAACAGGCAAAGTATAGATAGTACATTTTTTAAAACTGTTTCCAAACTTTTAAATGATAAAACAGTGAAAAACAGCTTTATCATGTTCCAGTAATTCCTTTTGTTTTATTGAAGCACTCCCTGTTCGCTTTTCTCCTGTTAAATGTCTGTCTGTAGGTCTTTATCTCAGCTGATGAACAGCTGATAACAGGTGAGTTCAGTCACCAGGTGAGTTTCGTTTACAGTAAGACCTCCGCTGCAGATACCGTAATAACTGGTGACGTTCAGTCTGCGCACATCAAGTTTGCCTTGCCCTTCGACACATTTAGAGGACTTAAATCTGTGAAATGACGTTAATCATAAATCAGACATTACTGATGCCTCTTCTTCCAACTTGGGAAGAAGACCACGATAGCCAGTAGTAGACATTTGTAGAATTGAAGATGAATAATACAGAACAAATCAAATGTAGGTCACGCTGATATTCCGTTAAAATCTGTTCAGATCGCAAACAGGGAATCCAGGAGAGAAATCAAGGATTGAAAATGATTCTTTGCTCAATATTTGACTGAAACAAGTAGATGAGGAAACATTTTTCAGAGGTCTTTCTTTAAGACTGCACAGACATAAATACTAAACATTAATCATGAACTAGAACAAAAATCACAAATAACACAAATTATGTTTACATTTTAATTCCTGAAGTCACATTTTTAGTTCACAAACGCATCAAACACTGTATATAGATAAAAATCAGTTCAAAATCAGTTATGAAAATGAAACAGATATTCTATTAAAAAGAAAAAAAGGTTTAAGTGATACAATTAAGTTTTGCTAGTGAGAAAGTGTATTTTTATTATGTCTGTTAAAACAAAAACAAAAAATTCTGTATGATAGTTAATGTTTTGGCTCGATGATCTGAAAAATTGTAAAATCCTGAATTACCGTTTTTATTCAGTGGTAAACATGTTTCTTTCGCTAATCTTCATTACGGTAGTTAAGGTCCCCGCCCCCTTCTCCTCAGCTTGCTCTCTGATTGGTCCACTTCACGCACGTCAACCAGAAACAGCGGAAGAAGAGGACGGAGCTGCTGAGAGAAGGGTGAGGAAATAAACAAAATGGAAAGCGAATAAATTTAAGGAGAAAAACATAAATTATGATTGGTGTGAATGAACTGGTGTAAAGATGGAGGTGTTACCTCCCGGGCCGGGCCGTTCCCGCGGTTTTTACGGTGGGCTCGTGCCCGTAGATCAGGTGTAGGTGTCGAAGTTTAATGGAGGCTCGTATCCGCAGAAAGTGAAAATAAACCATAGAGAGAAAAGACAGGTACTCAGGCTTAATATTAACACCCAGGAGACTCCAGGACTGCTCGGTGTTTTTATATTTTATTGCCTTTTATTTTCTTTTATTATTTTCAGACCGTAAAGACGGAAACGTTACATCGGGATGAGGCGTTACTCCAAAATGGCGGCCTGATATCTGAAGCAGAGCCTCGTCATGATCTTTATTTTCTTTATTTTCTGATTATTTCTCTTAAAAACGGTTTCTCTGTTTTTATTGGAAGGTTTTCGTTGTTTGAGGCCTGTACGGGAATTTCCCACTGACCGATCTAGGGCGACGTAATGACGTAACGAAGACGTAACGAAGGCACGTCAGACGGCGAAATAAAAAGATTGATTTAATTTTTGAAAACAATATACTTAAACATATGTAAATATAATAAACTAAAGTTTATCTGAATGGTTTTCTCGTGTAGGATCTGACTGAGGATGAACTCTGTCATTTAACAGATAAAGTTTATTTTCACCTTTATATTTAATTATTCTATTTTTGTTAAAGTAAGTCTGTAAAAACCAAACCCTCATTTTGTGCCTTTAAAATGAAACAGAGGTGTCTCTGACTCTCAGAACAGAAAAGCTGCTAAAACCTTAAACTTAGGCTTTAAAGTTAATGGTTGTATTCAGTTTTAAGTGCATTTGTTTTTATAAGCATTTATTTGGCATGTATTTATTTTGCTTCTGTCAAACCTCTGCTGTTTTGATGTCATATGTATTCCCGTGTTTCTGCATTTGTTCCTGTTTACTGTTACATTGGTAAAAGTTTAATTAAAAAAAGAATAAATATATATATAAATGATTGATTATTTTATCATTTTACGTCTATAACAGTATTTGATTAAGACAATGTGGTGTAAACGCATTTGATGTCATGTATTTAGGTCGTTCCTGAGCTGTTTGAGTCTCCAAGATAAAATATGATTTAAGTTCATAAAAAAACAATCAGAATTTAATTAAGAAACGTGTCTTACCTTTTTAAGACTATTCTATCAATTAATCAATTTATCAAACTTTATTTTTACAGCACTTTTCATACAAAGAAATGAAGCACAAAGTGCTTTACATGGACGGAGTAAAAAAACATTGACAGACATAAATAAAGTCAGTCTGAACAAATAAACCCTTTATTAAAAAAACTTATACTGAACAAAAACAAAAAGAATAACTTCGGTAAAGACTTGAATTTAATTCAGAATCTTGAGTCTTTTTATTTTTAATTTTTCAGTGTTGCGTTGATTGTCGTCTTTTATTAACAAGTCTTTTATTCTGGTTTCAGCCGTCAGGATGCAGAGCACCACCAACTACCTGTGGCTGATCTCTGACCTGCTGGGTCAGGGCGCCACGGCCAACGTTTATCGAGGGAGACACAAGGTGAGATGCACCTGCCCGCTGCGGGAGGTCGAGGAGAGGTTACCAAACATCTGACTGAGCAGGCAGTTTTTATCAGACAGAGGCTTTTCTTAGATCATGAATAATAAATAAAATAATCCACACCGCTTTGGTTCTCACTCAGACAGGTGAAGTCACAGGTGGGACAGGTTACCTGAAGCTCCGCCCCCTGCTGACCTCCTCTGGTCAAGTACTCAGCTTCATTACTCGAGTGAAAGTCTAGATGCTCCTGGTCAAATATTACTCCAATACACGTGAAAGTTGTTCAGTCAACCTTTCACTTAAGTCAAAGTACTGTAGTACCTGCTTTTGAAAATACTTAAGTATGAAAGTACATTTTTGTTTTAATGTCAACGCATTACTGTTTTCTTGACACACTGAGTTAACAGAACCTAATTACTCACTGACCTGCTTATGGAACCTGTAGAATAAAAAGCTTGTAAAATATGCTAAGAAGCCTAGAAATACCTTTTAAAACACGATTTAATCGACAAAAGGACAACCATTACTGCATTTAAAACGATATGAATCAGTCTTCATTTCAACAATCTCAAACACGGACTTCAGATACGGCCGTGGGAGCTCTGGTGTGGAATCGTCGTCTGTATCTGCCGTGGCCATCATTACTGCCAAGAACCATTATCTGAGCAACGTTAGCTCGGCATTTACCTGCCTGACCTGAGGGACAGGTACGGCATCACCACCTGAACCAATCACACGCAGAATGCATTTTAGAAGAGAAAAGAAATTTCATCTGCTGACTTCAGAGCTGTACTTACAAGTAATGAGTAATGAGACCCTTCATAGAAGTATAGTGGCATTAAAGTCATAAGTACAGTACTCAAGTTATCTACTTAGTTACTGTCCACCCATGATTAATCCGGATTGATTTTAAATCAGTGATAAGTTTTTACAGCCTCAGGCTCATGTTTCTGATCTGTACAGTTTTCATTCACCAGCCTGGAGTTGGAGATCCGGTGACAGGACGTGTCTGTTGCTCTTGACTCTCCCGACTGAAGGTGACCTTCGCTGACCTTCACTGTTCAGGTCGGAGCTTCCTACCAGAGGATCTGAGATCAGTCAGCTCTGTGTCCTCTTAAAATGTCTGCTGAAACTTTCTGTTAAAAACATTGAAGTTCACCAGAGTGCAGCGCGGTGACCACAGTCGGGGATAAAATCAAAAATATGTAGAAGTAAAATCAGACAGTAGAAACACTTCTGTACCATAAAACAGAGGTAAATAAAGACGAGGAAGACCATGATGAAGAAGAACCAGAAGAAGACGATGAGGGAGCAGGAAAAGAGCGTGATGAAGATGATGATGGTGATGAAGATTATGTGTACTTGAAGGCAGTCTCAGTTCAGTTATTAAGTGATTCATAATTTTATAGTTCAATTGCATTGAAAAAAGGTCTTACGTGACTCTAATTGAATTAATATGTGCGTCATTATGATTTCCAGTGTTTTGGTGTTGAGTAGAAATCAGAGCCTGTAGCTTTAAGAGCTCGGAGGTGGACCTGACGGTTTTTCTGAGCGTGCTCAGACAGTGTGGAGGTATTCTTCATATTAGTGGCTGTGTTGGGCAGAAAAACAAAAGAAGTTGATTGTTTTTTGTATTTCTTTATTTTTGTTTGATAAATCTGAGAAGAGGAACCTCAGTGGAGGACCCACAGCTCCGGGGGAGATGAAGATGAAGATGAAGATGAGGAAGACAGAACAGAGGATGAAGGTCAGGGCAGACCTCCTGACTGCCTTTGTGCCAGGTCCTTGTTCCAGGTCTTCAGGTCCTCTTCATGGCCTGGTCCAGCCCACCTGGTCCTGGTCTCCCCGTGTGCAGTGAGCTGGATCAGGTTCAGGAGAGCGTGCTCCAGACCCCAAAACACCATGAAGGGAAGTGGTCCAGGCCTCTAGGACCAGGAGGACCAGGGAACGAAAGACTCTACCAGGATGGTGAAGTTTAAGAGAAAAGAAGAAGACGATGATGAAGGGGGAAGAAGGTGATGATGATGATGATGGAGAGCATGAAGAAGACAAAGTGGAAGAACAACAGCAGACAGATGTGAAGATGATGATGGAGAAGAAGACCAAGTAGAGGAACAGTCAGTGATGAAGATGTCCATCATCTTCATCATCATAGATCAGAAGTTTTGGAGATGAGAAGAAGTTCCTGCTCTGAGAAAAGAAAGATTTCAAATCTTTTGTTTTGATGAGAGGAAAACGGTGAAGGTGACTCAAGGACGTCCTTCATCAGCCTGTGGCTCCTCTCCCTCATTTGTGTTTCCGACTATCTGCTGTCCTGCAGACCCAGAAGAAACCCCTTTATCCAAGGAGAAACCAAACCTGGATCCTGTTCTTCAGGATCAGACCCTCAGGAGACCTCGGCCCTGACTGGAGAGGTTTTTCCAGACTTCAGACCTGGTCTGGGTCTCGGCTCAGGAGGATCTGATCAGACGGGCTGTAGGAACACTTTTGTTTGGTTTCATCCTGAAGCTGAGGAGCGTGGAGCGCTCTGGTCTTCATACGTCACCGTTCCTGTTTGATATCTGAAGACCTCTGAGCTCAGGGGGACTTCCCAGACCTGGAGCGAACACGTGAGGTCTGAGAAACGCGCCTGAACACGACCGCCCGCCTGAATCTAAGGTGTGATTTACCTGAAGGTCTGTTTGGTCTTCAGACGTGAACATCAGCGTGGAGATAAACAGGTTCAAGGAGGAAGAGTGACCTCTGAGTCTGCACTAAAAAATCCCCGCACAGAGGCATTGTGGGAAATGATGACCGCGACTGAACTGATCATTTATAACAGCCACTGTCGGCCAGTGGATAAATGATTTCAACTACATTAAATTTCCAGTTGGTGCTGATCATGGACATATCTCAGACTGATTAAAAAAATCACAAAATAATCCACTTTGCATTCATCAGATAGAAATAATTCCTTTTTTCTTTTAAAAAGTGTCATTGTGTAAATAAACGGACATTTAGAGGGTTAAATTATGAAATAAATTCATTTTTGCTTTACAAGATGAGGGCTGGAGTTACTGACCAAAAAAAAAAAAAAATCTTGTTTATTTGTTTAATTTTTTCTAAACTTATCAAATTTCCTAAAAAGGCCTTCAGGGGAAAGTGTGAGGTTTTTGTATTTTCTGTAATTGCACAAAAAGTAATAATCTATCCAAACCAATGTTATTACTAATCATTGACAAATCTCAGACTGATAATCGCTTCTCAAAAATAAAAATCAGTTTTGCTTTGATCAAATAGAATTTTTGTTGTGTAAATAAAGCTGCATTACGTAAATAAACTGACATTTAGAGTTTTGAATTATGAAAATAAATTCATGTTTGCTATCTGTGATGAGGACTGGAGATAATGACCAAAAAACAAAAAGTTTGTCTTCATGTTTAATATTTCTAAATAAATCCAGTGTCCTAAAATGTCTTTTAGAGGTAAAGAGTGTTTTTAAAGGATTAAATAAAAGATTTTTATTAACCTCAGGGAAAAGGAGGTCAGGATGTATAAAATGGGGAGCAAACTCAAAGTGTGGAAACTGAAGCTCAGAACTATTTGACTAAAATATAAAGTCAAATCTAAATAATCTCTGAATATTAGGAGAACAGTGTAATAATAATATTTAAGCTCTGGCGTCTCTTCTCTAAACCTCAGAGGGGAAGATTGTGATGTTATAAATCAGAAAACGCTGACCCGGATGTTTTCCTGCAGAAAACCGGAGACCTCTACGCCGTCAAAGTCTTCAACAACCTGAGCTTCCTGCGGCCGCTCGACGTCCAGATGAGAGAGTTCGAGGTCCTGAAGAAGCTGAACCATAAAAATATCGTGAAGCTGTTCGCCGTGGAGGAGGAGGTACGTGGCTTCACCCTCTGATTGTCACAGCCGGCCGTCCCGGTGGTTAACGCTCCGTCCTCTTTCAGTCCAACACGCGGCACAAGGTCCTGGTCATGGAGTACTGCCCCTGCGGGAGCCTCTACACCGTCCTGGAGGAGTCGTCCAACGCCTACGGGCTCCCCGAGGACGAGTTCCTCATCGTCCTCCACGACGTGGGTGAGTGACCTTTAACCCCCCCCTGCTCTGACGTGGGGTCTGTGACTCTAAAGTGTTCTCTGATTGGTCGATCAGTGGCAGGTATGAACCACCTGAGGGAGTACGGGATCGTCCACAGAGACATCAAACCGGGAAACATCATGAGGGTGATCGGCGAGGACGGCCGCTCTGTCTACAAGCTGACCGACTTCGGGGCGGCCCGAGAGCTGGAGGACGACGAGCAGTTTGTGTCCCTGTACGGCACCGAGGAGTACCTGGTGAGGAAATGAAGCGCACCTGGTGAAAGACAGGAGGTCAAAGTTTGAGGCACTGTCACTCCTCTGGGCTTTGGCGCTGCAGAGGCGTGATTAAAAGACTTTACGGCTTAAACAGTTCAAGTTTGAATTTTAAAATGGAATAAAAGATTTCAGTGTTACATTGAAATAGAAGAGTGTATGAAAATGCTTTTCTGTGGAGCGATCGTTGGTGATAATCTTTGTTTGAAGCCTCATGTAAATAATTAGAAAACTAAAATGTCAAAACCAGTGCAAAGAAATTCCTTAAACAGTCATTATACACACTTTATTGTTCTTTGTTACTCTTAAATATTACTTATTACATATAAAACTAACACTCTTCCTATTTTTAAGTTTCAGGAAAGAGCTATAAGAATTATGAATCTATCAGCCTTCATAGAACCACGTTGTTAATTACTTAAATTACCCTTCAGTTTTATGATTTAGTGAATTTAAAACAGCACAGATGATGTATAAAGCACAGAATAAATGGACTTTGCCGCAGTACTCAGAAGATGTTAGAAATCAGAGAGTCGATATTATTTGAGGGAAACAGATTTAAAAAAAGAAAAAACTAAGATAAGAACAAATATGAAGCAGAGGTGTGTTTATGTTAGAGGTGATCACTTCTGGAACAACTGTGATAATGAAGTCTGTTTCACTTTCCTCATTTAAAAACAAAAATATATAAATCAGGTATGAAGAAGAAGGAAACTCAGTTGGATTATTGTTATGGAACTTTATTTATTTATTTACTTATTTATTTACTTGCCTTTTCATGTATCTGAGTTTCCTTGCTGAAGATGTTTTTGTAAAAAGGGCCGAATAAGCACGAGCTTACGCCTTTTTGATCAGCCTCGTCCTTTGTCACATTTTGTGTCTGAAGTAATATATATATATATATATATATATATATATATATATATATATATATATATATATATATATATATATATATTTATATTTATATATATATATATTTGTATTTCATTGGGGGGGATTTTGAATGCTAATCAAATGAAAATGAATCAATCAATCAGTGAGCATGTTCTACATCTAAAGTTTAATAAAGCTCAGCTCGTGCACAATAAAAACATTTAATCAGGGTGATAAGAAAAGAAAATATAGAGTTTAAAACATCAGGTCACTGATATTCCAGGTAGGAGTTGATCATCAACGATTTGGAGACAGAAAATAAAATAAAAATATCTGTAAGCTGAAAAACTAAAATCAGGTTTAATTCTTTAAAATATGACGTCTAAACCATCATCTTGAGTTCCCCCCTCGTGTCCTTTTCCTGTTTCAGCACCCCGACATGTACGAGCGAGCCGTGCTGAGGAAAGACCATCAGAAGAAATACGGCGCCACGGTCGACCTGTGGAGCATCGGGGTCACGTTTTACCACGCCGCCACGGGCAGCCTGCCTTTCAGACCGTTCGAGGGGCCGCGCCGGAACAAAGAAGTCATGTGAGAGATTAAAAAACTGTTAAACTGAGAGGAGAAAAGTGGAGTGGAGTCTAAAATCTGTTTGTTTCAGGTATAAAATCATCACAGAGAAGCCGTCAGGAACCATCTCGGGCCACCAGAAGTGCGAGAACGGGAAGATCGAGTGGAGCACCGAGATGCCCGTGTCCTGCAGCCTGTCCAAGTGAGAACAGGAGCCAGAAATGGATGAATATTGTTATTTTGGTTACATAAATGTTCAGAACAAACAAAGAACACGATCATTTAACACAAACTCGTCAATAATCAAAAAAGGTATGGACTGAAGCTCGTGGCTTATTTTTGCCTCTCCTGTACAATCTGAGACACATTTGACATGTAAGGGGAAAAAAACATAAGACATCCTTCTTCATATCATAACACTGTAAAATCATTATACCTTATAGGCATAACTATAAGAGTTTTACATCATTTTAATTCATCACTGAGCTCATTCCAAAATGTTCTCCCTCAAACAGAAACACGTCTGTATTTAATATTTATTTTAACTTTTTCAGTTTCAAACAGAAGCACGCCTCATGAATTATATTGTCCTTCTCTTAGTGTAAAAAATGTTTGAATACAAGCAGGAAGATTATTATTTAAGTGATCTCCAGTGTTTTTAAATAAACAGTTTCTTTAATTTTAACATAGAAGATCCAACTTTACTCCAGATATCCAACTTTTGATTGATTATTCTAATCGCTCTTTCTTGAGTTTGATTATTGGTCTAAATTTGTTTTGTAGGAAGCAGACTTAACATTTCATCATATCGTAGTTAAGGAGGCCATCAGCCCACAAGCCTGAGCAGCGTGTGTTTTAATTTAGCATAAACATAAATGCACCACGTCAGACCACCATCACCCTCTGTCCGCAGCTGTGGTGTTAACATGTCCTTGTTAATATGTCTAAATAAATGTACTCACGTCCTTTTGTCTCAGGGGCCTCCAGAGCCTCCTGACCCCCGTCCTCGCCAACATCCTGGAGGCCGATCAGGAGAAGTGTTGGGGCTTCGATCAGTTCTTCGCCGAGACGAACGACATCCTCCACCGCACCGTGGTCTACGTGTTCAGTCTGCAGCAGGCGACGCTTCACCACGTCTACATCCACGAGTACAACACGTGAGACAAACCACCATGTTTGACCTTCATGTGTCCTTTATTTACGGGATTATTCAGACGAAGAACAAACTCTCTGTTTGAAACGATTATAAAGCCTGTGAGGGGTGACCTGTCCTGGACTTTAATTCAGAGTTTGTTAGTTTAGGACGTGAAGTCTGAATTAAAAAGACAAAGGGTCAAATTAAAGCTTATTTTAGTGTTTGGTTTTATTTGTTGTGATTTAAGGTGCTTGATCCAAACAGCTGACTTTTGTTATGATGTTCCAGGTTAGGTTATTAAAAGTGTTTAAATTTTCTGTATTTTCCCCCAAAATCTCTTTAATCTCCAAATCAAAGCCGTTCGGTGTCTCACGGCCAAGCGTTCTCTGGATTAATCAGACTCTCTTCTGTCCACAGGGCGGCGCTGTTCCAGGAGCTTCTGGCCCGCAGGTCGAGCATCCCGCTGCACAACCAGGAGCTTCTGTACGAGGGCCGCCGCCTCGTCCTCGACCCCAACCGCCAGGCCAAGACCTTCCCCAAGACGTCCAGAGACAACCCCATCATGCTGGTCAGCCGGGAGTCTGTCGCCACCGTGGGGCTGATCTTTGAGGATCGTACGTCACTTCCTCTTTTTTATCCTGAAATGATGTTCATGCAGAATTCTTTCTCAGACACTAAAGTTCTTAACTCTTCATGTTTCAAACGAGAGCTTTCTCTCCTTATTCAGTTTTCTTAGCGATGAAACTGAAACTAAAACACAGCCGCTCTGCTCTGGTTTATCTCCTGATGATCCACACAAGTTTATTTGCACGTGTGTGTTTCTGTGCACTCGTCAGCATTCGTCCAGTCCACTTTATTATACAGAACATTTTAGAATCAATCCAGTTCACCAAACTGCTGCACAGCAGCAGAATAAAATAAAAATACAATAATAGAAACTAAGAATTAAAACCAAATAATAGAGCACTATAAAACATCTACAACTCTTTTTAAAAAACACATAAAACATGAGAAAAATGGTAAAAAAATAAAAATGAAAGGCCAAACTTAAGAAAATTAGAGACATATAAAACAGAGTCCACGGTTCTCAGCCTGAATTAACAGCCATCGAGTAAGAGAAGGTAAAATAGTTTTGACTTGTAGTTCTGACATGCAGATTTCCAGCTTTCTTTTGTTGCCTTAATTTAAGGAGTATCTGTCCTAAAGTCCAAATATCATCATTTAAATAGTTAAGTCTTTGTAAAGCCTTCAGTTTCACTAATGCAGGTCCAGTGGTAGTTTGTTCTCTGAGTTTGACGGCTGCAGTCTTATCTTTTCCTCTTAATAAATCCCGTAAGCTCATGTATATTCTTTAATTATCTATATTATCAGTCATTTCATATTCTGACTGTGTTTTTGTCATTGCAGCCAGTCCTCCTAAAGTCCAGCCTCGATATGATCTCGACCTGGACGCCAGCTACGCAAAGGTACGGATTAATCCGCAAACGTGTTGTTTTTTAAATAAACTCTGATTGAATAAATGTCCTGTAAAAACAAACCAGGGGCTTGAAACATCAGGAACAGATAAAGCTGACGTCCCTGAAACCATGTGACGGTTTCAGGTTTGGATTTTTAAGCTGTGGTTGTCTGAGGTTCACGGCATCAGCCTGAACATCAGCCACAGTGACGGAGATCAGCTCTGCGTCTGTACAGAAAGAGTCATTGTTGCAGAAGGAGCCGCTGGCCCTGCAGGATTTTAGAGTTTTAGGTGAGAAGAAGCCACAGAATAGTGCAGGGGGACTCTTCTCACCTATTTATTCAGAACTTTTACAACAGCATACTTTTCCACTGCCAAGCTGCTTTGTTCCCATCACCACAAACAAGGCTGTGGGCGGTGAGGGAGTGTCAGAGTCAGTAATGTCAAACCATCTTTGTGATGCACTGACGGAGCACTGAGGGTCTCCGCTCGGTGTCCGAGTGCCTGAAAGGAAGTTCATGCTGCGACACTTCCTCTGTTTCTGTTTCAGACGTTTGCAGGCGACGTGGGTCACTTATGGAAAACCTCTGAGTCTCTGCTGGTTTATCAGGAGCTGGTCCGCAAGGGAGTGCGAGGGTTAATGTGAGTTTATGTCCTGCTGTGTGTTTATGACTGATGGTTGAATGGTTGATGAAATCTTCTCATCATTTATCAGCGGAGCTCACCCCCTGATCATAAACAGAGAGGATCAGTGTTCATGCTGTTTGAATGAGCTTTCGGCTTTATGATGATACGAAACACTAACGCAGAGCTGTGCTCTCTCCTGCAGTGAACTAATGAAGGAGGACTACAGCGAGATTCTTCATAAGAAGTCTGAGGTTTTCCATCTCTGTACCTTCTGCACGCAGATCCTGGAGAAGACTGAGCAGCTGTGAGCCTCCACACTTTAATGATGAAAATTAACCTTCTGTTTTATTAAGATTTAAGGTCATGACCTCCTGTTTCTGCAGGTTTGAGGTGCTGATGCAGGCCAACATGATGTCCACGGAGTACGACGAGATCTCAGACATGCACAAGAAAATCCTCAGGGTGAGTGTTCGCCATTTTAAGTCGTGGTTACACTTTTGGACGTCTGCACACTCGTGTGGAGACTCTTCACGTGGAGCTGAATCCACCCTGCCCTGTGTCTCCCCCTGCTTTCACTCTCTACTGTCTCAATAAACATAAAAAAGCCAAAATTATCTCTAAATAATGGAAGTAATATCGGTGTTGCTTTTATTAACTAAAATCTCATCCAGATGCTCAGAATCACAACTGTCCAGTCTCCTCTTGCAGCTGTCCAACTCTTCAAAGGTCTCTCCAGCGTTAGTGTTTCGTGTTTCATGTGTTGATCTTCTTTGTGCTTTTTTTAGATCGAATATGGAGTGTCAGTGTTTAGAAAATCACCACATTAATTTTTTTTCCTCACACTCAATGTCCCAACTTCTGTGGTTTATATTTTCTGTCCTGGCTCGTGGTCTGCAGATCTCCAACTCTCTGGACCCCATCGAGCGAACAGCTCAGGACATGAAGAGTAAATTTCTGCCTGGAGGTTTGCTGACCGAGGGATGGACGCAACAAGTTGGGACGCACCCTGAGGACAGGAAGTGAGTTTGGCTTTGTTTATACAGAGTTATTAATGAGTTTAAATTATTAATAGGATTTGTTAATGTGTGAATGTTTCACTGCAGCGTGGAGAAAATCAAAGTCCTGCTGGACGCCATCACGGCCATCTACCAACAGTTCAAGAAGGACAAAGCAGAGAGACGTGAGTTTGCTGAAATCTTCACTTTAACGGGGAATGACTGTTATTATATTTAATAATTAATATCCTGGCAGAAAGTTTCTCTTCATCAGGATCAAAGCTTGTTTTCTTGTTTTTTAGGTCTGCCGTACAACGAAGAGCAGATCCATAAGTTTGACAAGTGAGTTCATGAAATGAACTTTGAAGGATTTATAACAAAAGTCTCTGAGCTCTGACTTTAGAGAAACATGAACTCATCAGAGCTGACAGCTAAACCCTGGTCCGATGATCAAACTGATCATCAAATCACATTTCAGATCAGATCAGTAAACGAGGGTCAGGGTGGACCGTGGTGAGACCCTCTCTTATCCTAGTTGTCCTCCTGTGTCGTCCTAACAGGCAGAAGCTGGTCCTCCACGCCAGTAAAGCTCGGTCTCTGTTCACGGAGGAGTGTGCCATGAAGTACCGCCTCTTCATCTCCAAGAGCGAGGAGTGGATGAGGTAAACGGCATCATCATCATCTTCATCATCTTCATCAGACGCCATGATTTTACTCTCTGGCTCCTTTAACCTGTGGAGCAGCTCCAGACCTCGGAGGGTTAATCCATCGATCAGCTGACTGAGATCAGATCAGACTCCGCCTCGTTTATTTTAGGGCTGAAAGATTTATCGTTTTCAGACTAAATCACAATTTCAGACAACGCAGTCATGAGATCACCAAAGCTGTGATTGTTTGACCCAGGACCTGCTGAGTCGACTGTTTTACTGAAGTGCTGGTGATCAGGTCAGCAACACAAAGCCTCTGTTCAGGAGTATCCCTTAAATAATGAAAAGAGAATATTTATCATCAATATTAGACGATGAATAATGTGTTATGTGCTTTTGGTCATTGATTTCCTTCCTGTTGTCTGTACTGTACTCATAGTGAATACTGCACTGAAGCTGATTTGAAGAAAATCGTGAATGAAATCACAATTTCTGCCAGAAAAATCACAGTCAGATCTTTTCTTTGAAATTGTTCAGCCCTACCACGGGACGAGGCGTTGGGCTCCAAGCATGTGGGTGAAAGTCAGAGTCTTTAGGCCTCTGGTCCTCTGGTCCTGGTCCTGGTCCTAGTCCTAGTCCTGGTCTGTCTGTACCTCCTGCTTTGGAGTGCTCAGGAGGGCGGGAATAAGAAAGGTCAGCTGTGCCTCTATGGACACCTGGTGCACTTTCCTGAACCTGGTCCAGCTCACCGTGTGCTGGGCGCCCAGGGCGACCGCGGGACAGGTCAGCTCAGGCCCGTTTACACCACAGTGCAGTTGCGTGCCAGGCCAGGAGTTGGCAATGTAGGTTTGTTGTGAAACAGCGGTGTTACTAACGCTTTACGGTGAAGACAAACTTCACAAACAACAATGGCGAGTGTGTCTCCGCTGCTCAGAGTGTTGATGCAGCAAATCCACGTTTTGTTGTTGTCGTTGTTGTTCTTAGGTGTGCGCACATCCTTTATCTGAAAGAGTCCTGTGCATGCACCGTGTGTCCCTGTTTCCCCTGACGACGCTGATCCCTGTTTACACGGAGACAGAGATGAAAACGTTTTTTAAACTTTTCACTCTTTGTAGGTTCAGGCACTCTGGGCACCGTTCTCGTGTAAACGGAGGGAGCAAACGCAATAAAAACTCTCAGTATTTGCCGTTTTCGTTCTGGTGTTAACGGGCTCTCAGAGGCCTCCTGCAGAGTTGGGATGTGGGGCTGGACAAAGGTCATCAGGAGGCTGGAGGGGGACAAGGTCTACGAGGTGAAGTGCTGGACCAGCAGACCTGACCTGTGAGTCCTGAGGGTCTGCACAGCCAGAGTCACCTCGCATAAGACACGCCCCCACGCCGGCGACCTGTGGCCTGTGCCGTGCCCGTGCTGTGAAGCTTTAGGAGGTGTAAACACCGCCCCCTACAGTCTGGGACAGGACAGCCTCTCAGAGTCAGAGCAGCGGGCGACCTTTAGAATGACCTTTGGACAGGAAGTGGGCGGCGCCTTGTTGTGAGTTTTGAACTGCTGTCGTCTTCGTGTTTTCAGGAAGGTTCACCACGTGAGGAAGCAGCTGCTCGGCCTGTCGGGTCAGCTGATCAGCACCGAGAAGGAGGTGACCATGCTGATGGAGCGGGCCGTCAAGGTGAGCTGTGATGTCATCACCTCAGGTGTCCTGATGAGTAAAAAGTAAAACACAGATGAATAAAGTGAAGTGCTGGATGGAGGAGCTGCTGTCCTCTCACTCAGGTTCATAAAACAACTGCAGAGAAAAGGGAGGTCATCCTTGGATCATTTCATAAAGTGATTTTAGTCCATTAGAAATTTGAGAAACCTTAAAAAATGATCAAGTTTCAGGAAAGGCAAAAAAAATCTTATTAACAAAATCTATGTCTACTTAAATCAGTTTAAGGGCTTTTAGAATATTACCTGATCGTTTTGAAGAAAGTCTTACTTCCAAAGTCTCTGCAGAGGGACCATTCTCCTGTTGTGACGGAAAATACTTGAATAATCCCAAATAAGTGCCAGATTTAAAGTATTTGAGAGATTTTTTTAAACTGTGAAACCCTTAAAGGTTAATTCTTGTGGTGTTTGGAGTGTTTTAAGGTAAATGAAGGAGTTAAGGGTTTTTTTAAGGCAGCGTTTGTGTGCATGGACGAGCTGCGCTTGGTCCCTCAGTCCTCGTCTTTGTCCAGCTTTTAGGCAGCAGCTCTCTCTGTTTCAGGGCTCAAAGTGTTGATTTAAGGTGTTTTCTGAGGGCTTCAGGCTGTTGAGGGTCTTCTGTGTGTCCTCACCTCCAGCTGCAGGAGCTCCTGCCTCAGAAGGTCCTTCCTCTGGTGTCCAGTGGGATGAAGCCTCCGGCCTACCTGAGCCAGAACACGCTGGTGGAGATGACGCTGGGGTCAGGCTTCACTCTGAGTCATCGTGAAATCATCCTGAAATCATCGTGAAATCATGAAATCATAAAATGATGAGTGTGGTCTCTCTCTTTGACTTCAGGATGAAGAAGCTGAAGGAGGAGATGGAGGGAGTCGTCAAGGAGCTCGCAGAGAACAACCACTTCTTAGAGAGGTCAGTGAGGTCAGGAAACACTGAGGAGGTCGATTTAGACCGATCATGACCCTCTGGACCAGGGGCCCAACAGGGGGCCAACAGGGGGCCAACAGGGGACCAACAGGGGGCCCAACAGGGGACCAACAGGGGGCCAACCGGGGGCCCAACAAAGGCCAAACAGGGGGCCAACAGGGGGCCCAACAGGGGCTCAACAAAGGCCCAACAGGGGCCCAACAGGGGACCAACAGGGGGCCAACAGGGGCTCAACAAAGGCCCAACAGGGGGCCCAACAGGGGGCCAAAAGGGGACCCAATGGGGGTCCAACAGGGGCCCAACAGGGGTCCAATGAAGAGCTCTTGGGGACATTGGAGAATAACACCAGCTGCCATCACAGACAGTTTTTATTACAGTGTTCTGTTTTACTGATAAATCACACTTAATAAATACAACAATAACAAATGTGACATCACATTTTAAAACAGCCTATTTCTCCTAAACTTTGACCTGCACGGGGTCAAAGGTCACATCGATGCGGACACAGAAAAATAAATAATTGAAGATGCAGGTAAGTATATTCTCATATAGCCTGATAATCTGTGGTCAAATTTATTGTTAGGAATAATTAAAAGTATACACAGTTCTGTGTGTGGCTTATCAAATGTATAATATTTATTATTTTATGTCAAATAAAATATTTTTATTACTTAACATTAAATCAAGTAGTCCTCCATAATCCTCCTCATCTTAGCTCTCAGGCTCAGAAAGGTCGGTGACCCCTGATTTAATGTTATTTTAGCACCTCACACAGAAACTGAGTGATCACTTAAAACCAGCAGGAACTAAAAAATGATTGAATTCTTTAAATATCAAAACTTAAGTGAAGCTCAGCCTTGATTAAGTTTGTTTACTCCAGAGTCTCCATCAGAGCGATTATATGGTGTTAAAGTGAAGTCACTTCATCATCACAATATTTGTGCTTTTGATTTCAAGGGTTAGAAATCGAGGCCCCTCATGTGTCGGGGCCCCTCATGTGTCGAGGCCCCTCGTGTGTCGGGGCCCCTCATGTGTCTGACGCTGAGGCAGAAATGTGTTTATTTCCAGAGCTGTGACGAGTGACCAGACTTAATCTGATTTTATATTAATCTGAGGGAGTCTCAAAGCGCAGTGACTTTATTCCTCCCTGAATTCACCCCGTGCTGCTGTTCGTGGAATAAATCTGGATTTTTCTGTTCCTCAGGTTCGGGACGCTGACGCTGGACGGCGGCCTGCGGGGTTGAAAATGGCGTCTGGCTGCTGTTTGTACATAATTCTGTTTATTTTGTAAATAGTGACTGTGATATGAAGCTTTTGTATGAGCCAGTTCATTCTGATCATGAAAACTCTGCATCATAAAAAAGCTGCTGCTGCCTTTTAATGTTATTTTGACTGGACGACCAGCGAGGGAACAAAAGGCCTTAAAAAGATCCTTAAATTCACCCTTAATTCACCACTTTGACACAAGAAAACACAAGAAAAGACAGTAATGTAAGTAAAGCTGATTTAGTTTGACATCCTTGAAGAAAAAACTAAAATCCTCAAAGTTAAAATCATTTTATTGATACTTTATCCCCATTAAGAAAACTTCACGTTTTTAACTAATGCAGCATAAAAACAACACTTACATTTTGTATTAAATCTTTTAATGATATCTTTTTATTTATTTAAAAATTATAAACACTATGACACTATTTTAGGTGTTGTAACCGTTTACACGGTTTTACGTTAGGGTTACCCAAGAAGTTAAAATGCCCTCAAATTTTATAAAAACAATTTAAGAGAAATTTGGGTTCAATGACTTAGTCCAAAGACTCAGTCATCATATAATAAGCAGGTTTTTGTAGATTATAAATTTAGGAACCCTTAAAAAAATGATTAAATATCAGAAAAGGCAAAAAGAGATCTTCCTAACAAAATCATTTTAAGGGCTTTTGGAATTTTATTTGATCTGTTTGAAGAAGATTTTACCCATAAGATCTCTGCAGAAAGATGATTATCCTTTTGTGACCCCTTGATAAAAATAATTTGAGTAATCCAAAATAAATCCCAGATTTAAAGAATATCTGGAATAAAATTAAGAGTTTTTAAATTGTGAAGCCCTTAAAAGTGAAGTCCTATGGTGGTGTTTGAAGTGTTTTAAGGTAAATTAAGGAGTTAAGCGTTTTTTTAAGGCACTGTTGTGTTTGTAAGGATGTGTGCATGGATTGAAAAGTGTCTTAAAGGGGGAAAAACCCTTAAAATGAATAAAGTGACTTTAAGGTTGCAGCCTTACTAGTATAATAAAAGGACCTTTAAAACCAGAGGCATTAAAATCCCTTAAAGGGTCCACATATTAACAGGTGTATCGTCTTTATCTGGAAACTTAGAATCAAAGTGAGGGTTAGTTTGGCTCATGTAAGGTTCCTTTTTAAAGCTTTTTTGCCCTTAAAAGCTCTTAAACCTCACAGATTGTTTACTGGAAATGCCTTTAATCATCTCCTAGTTTACCACATTATTCGGTTATTAGAAGGTAAATTTTAGGACATTTTTAAGGGGTTAATTGGATTATATTAAGTGTTTATCAGTGCGATCACTTTCTTTTTATAGACATGCAGAAACACGACCTCCTCGTCATCGTCATCTTAAAACTGTTCTGCTTTTGTTTTCTGATGTTTTCTCCTGCTCGCAGTCCAAACGTTCAAGAGTGTTTCAAGGATTGTAAATAAAGACGAGCAAACATGGCCGCCTGATGTGTTTTTGTTCTCACGTTTGTCCCCTCTCAGCCTCCATACCTCCATTTTCTCATCATAAACACCCCCACACCACCCCCCTCCCACCATCGCTGGTTGCCCCTGACGACCGGCTTGTTGGAACCCCCCCCCCCCACACACACACACACACACTGTGCTGTGGTTACCACGGCAACATGCTGCGACAGCACCCGACAGCGAAGGTGGAGGAGAGGCTTTGACTCCTCTATAGAGCAGACATGATGGAGGGGGGACTAGTTAGTTTAAGTTCATTAGTAATCTGAGTTAAGGTTAAAAATTAACTTATGAAGATCAGTTATTACACGTTTGTTTACTCATTATATTGCAGTTAATCATCCATTAAGAAAGCTTTTAGTAAATCATTTGTTACTCACTCAACCATGAAACTGCTGGTTTAAGAGTAGATTAACCAGTAATTTATGGTTAATAAGTTCCTGGTTAGTTACTAGTTAAATACTAATTTTCACACGGTAACTATGCCAGTTATGTTTTAGTTAGACAGGCAGTTAGCTACTTATTCTGTTCTTGGTTAACTACCCGCTTATTACACATTAACTACCAGGTTAATTATTCTACTTATAAAATTCAAAAATTCATAATATTACTCAGTAGACATTAGTTATTCATTCTACCTTTGTTAACCAGTACTTACAAACTAGTTCTTTCCTCCTTAACAAGCAGGTAGTTCTTAATCTATAATAATAATTAGTAGTTTTTACCAGGTAAGTTACCGGGTCATTTGTTATTCATTT
The DNA here is from genome assembly GCA_037902135.1 of Cetoscarus ocellatus. Taxonomy (NCBI): domain Eukaryota; kingdom Metazoa; phylum Chordata; class Actinopteri; order Labriformes; family Labridae; genus Cetoscarus; species Cetoscarus ocellatus. The sequence continues at coordinate 128,028 of JBAMNC010001613.1, read as the reverse complement.
CCTGGTTAAACTGGAGTAATCTTGTTTAGTTACCCTGGTTTACTTGTATTTAGTTATCCATTTTCCCTGGAAAGCCATCAGTGAACCCATTCACTCCCTGATTAGAAACCACTGAGCTTCTTATTTGTCAGCTGTTTCTCTTCTTTAGTTACTTGCGTTCCTTTTTGCTAGAGTGATTGTTGGTTAACTAGCTGTTAATTACTAATTAATTCTCCTGTCCACTTTCAGTAAGTCATTCATTGTTTCCCTGGTTAGCTCAGTCTTGGTTGTCTACTTGTTAACCAGCTCGGGTGTTTCTTATTTTAAAGTGTTGCTAAAGTAGATTAACTTTGCTGACACCATTAAAAGAGGAACTACTAGTTGAAAGTCTTTTATTTTAATTCTTAATTTGTATGTCTTATTTATGATGTTCCCTCCTCCCCTTATAATCTCTTACATCCCTGGCCCTGAGGATGTCTGGGGGGCCAAAGGGGGCCTTTTCCCCTTCCAGCCCCCGGGCCCCTCGCACCTTCACCCCGCCCCTGCTCGTCAGAAAACATCCACCCTCCTCTTCATCAGCTGCTGCTTCATCACCCTGAAGACACACGAAGAGGCTGAGGACACGCTCAGGGGGACATTAAGACAAATAAGAGGACACAGAGACGGACAGATGGACACATAGGGACAGCTGGACAGACGGATGGACGGACCGATCCAACAGCCGTGATGAGTGCTGCCTTCACGGACCTCCTCCTCCTCTGAATGACGGAAACATCGTGAACATGAAGCGGCCGTTTGAGCTCCGTGACCCGGTGAGTCCACCGACACACACCGGACACCTACACCCGAAAACGCGCATCATGTCCGGGGCCCATCCGCCGCACGGCGCGGGGCTCCGGGCGGATCATCCGGCCGTCACCTGTGGACATCAGGCGGGGGGGGGGGCAGCCTCCTCAAAGACCGTTTTTATCGTCCCTGTTTTCGGTTTTTCGTCTTTTTCGTCCGTCATCGTCGTGTTCGTCGGTGCAGACATGTTGTCCAGGCCGGAGCTGCTGCGTCCATCATCGTCTCATCAATTATCCTCATAAATGTTCAGATTAGACCAAATTTAATATTTAAGACTCATTATGTTGAAAAACCACAGGCACGAGTCTAATTATAGAATCACATGATGGAGCAGGTAGGGCTGGGCCATGCGTGGATATCTGAAGGTGTTATCATTATAATCATTATTATTATTGTTATTCATGTATTTATGAATTTAAATCAACATTTCAGGCCAAAATATTATCATTTATTTCTTTGTCTTTATCTGGTCCTTAGTGGGTGCAGATTAAAATTAAATACATGTACAAAAACTTATTGAATATCATAATTCTGTTTACAGTATAAATTATAAACAGTTAAATGATTATTGATAATATGGCCCATAAGACGGTCAGCTTAGCTCTACAGCAGCTGCTGTATGATTAAAAACGTGGTTTGGTTACAGCCATATTTGAGACAGTTTCATAAGAGAACGAGGGATGCATGATAATGGTGGTTTTTATGATTTTTATGATCCTGAGGTCTGACTAAAAACTGGAGGTTATCGAGCCTTTTTAAATTATGTAACGCCCTTAAAATCAGATTTTTCCCGTCCTACCTGCTTTTAAGTCTCATCTCATAACTTTCACATGTTGGTTTTAATCTCAGCAAGAGAGCTGTGTGCTTTTATTTTCTTAAATTGGCTTTTATTTTGACAAATTGTTCTGTGTTTTTGTACTTCACATGTTTTTTATGCTGCATACATTTTTATAATCTTTACCATTTCGTTTTTAAAGGTAGTTTTACCTCATTTTTTATTTCCGCTTGTAGTCACTGTGCAGTCCTTTGGTAAACTTAATTGTTTCTTAAAATTAGAATTAAATATCTACATTATTTAATCATAGATATAAAAAACTGCCCAATGTTTGGTATATAGGATTTTTAATGTGGCACCAGCGTTGTTTGATTTGAGCTCAGACTGCTTCAGAGTTTATGGTTGTTTTAAAAAGAGCTGCTTGCTGTGATTTTACAGTCTTAAAAACATGTTCAGAGGCACCAGGATGCTGTGATCATGTAAACAGACTAAACTGAAGCTGACGATCTTCAGCCTGATGGATCACAGCTCAGCTCTCATCCTCACATACTGACCACGTGTGTCCTCCAGACCTCTGATGAAGATCTAACGGTGCAGATGTTTCCTGGTTTTTCAATTCCACCTCCTTAAACGTGTGCATCACTGTTTTCACCCTCTACCGTCCAGGGTGGCCGACGTTGCTAAGAAGGAACTCCAGCAGCGTAAACACTGAGCCGGTTTCCCTCCCTCAAGGTCCCTAATGGGCAACCTCGGGGAGAAGCTGGATCTCTGAGGAGGCCAAACCGGATCCCAGTGAAGGGTTAATGAAATCAAGCAGCAGCTCAGGGAGATGTGGAGAGGCCGTGGCATCTCCTGGTGTTAATATTATCATCATTTCTTCATATCTTGGAGAAGTTCTCTGCATTCCTGCTGCCGGGTCTCCAGAAGATGAATGAACTTGTGGGCTGCTCCAGATGAACCTCCTCAGGTACGACTTTGTCTTCATCACGCTGCTCGAGTCCTGAGTCCGTCTGTCTGGACTTTGTCTTCAGGAAAAACATCATCAGCAGGGTTGTGGTAGACCCAACAAACGTCATTACTGAACAACAAACCAGCCAACATTTGCTCAGCATCATCAACTGCCTTCAGGATTTTCCACAACTATCAACCGACCCACGACGGCTGAAGGACCGTCCAGCCAGTCAACAGTCCTACTAACTAGGCCAAAGATAGCCCTGTCAGTCTGTCTATCTATATATATATCTTACTATCACTGGTCCAACATACCTGCCTCTGTCTGAACCACCTGACCGAGGCTTGTTCCAGGACACAAAGCCCTGAACCATCAGCCTCCCATCCAACTGAAGATCAACCAACCAACCAGCCGAACAACAACCATGATACCCAAGAGACCAAGAGTCTGATATGAGACTCACCAAACCAACCAACCTGCCTCCCAGAAACCTTCAGCCCACTGTCTGACGCCGTAGTCTCAGCAGTCTGTGCTTCTCCACACACATGATGAAGGACATCACTGATGAAGTGAATGGAGTCAGGTACCTCAGCATCGTCTTGGACAAGAACTCGAAGTCTGATAGTTTTGTCTGTGTTTTTATTCAGTCTCTCTCAAACAGATGTGAACACCACAAAACATTCTTTGCAACAGAACAGGCGCATGCAGCAGCATAATGCTGATATTTATGCCCTGATAGTCGGGTTAAATACATCTGCAGTAAGATAAGACCAAATCTCAACTGCCTTTGTTTCATCAGAAGGAACCTGTCACATCAAGCTGCTGAACCGCGCATGCATGCACTAATTTTCTCTCATCTGTCATGTTGAATCACTTCGTGGTCACGAGCTTCTTCAACCCATTAAAACCATAATCTCAGCATACAAGCAATAAAACTCATGAAACCAATGAGACGGCATCACCGCCGCATTTTAAGAAAACAAAACCTTCTCATCTTTGAAAATCCGATGAATTTTATCTTAAATTGTTTTTTAAATGTCTGAAGAATCGTGTGTCACTGTTTTCTGAAATGGCCACCAGGCGTCAGAATGACCACAGAGCCTCCACCAGACTTCATCTGTATCTGCTGTTTCTGTAGGATTATTAAAAAAAACACTAATCTAAAATTAGAGACCAAAGGTAATGCTTTTAACAGAGGACTCAAACAACGGCTAAAAACAGAACTACAGAGCTCACATGAACAGTTTGAACTGGTTGATTTCTTGACCATGTTGCCTTTGCTTTGTCGCTTATGTATGTGTTTAATCTGAAACTGTTGTAATGTTATTAAACTACATTTTTCTGTCTTTCTTCTCTTTTTACTTTTATTATTTTATCATTTCAAAAGCCTCCTGTGGAAAAATTGTGAATTAGCACGTGCTAAAACACTCAGACAATGCCTCTGGTTTGTCCAATGTAACTGTGATGTGCACGTCAAATAAACAATAAATAAATAAATAAACGTGAACTTCACCAAAGCTGTAGGACCAGTTTAGGAGCAGCTGGCTGATCTAACCTTCAGTCTTTGTCTCCTCAGCTCCTCTCTGCTGCAGACCTTCAGTGATGGTGTATGCCCAGTCCTCAGACGCAGTCAATCCCTCCCTCTACTCTCCACCTCTCACCTATCAGATGTCATTTAACTACTCCCAGAAGGAAAACTCGACTGTCCTGGCAACCTTACCCACAACCCCCCTCTGCAGCCTCGAGGGCTCCCCCTCCGGCGAGCCCAATGGGACCTCTGCCTCCGATGAGCTGACCACGGGCGAGGCCGTGGTGCTGGGCCTGGTCTTCGGGGTCCTCTGGTTGGTCTCTGTCCTGGGAAACGCCCTGGTCTGCCTGGTCATCCACCGGAGCCGGCGGACTCAGTCCACCACCAACTACTTCGTGGTGTCCATGGCCTGCGCCGACCTGCTGATGAGCCTGGGCTGCGCCCCCTTTGTCCTGCTCCAGGTGGCCGCAGGTCAATGGCCTCTAAGCGCCGCCGCCTGCAAGATTGTACGCTACCTGCAGCACCTGTGCTCCGGCGTGCAGGTGTACGTGCTGCTGTCCATCTCCGTGGACCGTTTCTACACCATCGTCTACCCGCTCAGCTTCAAGGTGTCCAGGGAGAAAGCCAAGAAGATGATCGTGGCCTCGTGGCTGTTTGACGCCGCCTTCGCAGCACCCTGTCTCGTCTTCTATGGCTCCACGTCCACGCTCGCCGGTCACTGTGACTTTTTCCTCCCGGACAGCTGGGGCAGCATCACCTATGCAGCTGTTCACCTCCTGCTTGGGTTTTTGGTTCCGGTCGGGCTGCTGGTGTCCTTCTACCAACGGGTGGTCCGTTACATCTGGAGGATCAGCGCTGACGGCCACACCGTCCGCCGGACCATGAACATTGTCCCACGGACTAAAGTGAAGACCATCAAGATGTTCCTCATGCTGAACACGGTGTACTTTCTCACCTGGACACCATTCTACATTGCCCAGCTGTGGCACCCCAAGGAGTCCAATGGCCCGAGTAGGCAGGGCCTGCTGTTCTTCACCGCCATCACCTGGATCTCCTTCAGCTCCACGGCGTCCAAGCCCACCTTGTACTCAGTCTACAACGCCAACTTTAGACGGGGCATGAGGGAGACCTTCTGCATGTCCTCCATGAAGTGTTACCGCAGTAACGCCTACACCATCACCGCCAGCTCTCGGATGGCCAAAAAGAACTACATCGGGGTCGTGGAGATCCCTGTGCAGGCCAAGACGGGAACCAAGGACGCCGTTTACGAAGCGTTCGACCGAGAGGCGAAGGAGAAGAAGGTCGCCTGGACCACCAACGCCAATCCTCCAAACACTTTTGTCTAAGTGGGTTTGGGCGGTTTTTAAAACTGAACTTAAGTGAACTGTTCTAAGACTTTACTCTTCATCAGCACGGCCACAGTGTTCACTGGTGAGCTAGCTAGAACTAGCACACTAGCTCCCAACTGAAAACACGAAGCAGAATGTGTTCAGTTTGTTTTAAGGGCTCTTTTCAGATGGAACAAACATCTCTTTATATCGCAGACTGTAGTTGTCATTTTGTGTGATGTCATCAGTGTTTTCCATCGAAACGCCAGGTCTTGTGTCGGGTCGTCAGCTAGCTAACATAGTCTGTGGCCTCTATCGGTGATCGTCAGAGCATCTGATCGCTTCAGTTGTGTACTTGGTAGAAGCTAACGTCAAGTGTGGCTAACTGCTGTATGTTAACATTAGCATCATTTATTTCTTACACACAGTGCGACTGATCTGAGATGTGATAAAAATCAAACGATATCAAGACGTTTCAGTACCTCTGCAACAAAAACTAAAGTCTAGGACTCACAGGGTTTGGCCCTCTCTGAGCTGGTTTCTGTCCAAAGTGCACCGAGTCCATGCCAAAGCATCAAGGGTCCCATCAAGTGCATGGTTAAGGGGGGGTGTCCACAGCTGCAGGCGCTCAATTATTATACAAAACCACTGCTATCAGCACCCTCAGGTAAAAACAATTCAACTTTACACTTGTTTTTATTAGTCACTGTCCAGTTTTCGTCAGGGGAAAAAAGGTTGTTGACGAAAATAATTAGTCAACAAAATGGGGCCTGTCCCACCTGATAGTCATAAACTGTAAACTTTGGGACATTTTTTTTGTGAATTTGTGGCGTCAAGTTTGCTCTCTGTTGATTTGGCAGCCACTCTAGAAACCAGTACTGAAGTACTGAAGGCTGGATCTGTAGCATATTGGCACATCTGTTTCCCAATCCTGAAAGTCGAAGGGAATTTAGAATAGCTTTTTCGGATAAACTCCTGAATTAACGATGAGAACATGCAGATAAAGCTGGAGATATACTCGATGCTAACCCTGTGTACACATTATGGCTGCCATGCGTCAATTCAGCAAGTCGGCAAACCGATAAATCTAGACCAAGATCATCAACATCTGAATAATGAGACTGAACAGACACAAACATGACTGATCATCAGCTCATGAGGATAAATCCTCCTTTTTTCCAGAAGTCTGGAAACAAGGGAATAAGTTTGGTGTACAAATTCAACTGGTGACCATGTAGATTGGTGACTCTGAGTTGACACCATCGTTGACTGTGTTTGTGTTAGCTTAGTTTGTTTTGCTGTATTTTCTCGCTTATAAACGAATGATCTTTGATACACTGATTAATAAGAGTGAAGCACTGAAGGGTTCATCCTCTGCTTTGATGACCACATCTATCAGCACAGTCATCAGTTAACATGGTAACTCATTACACCAATACACCGAGACAGTTCCAACAGTGCACGAGGAAAGTATCATAGAAACAGAGTTCAGATGACGCTGATGGTGAGGTCTGACCTGGTCATCAGTTGTCAACAAATATTTGATGATGGTTTTGATTATTGTTGTTTGTTTTGTTACTTTACTGTCAGAATTACCTCCATGTTTGCAGTTTCTAACACAACAGGTCGTCACATACAGCCTGAGCTCTAACAGGTGAGTATTTAAACATTCATCGCACCATCAGACACAAACAAAGAGACAAACAGCAGGTATGTCTCCAGCTTAATATATTAGCTTTTTATTTTTCAACCTAAAATGTATTTGATTGTTGCCCGGCTTTTTAATCTGAAATCGTTTTTGTGTTTTAAAGGATTGTTGTGAACCAGGACGACAGGAAGGTTTCTACAGATGAGGACACCTCAGAGATCTGAGATGTAATTCAGAATTAGGGATGACTTTGGCCTCTACTGCCACCTTTATAATTTTTTTTTCACATGGTTCTCATGTTTTCTGGGTGATTTTTACACAAATAAAAGAAACTATGGAGCTTACAGAGTGATTTTAAACATCCTGATGAGAAGAGCCCTGAAACAGGTCGAGAGCTGCCAAACAGAAAATGGTGTCTGTGGACACGGGTGCTTTTACTAGTTTGAAACAAAATGTTTGTTGCAGAGGTATTAAACATTTATCAGTATTGTTTAATTTGTTACCATGATTATGTCAAAGGTGAACGATCATGACAGCCCTACTTCACTCTCCCATGACTTCAGTTAGACATGAGGGTCCATGTGGTTCAGATGTTTGTCGATATGATGTGAACAAATAAATTATTCTTTTATCATTTTAAATATAATTAGTAAAACCAGCAAAGAAAAGCCACACATTGTCTCCTTGTACTTTGTTTATATGCTTTTAAGATCATCCACTTCACTTTCTTTTTTTTTTTTTACTTACTCTGCTTATGAAGATTTGTCCAAAGGAGTTGGGACACTGTGTTGCTTTTAACTTCATCCATGCAAAGTTCAATATCCAGCTTCTGTAATGGTATGGGGGTGTTAGTCCCCATGGCATGGGCAACTTGCACATCTGAGGAGGCATCAATAACACTGAAAGGTAGGCAAAAGTTTTAGAGCAACATGTGCCATCATCCAAGCAATGTCTTTTTCAGGCAGAATGGATGTGTCGTCTCTGTGCTCAAGTGAATATAGGATGAAAAAAATGTGCTTATAGTTGTAATCAGCTTTTTCCATATGTTTTAAACAATGTCCCAACTGTTTTGGGACTGTTTCCCTTTTACTTGTCAAGATATCAGACAAAGTTACCATGGTAACAACAACCACACAGCAGTGGACTTTTAATGGGCTTTTTTTCCCCACACAGATCTGCATCACTGGGAAATTGCAACAAACTAGAAACAATGGAACCAATGCTACAGCAAGTCAACATTTAAAATTGCAGGAGATAGAGCCGTTTACAGGCACTGACAAAGGAAAAATATGTTAGCCGTGTGGTTATGTTACTCCAAAATAGATTTTAAAGAAGTGGACTTGGGTTTAATTTGATCTTTCCTCCTTGTTGTTCAGCAGATATTCAGCTCTATCTCAGGTCAGGTTGCCCACTCTGTCCACTATCCTGTCTTTCAAATGAGGGTATAAAAGCCTTGAAATAAACCTTTAAAATAGGCAAAAACTATGACTTTAATTATCAGGCTAACTAGAGTATCTGGGGAAGTGTGTAAAGATTACATGTTTGGTTTCCTTCAGGTTTAAATCCAAAAAGTAGTTTGAGGCCCTCTCTCCTGTCGTTGTGCTGTCCTTTATCATCCAGTCCAGCAGGGGGCGGTAGTGCGTCTCTCAGCGCATGTCCAGCAGCTAATAAAGAAGGGATGACGTCATCCCCTACGTCAGCAGGAAGTCTGAGGACCACAAACAACATCTCGCTGCGGTCTCCGTTAGCGCTCCGTGTTTCTGCCCCTGGACGGATTTATTCAAAGTTTTGTTCGACGACATTTTGTGTCTGTCCGGGTCAACCTCCGAGGGACCAGCTGAGAGAAGCTAACGGAGCTAGCTGCCGTCACGGTAGCGTTTAAAGAACATGGATGAAAATAAGGTGAGGAGCTAACGGCTACATGCTAACGCTCATGCTAACAGCGTGAGCGCTCCGAGGTCAGTAATCCTGATCCGCACAGGCAGGTGGAGGGTTTAAATGCTGTTTTAATGTGATTTATACCTATAATAATGTTTTAATGTGATTTATATACATAATATAACGAGAGGCAGGCTGCATCAGTCCGCCTTCATCCTGTTAACCATGCGCCATCCTCTGCGCTACAGATGGTGTCAGGTAAAGTGAAGAAACCAGGTAAACGAGGACGGAAGCCTGCAAAGATCGACCTGAAGGCCAAACTGGAGCGGAGCCGTCAAAGCGCGCGAGAGTGCAGAGCCCGGAAGAAGCTCAGGTACCAGTACCTGGAGGAGCTGGTGTCCAGCAAGGAGAGGGCCATCTGCGCCCTGAGGGAGGAGCTGGAGATGGTGAGAGGCCTTAAAACGTCTTTACTGTACTTAAAATAGATTATTTTAACTGTTTTAAATCCATCTGCACCCTGAGGGAGGAGCTGGAGATGGTGAGAGACCTTAAAACACCTTTACTGTACTTAAAATAGATTATTTTAACTGTTTTAAATCCATCTGCGCCCTGAGGGAGGAGCTGGAGATGGTGAGAGGCCTTAAAACGTCTTTACTGTACTTAAAATAGATTATTTTAACTGTTTTAAATCCATCTGCACCCTGAGGGAGGAGCTGGAGATGGTGAGAGACCTTAAAACACCTTTACTGTACTTAAAATAGATTATTTTAACTGTTTCTCATCCATCTGCGCCCTGAGGGAGGAGCTGGAGATGGTGAGAGGCCTTAAAACGTCTTTACTGTACTTAAAATAGATTATTTTAACTGTTTTAAATCCATCTGCACCCTGAGGGAGGAGCTGGAGATGGTGAGAGACCTTAAAACACCTTTACTGTACTTAAAATAGATTATTTTAACTGTTTCTCATCCATCTGCGCCCTGAGGGAGGAGCTGGAGATGGTGAGAGACCTTAAAACACCTTTACTGTACTTAAAATAGATTATTTTAACTGTTTCTCATCCATCTGCGCCCTGAGGGAGGAGTTGGAGATGGTGAGAAAGGGCTCAAAACTTAATTTACAATCAAAAGAAATTATTTTTTAACCTTTTTTTTAAAATGTATTTATTATTCTGAGAGTTGAACTTGAGGTGGTTAGAAGGGAAGAAATCACTTTATGTACCATTTTTGGTACACAATTTTAACTCTTATGTATCTGTTTTTCTACAGATACAGAAAAAAACATGTTAAATACATTATTTACCCTTTTAAATACTGGATTCAAGTTTATAAAGTTTTACCGTTACAGAGTAGCTTAGAATGTTCAGGGACTTTTCAGCACTGTTTACTCTTGCAAATACATTATTTTAACAGCTTTTCTTTAAACATTTTACATGATTTTAACTGTTTATTTGGCTCATACTATGAACAAGGAACTAGAGATGTTAAGAGGGGATTTTAATCTTTATGTACGCCCTTGAATACTTTATTTTAACTGTTTTTATCTGGATTTCAACTCAGGGAGGAGTTTTAGTTTCTCAGAGGTGAATTAGAAACTGTATTTAATGGTTCATACCAGTTGTGCTGTAACTGTCCTCTGCAGTAAAGTCATTGTGACATCTGAATTTAAGATAATAGTTTAACTTAAGTTGGTTTTTAACATGGTCACATGGAGGTCTGTGTTATAGCAGCCCTGCTGTCTCACTTGTTGGTGCAGTCAGGTGAGGTTAGAGCAGCTGTAAGTAACCTTTAAAGTTATTTGTACAAAAATAAAAATAAAATGTTGAGGCTGTTTTTACTTCTGACGGATAATCCCTTTGATTAAGAAGCCTTACAGTGAACTTTAAGTCCTGTTTGCTCAGTTTACTTAAACCTGGTTTAATTTTGATCCCTTCATGAAATCAGTGTCAGATAAAACTCATTTCTATTAGAAAACAGAGATCTGGAGTTTATTTACCGATCAAGGCCCTGTTTGAGAGAAAAACTGTTTTAAAGATTTTTAGAGTGATTGACTTTTGGAGCTGCGGCGTGAGAGAACTCTAACCATTGTGATGTCATAAAGGTAAGAAACAGATAAATAAACCTGGTGAGGGTTTGTGGTGGAGCACTGGTCCTGGTGATTAATTGATTTAATCCTCACAGAGGTGTTTGTGATTGTTTTGGTCATTAAATGTTTGAACTGTCTCAGAGATCTGATCGTCTTTCACTCTGTTTTAAAGCTAAACTCTTGTTTGTGTCTCTGTTGGTCATAGCTGCTGTCTTTGTGCTCCGCAGTATAAGCAGTGGTGCTCGGCCATGGACCAGGGGAAGATCCCGTCTGAAATCAAAGCCCTGCTGACCGGGGACGAGCAGAAACTCCCACCAGGGGGCAGCAGCACCAAGACCTCCAAGAACAAGAACAACATCAGCAGCAGCAACGGGTGAAGGAGAGTGAGAGAGAAGATTCAGCTTCAGACTCACAACAATAACAGAAACACTGTCATTATCATTAACTCTCCTCACAGTCTGTTAGAATAGTTCATATAAAGCTGGTAGGAGCTTCACTCTGACTGTGCTGCGGCGGTCTCATCCTAACGTGTCCTTGTATTTGACGTATGAAGGCGTGTGAAGCCGGCCGTCCTGCTGTGGAGCTGAAATCAAGAAGAGAGGCCGGAGGATGTGGATCCACGGGTTAAGAGATGTTCGAGAGCGTGTCTGAGATATTTTTGTATTTTATATTTTATATGTCAGAACAGAGGAAGTGTTTGTTTGTGTTTCAGTTTGGACTTTCCTTCACGTGACGATCGAGTTTGAACTTCTGCTTTTTCTTTGTTTAACTCCCACCACACAAAAACAGTGATTCACAGCTTCTCCTTATGCAGCCGCTCCTGTTTTTGTGTCATTATAAATATTTTAATGTGGTTTTAAGCTCTGGTTTCTGTTGTACTTTTGCTCCTAAACTTTGTGCACTTTCATGTTTTTGTCCTGAAGCACTTTGTCAGACGATGTAGGTCGATGCTTTGCAACATTTCAGCTTTTCAGACCAAGTTTGTCAAATAAAATCAAAATATGTCAACCACTAGAAGGTGCAGCTCAACATTTTTTTTTTATCATTATTCAGCTACTGACAATTTTTACTTTTAACTATTTTTAACTTTTTGTACCTTTATTTTACTGACAGGATGGTGGACAGAGTTGGAAACTAGAGAGAAAGGCTGTTGAATGACGTGCAGCACAGGAGCAGGTCTGAAGTTTACCTCAGGAGCTTCAGCCTGTTTCCAAGGAGAGCAGAGTTCAGGATGGTTTAACGGTACGTCTGAGGGGCCCAGACTTCAAGTGTCAGTAACGTAACAGGAAAGTGCTTCTCAGTCAAACCACCAAATATTCAGTTCCATAAAAGCCTGACTTCATCCTCTTACTATCACTGATCACCATAAAGATCATGATAAGAAAACATGTAAGCACCACCAACTTTTTTACACACTCTTTGTATTGTTAGAAGTAATCCAAGAATGCATCACTGGATCCCAAAGGCTTTTAGTCATAATTTCTGCATCATTCAATTTAATCCACTTAAAGCCCTACAGGGATATGAACCTCTGAACTATATTTTACAACATTCCCCCATTTTTTTCAGAATAGTTGGTCGTTTTCTTGATTTTTTGTGCTGTAAAAGTAGGAAAGACTGTTTTTATCTAAAGATCATGAAGTAATGAAGCTGAGGTCTTTGGAAATAACCAAAGTTTGCTGATTTCCAGTTGAAAAAAGACTAAAGCTCCCACACGTCTCGCTTTAGCTGAAAAAACACTTTATTTACATCACAGTGTTCCAGTTTAACAGACCTTCATCCGGTAAAACTCTGCTTTCTAAAGTTTGATCTTCATCTTGTCACAGACTCAGGTGTGCAGATTCTCCTCAGCACTGTTTCTGGTTTCCAGTAGAAAATGATTAAAGTAAAACGTGGGACATGTTCCTTTGAGGCCTCCAGTGTCACGCAAAGGCAGGTTAATGTCTGAATAGTTTCTGAATTAAACATCATTTTTACCCTTAAAACTAAAGTTTGCAAACATAGTTAATGAAGCAGCCGGAGCATAAAATCCCATTAAAATGATCTGCTTGATTCCTCAGAGAGATTTTACTGCAACAGATAAACAAGAAGAGAAAGTATTTATTTGTTTATTTCATGGTCTGGTTCTTTATCACTCTTGTCATTAATGAATCTGCAGGCTGGTTCAGTGAAAGCTGCTGACAGAAGTCCTAAACTGTTCATACATCCATGTGTAACACCGCTCTCTGTAATGAGCCCATAGTTTGTCTCTGCTGCAGCTTTGATCGTCTGCTCCTCATTCATCACTGAGAGTTATCCACGCGTGATAATCGCTCCAGAATGAGAAACCTTTCAGAGTTCTTCTGCTTTCACCGTGGCCTTTTGTCCTCCACGTCCTGAAGCTGGAGAATCCGGAGGACATTAAACGCTGCACGACGAAGACCTGCAGGAGCCCCAGCTGACTTCAGAGGGAAATCCACGTTCATGTAGAGATACTGAGGAGATGGAGGATGGAGAATCAGGACAGATCTGGATCTGACTGTTCAGTCACTCATGAGTGAAGCAGGAGGTCTGGAGAGACTTCAGACCTCAGCTCCAGACTCCAAACAGCTCATCCTGTTCAGAGTGAACGAGGCACTTCTAGAGGCAGGTGATCAATATGTGGTGCATGCCCCTGACCTTTGACTCTTGATCTCCAAAATCACACCAGTCCTTCTGTCTGTCAGAGTGGATGTTTGGAGAAAGTCCGTCAGAGTGGCCTGAAGATACCAGCCTCTGTGACCTGCCAAGATAACTTGAGTTATAAAGCAGCAGCTTGTTATTGCTCCTCTCATGGAGCAGTAACTTCCCGATTAAGTTCAAGTTTAAAATTGTAATAAAATGTCAGCAGATGGCACCAAGTTACACTTCCCCCGTGTTTAATCATGCAAACATTGAAATGTAATAAGTGAACTGTCTATGAATCAGATTTTATTTTTACAGTTATTTTTCTGATTGTTTTATTATATTGTTATTTTTCATTTTGTTTTTTTTGGCAAATCAAAGGTGGGCAGTGAGCTATAACACAAAACTTTTGATTCATGACCTGATCATGTAAAGAGTCTGTCTTTAAGTCAGGGTGATTATTTGTGTAAAGTTTGAAGAAAATCATCCAAATATTCTTTACATATCATCTATCTATCCATCAACCCAGTTCTCCTGAGGTGAGTTAGAGTAACCGCTGTCTCTCTGTGTGGCCCTGTGAGTGGCTGGCAACTAGTTCAGGGTGTACCCCACCTCTCGCCCAATGTCAGCTGAGATAGGCTCCAGGTGACAGCCCCCAACCTGGTGTTTGCTTTTCAGTTTTTGTTTATTGTTGTCTTATTTCTGTGAAAACAGGAGTTTATATGCAGTTTTTATGTGTTCAGTTTAGTTGCCCCAGTATACTCTGAGTTTCTAAGGTTTCCCCCTGTCTGGCCTGATAAAGAGTGCAGGGGTAAAGTATTGAATTATTGTCTTATTTCAGTGAAAACAGGGGCATAAATCCAGTTTTAATGTGTTTGCTTCTGGTCTTAAAGTGCAGTGTGATTTCCTGTCGGCTCAGCGCGGGGCCTGCCCCTTTAAGAAGCCTGTTAGTTCATTTGACTGGAGCTCGATGACGTAATCCTTTATTTTTACCGCGGTGACCTCATCATCTCTGATGGCAGCAGCAGCGCTCCGTCCCTCCGCCGCTTCACACCGAACTTTACCGACTCTTCTGAACGATTTCACCCCAACGACCGGCCCGCTGACCCGGCTCCGACTCCAGCTCTGACCCGAGACACCGACCGGACCCTCTGACGTCGAGCTTTCACACGGTGAGTCCACCGAAACTGTCCTGTTCACGGAGTGGACCAGGCTGCGGTAAAGTTCCGTTAACGGGGCCTAAAGTCAAACTTTAGTCCGAGTGTCGAGGGGGACAGGTCGGGGACGAGAGGCGGTAAAATGTCGGTGATTTTCGGAGAAATGGCGGGGCGGTCAGTCCGACTGAAACATCGAGACAGACCAACAAAATGTCAGAGAGGAGCTGAGCTGAGGTGACGCTGAAAATGTCGACCAAGCTCCATATACTCGGATTTAACCTGCAATTGTGCTCTAAACCCGGATTAAACATGTATTAAATATAAGATATGAAAGTTATTAAACTTTATTTCAGCTGACAGTGAAGTTAAAACCTCATCTAACAGCCCGAACCAGACTCTAATGACTACCAACCCTTCTTAAATACAGATTTTATCACATAGTTTAATGTAAGTCCTGATATTTTATTATTTTTCACAAATTAAACCAAAGTTATTAACCTGAGAAGAGACGCTGTAATGAAACTGCTGCCCTGGCTCCTATAATACAGTAATATGCTTAATAACAGAGCTTATATAACCTCTTATTAGGTTTCGCTATTATCTTCACGAATTATACCAGACCTTATATGAAGAAAATGAATTCTACATTACAGTTATAAAGACATAATAAAATGTAATGTTAATACTGATGTTTTATCTTTTCAAGGAATATCATAATTTTTGTCTTTGAAAGAGAACTAAAAAATGTTCTGACACTTTTTAAGATCAACATCGTTTACAGATCTTTTTATCAGGTGATAATGAGGTTAAATCCCTCATTCCTCATTGAACTAACCTCTTTTTATATAATACCAAACCCTGTGTTGAGAAATATTAAACATAGCAGTTAGAATAAGTTAGATATAACCACATGTAAACCCAGATATTTTGACCATTTGCTTTGAATATTATAAACCATTAGATAAATAAGTAAATATACTAACATTATGTCTTATATCATTTGTTTAAACTTCTCTGATTGCTGTTAAAAATCCTCAATATTAATATCAGGGATGGGCAGTTCCCTAAAGAGGGCCTCATTAATGTTTTCTCAATGTCAAAGGTCCAAATAGTTGAATTCTGAAGGAGATGCTCTGGACTTTTAGAGTATTTACTGGTATTTAAAGTATTTTTTACTAACAGATTTGTTTCATTTTGACAAATGCATTATTGATCATAAACAGGAGCTTTGCAGAAACAGTTATTGCCAATTATAGCTCTATTCTTAGGGGATTATCGCTGTTTTTATTGTCTTCTTAGTTTCTTAATTTAAAGGTTGGAGTGCATGATAATGGGTTTTTGTAGATATCTGATATTTCCAAACACATTATGACTGATACAGATATTTTAAGTCATGAGCAGAGAGTCTTTATTTTATGAAAATTGACTTGTCCCTTTCATTATGGGAGTCTATTTGAGCAAGGAGCAGATGTAAAATCAGAAAAACAACATTTATTCTTGACAAATAAACATCCTACTTTTTAAATGTACCTGTGTAGTGATGATGAAGTGAAGCATCCTGGTATATTTCTGCATTTTGACAATATTACATATATATATATGTATATATATATATATATATATATATATATATATATAGATATATATCAGCTTATCAAAAATGTTGCCTACTTTTTTCCGGAACTTATTTTACCTCTAAATACTGCTAAAATAAATTAACATACATCGTATATCCCCTTGGATAATACCAAACCTCTTTCAAAAGATTTTTGCTGGTAACAGTCATGTAGAAATGTCCATAACCATTTTTTAAATTGAAAAATATATTTATGAACATTAAACATAAACCTTAAGAAGGTTTATGTTCAATACAGTGTAGATAACATTTCAGGCATGATTAATGTTTATTTTAGCTTTTAATAGCTGATATCAGCTCCATAAATACCCTTATGAAGAATGTTAAACTATATTTAATACAGAGAAGAGAAAAGTATATGTCATATGTAAGTATAACATGATTTACCCCTCGAAATGTAAAATTCCTAAATAGTAGTATTCTAAACAACATTCTTAGGAATGAATCCAAACTGCCCCCTTGATATCTGTTTTTCATGAACTGTTAGTATAACTTTATATAAGCCTACAATAAAGTTTAAAGCTGCTTTTAACTGAGTTTCAGACATTTAAGTACCACAGAATTTAAGATCAATTTATGGTCATCTGTTCACCCCGATGTTTGGGCCATTTAGGACATAACATCTAAAATCTTGTTTTACAAAAGTTATTAATTTTTGAAAGTGAAATTATTATTCTGACTCTGTAAAGGAACTTATGTTGTCCAAACTGTTTTAGGCTCTTACATAAATACTATGGAGGTATTCTGTTTAACTACATGGAAGTTTACTTTACCCTTATTTTTCTTTAAACTGACTTCAACAGAATATAATAACAAATATAATAACAAACTATAAGAATTAGGTAAGATTTTTAGGTTTTAAATGTATTTTCCTATCACTTATGCTGATAAATTTTCCAAATTGTCTCACATTTCTCTTGTTTTATGAAGGCAAATCCATATTAAGAATTTAGATAGAGTATAAATTTCATTAATGTTATGTTCTGATATGAATTAAAATAGTGTTAATGAGGCATAAGAATAATTTTTGATCCAGGATATAAAAATTTTCCCAGAAATATTATCAATATTATTTTATTAATTTAATCCTTAAGCATAACTTCTGTTATCTTATACAAGCTTTAAATTAATATATTTATGTGTCTTCTAAGATTAGGGCGGACCTTTTGATAGCGATTACGCCCAATGGGATAACGCACTTTCATATTTCTTATCCATATTACCTCTCAGTTTGATTATAATTTATGAGCAAACACAGCCTAATTAATGGAAAAAATCTCTCATATGTAGTTGTACCCTTATTAAACCCCTAACCCTTCTTACATGACTGTTATGAAGGTAAAATTAAGTTTTATTTTTATTTCCCCCTTTCATGATGATGACAAACTTACTTTTATTACAAGTCAGTTTTTGGTCGTTGGATTAAATGTTGTTTTGACTGTTTTTGGCCATGAACCTTAACATTTACACTGTTGTTCCAACAACCTAACTACCATTTAAAACTGCTTAAATATTAATTTTAATTACTCATTGACTTGATGTCTAACATTCACATTTATCCTCCTATTTTTCCACAAGTTTCTGGTAATAATTCGTCGTCCTCGTCCTGTTTCAGCAGTTTTATTGTGTGATTTCTGTCTGAACTCATTGAGGAAGTGGTGTGGGTTTATTTTCCCTCAGAGTCGGCTTAAAGGTCACTCTGATAACACAAACACTCTAAAATATGAAACATGGAGGTCGGCTGAGGTTTGTTGTTTAAAGTGATGAGCAGGTAGACCATCGAGAACTTCAGCGTGGGACCACCTCGCTCCTCTCCTGGTGGTCGATCGTGGTCATGGCTGCTCCTGGTTCCTGGTTGGTCTGATGGTCATGAGTTCACCTGAACACTTGATAAATTAACATTGATAAGTTAATTAAACACTAATCTTTAAAATAACCAGCTCAGGAATCACTAACAGAAGCTCCATCAGCCTTTTATTCAGATATCTCCTCCATGAATCAGCCCTCAGCTGCTCCGCCGTCTCGCTCTCGAGCCGCGATGACATCACAGCCCTGGATGAGGACATGGCGTCTGGAGATCAGCTGCAGAGCTGATTCAGCATCACAGACACGGATTTTGCTTTTTTAACTCAGCACACAGACTGGTGACTAAGGTTTTCATGATACCAGAGTTTCAAAGTTTGGTGCAATACGAGTTTTTACCCGTTTGTTACCACGGCGATGAAAACAGAAGACCAAACGCCCAATGGGATGACGCACTTTCACTTGTTTGGTTGGGCGTGGGATCTGTGTTGTTTATAATTAAGTATAATTTATTTTATTTTTTTGCAATTGTTCACTTATTTTTAATTTGCTGCCTGTTCCAAAAAGGCTGGGACAGGGGCATGTTCACCTCTGTGTTACATCACCTTTCCTTCAACACTCGGTAAGAACTGAGGACACGAGCAGTTGAAGATTTGGAGGTGAATTACTTCTCATTCTTGCCTGATGTTTGACTTCAGTTTGGAGGCTTGGTTGTCATATTTTGTTCTTCATGAGGCTCCTCACCTGTTCAGTGGAGACAGGTGTGGACTGCAGCAGGTCAGTCTAGTCCCTGTTCAGTGGAGACAGGTGTGGACTGCAGCAGGTCAGTCTAGTCCCTGTTCAGTGGAGACAGGTGTGGACTGCAGCAGGTCAGTCTAGTCCCTGCTGTTGTAACTCAAGCAGAATGTGTCTTCATGTCTCTGAAATAAGCAGGGACGTCCCTGAAAAAGATGGATGGCAGCGTGTTGCTCCTAAACCTGTATGTACCTTTCAGCATTAATGGAGCCTTCACAGATGTGCAGGTTACCCATGCCATGGGCACTAACTTTTATTTACTATCTACTTTTATTTTTCCAAACATTATTTTAAACATTAACTGTCCACATAGTTATAATAAAACCCAGTATAAGTCTAAAATACAGGCATTTAAAACAGTTAAACTTATATTTCCAAAAATTCTTTGTTACTGTAGAAAATATTCACCTTATAATGTCAATATTTATGATTTTGACCCATCTCTGTCAGGACTCAGATGTAAAGACAGAGGATGACGTGTCTCTGGGTGAGGTCTGAATC
This sequence comes from Cetoscarus ocellatus, assembly GCA_037902135.1. Taxonomy (NCBI): domain Eukaryota; kingdom Metazoa; phylum Chordata; class Actinopteri; order Labriformes; family Labridae; genus Cetoscarus; species Cetoscarus ocellatus. The sequence goes on along the minus strand of JBAMNC010001613.1, from coordinate 108,477 downwards.
AGGTGCGTTTAAAATATTTCATCTGGAGCCTGAGGCTGCGTCTCTGCCTTCACACTATAAAACAGAATAAATGGGATTAAATTATGATTCTTCATGTTGGGACATTCCTCTGCAGACAAATTACCAGCTACAGCCTACAGAGAACAGATGGCATCAGACTCTCGTAACGTCAGTCTGATCGCTCGATCGCACCTCCTCCGTGAACAGAGCCGTGTAAAAATGTTCCTCAGAGGTCATAGAAAGGGGAAATAAGTCAGTACAAACTGGAATAAATCATTTCAATTTATGTCATAAACGAGCTGCACAGTAAACTGAAACTGAATGAGCTCTGATATAGTTCTGCTTCTGTGGCTGGACTTCCCAAAAGTTTGTTCATGAGGCTTAAAAAGCAGGTTATTAAACCTCTGGATCAGATAATACGAGGAGAATAATCAGGGGTAAATTATAATATTAACCTGATGTTCGTCAACATTTAAAACAACAAGCGATCATGTTTTTGAGCATCATAGGACGGGTACGACCAAACGTCATGGTGCAGTCCTGTGAATCCTGTGACAGCTGCTGTTACACTTTGGGTGATGTTAGAAAGTCGAAGCTAAACTACAAGATGGAGCACAAAAGCTCCATGGAGCATCCAAATTCTGATTTACCTCTCAGATCTTTGAGCACCTTGAGAGCTACAGAAGCATCTTTTTCTTCTTGGACTGAAAAACAAATTCAGGTTGTCGGGAGTTCTGTTGAAGGTGAAATAAATGATCATACTTTACATTTATCTGGACCTCTGACATCAACAAGGCATTTTGGCCCAGAGATCTGCTGCTCACCGGATATTTTCTCTTCTTCAGACCATCGTCCTCTTAACTCTAGAGATGGTCGTGGAAGCCCCTGTAGATCAGCAGTCTCTTAAATCACCTTTCTTCTCTATCTGAAGCTCCGGTTGGACTTCAGCAGGTCGTCCTGTCCGCAGGCCTGAATGCTGGAGCTAGTCTCCAGATTCAGTTTGTGGTTATTAAGTTAATATTTGATATCACAGTGCATCTCAATGCAACGCAGCAAGTGACATCCTTGATTTTCTGCTGTAGATAAAAATACAAGCAGTCAGATAAATATGAATCCCTTTTATCATATAGGATTGTCTTTTGAGATCAACTGCAGCAAAATAAATAAATATCAGGTCTCATCTTCATCAACTTGTTTTTTTCCTTCCTCAGAAACTAAACTGAAGCTGTGAGCAGCAGCCTCTGCAGCATTGAACTAGGGCTGGGAAAGATGTCAATTAAATCACTTAATTCAAATTATTTTTTGCAGAAGATTTAATAATGAAATTAAAAATCAAGATTTTTTTTCTCAACTTACTCTCACTCCAATCACAAGTTGTTGCAATCTTTGAAAATATAAATACTGACTGTACAGTTTTCATGATGCATGCATTTTAACTATAAGAGAGAAAGTCTGTTTGGTTTTGGAACGTATTTTGATAACATAAAGGCAGTTCAAACTTTAAGACAGACTCCCGCACACTGTCCAACTTGCAAGAAATCCATTTATTTGCAACGTTTGGGTCTCAGACCTTCATCAGGCAAATAGTTTGTTAAAGAGGGCAGGACGTCTTAAATAGGAAGTGGCAATGACACCTGTGACCAATCAACATCATGACGTCACATCTGCACACAAAAAAAAAAAATCAACAGACAAAAGAACATCATCTACCTGACTAGGAAAGTTAATATGATGAAAGTCTAATTAAAGCCTACAAATAAGGCTGCAAATGAAAACATTAGTTACCAATTATACAATTTATCGGACATTAGAGGTCCATAAGACAAGTCACCTTGTAGAGAAGCATTATGATAAAATTAAATTTGACACAGTCCATTGATCATTAAATCACTGATAACATAAAGGCAAAACATGATTTATGTTATTTTTGTATCACTTGGATTTTTTTTTTTGTTTTTATTTTTTTTGAGAGGCAGAAAATCGGTTAATATTGTAAATCAAGTTTTGTGGAAAAAAAATCAAGGATTTTGTTTGTAGGTCATGTCATCCAGCCCTAAAGTAAACCATTACTGACTGTCTCTGCATCACGATGCATCAATTAAAGATGATTTATGACATCCCTACTGAATGCATTGAGTTGCTGCCTAATAATTGACTTAATAGCTATATGTTTTGATAACCACTTGAATGAGTGTAACTGATAAAGTGGCTTTTAAGTGTATACCTTTTGCAATTTAAATGGTTTATTATTAGTTTAACTCTATAATGTAGAAGCTCCTCCAGCCTGGAGTTTGTTAATAAGGACATTATTTGCTTTTTAATAACATTTTAGTGCCTAAGAGGGAATTCAATGATGCTTTCTGCAAAAATAGAGGAATACACAAATAATCGGTTGTTTCCTTACTGACACGATGCTCTTTTAGGCACGAGTAAGCAGTGAAATATCTAAAAAAATATTTTTATGATATTCTAAAAGGCTCCTGTCAGTCACAGGCCCTCACTTATCTCCCCCGTTGCTTAGTAAAACAAAAATAATAAAGTTAATTGATAGAAAAACATGTAATGAATTGAGCTCAGGCAGAAAATTTGACCTCAAGTCTACTCACTGGTTTCTGAGATTGTTATCATGTAATTTCTATTTTAGGTCAGTTTATGTAATTCCTGTAAAAACAGCTGACGCTCCTGAACAAAGGCTGGATCTGTTCAGAGGAGAGTTCATCTGAATAAAATAGAAATAAATTAAATAACTGTGATTTCCAAAATGTCAGACCAAACCACATCTTCCTCATAACGTCCTCTGAGATCACACCTTGACTCAGTAGGCTGAATAATAAAGAAACAGACAACACGCCCAGATATAAGGAAGTGAAACCAAACCGGCGTCCATTTTACCTTCACCTGCCCGAGAGCCGGCCGGTCAAAGGTCAGACACTGAGCGGCCAATCAGGGGACTTTAACCCCAGTCAGGTAATAGAAACCTGAGGCAGGCTGACGATGATGATGATGAATTTACAGCAGACACAGCATCGAGTTTCACCTTAAATCAGCTTAAAGAGGCAAAGAATAGGGAATGTATGACCTGAATATAGGGCTGGGGAACGATGCCAGAATCTCAAACTGTGATTAAAGTCCAGTTCCTTCCACTCTTCTGACAGGAGCAACAGATTTCTGCATTTTTTTGTTGAGAAGTAATTATGGCAGGTGGAGGGTATTTTATGTTTGTTTTAGGGCTGTCGCTCCTCCCAAAAATCAAACCCTGTTTTCAAGCATACATGCTGATATTTTAAGATCTTCAAATGAATTAATAATATATTTGATATCAGAGGTCTGAGTTCATTCACTTAAGAGCTGAAGCTGTCTCTCAGATGGTGTTTTTGTGTGTGGGCTACAGGAGGAGGAGGAGGAGGAGGAGGAGGAGGTGGAGGAGGAAGATGATGATGATGTTTGGGGATTTTCTTTCTGTAGCTGCAGGTTTTACGACACGAGGGAATTTCCTGCTGCAGATCTGTGAGTCAGAGCGTTCACTTCAAAAACGCTCAGGGTTATCATTAAATCATGTTCACTTTAATTTAAGGCTGCTAATCTACACTCTGGGTCTGTTACATATCAGAGAAACATCCTCTGAAACATGAAGAATCTGAAGGTTGAGCAGATGAAAGTTCTCAGTGATCTCACTTTAATTCCCTGAATTGTAGGGACGGGCAGTAAACTGTATCAGCAGAGCTGCTTTCTCCCACTCCGCAGTGTTGGGCTGTTGTTTGTTACAGGTTAAAACACTAGCATTTGGTTGTTGTGCGGCACAGTGCCTCTGGTTGTTCAACAAAAAGAAAGAACACGTGACCACGCCTCTCACTAAAACAGCTCTCACTTTAAGTGAGGAGCAGAGGGAGCTACCGCGCATTCTCTGCTTAGCTGCCTACACACCGAACCTTCCTTTGTGACCTCGGTGACCACTCTCCATGTAAAGTCAATGTACAGCCACGATGGGGCGGGGCTAACCCTCCTGGTGTGACAGATGCGCTCTAGGCGACCGCGTCGCTCATCGCCAAAGTTGATCTTTTCAGGCCATGTCACATGATATGGTACCCGTGACAGACAGTTTTTATTCCGGTTCACAGAGCGACAATCCATGTCCCTGTGGAAACATTAGTTAGTGACAATAGTTCCTCTTAGACGGACGGCAGAGAACTCACAGACGATGCTGCTGCAGGGCCATCAGCTGCAGTGTTTTGTGGTTGGTAGGTGAGTGAAAGGACACAGTTGGAATAATGTCAGCTAATACATCCTGTGATATGATATGATATGACCGCGGTGAAACTCCAGTCACTGAGCGACAGCGACCAAAATGAGGTTTTTATGGACAGGTGATGGGACTTCAGGGACAAAGTCGTGTTCGGTGTGAACACAGCTTTAGAAGACAGAGAAATAAAGTGATGGACAGTATCAAACCTGATACGGTGAATTATAATTAATAACTATCTATTCAACAAACCATCCATTTATTCATCCATCCATCCATTTATTCATCCATCCATCCATCCATCCATCCATCCTCACACCCACAGCCATGGTTCACGGGTGGTTTAATATAACGATGCAGCTTTTTCATTCGAGTATCTGAACGGTGACTGCAGAAACTTTAAACCTGAAACTTCTGTTTCCTCTGCAGAGAGGCGTCTTGATGAAGACGAGGATGAGGGTGCAGAGTGATGTCATCAGCCCGTGCCCAGCAGGAGAGAGTCTCTCTGTTTCACGGCAGCCGTGGTGTGAATGAGAGCGACCCCCTTAACGACCGAACACCCTCATAAACCTGCTCAGTGAGGGGGGGCTCCTTCTTCTCCTGTTAGTGCAGATCTCTCTCTCTCCCTCTCTCTCTCTCTCGCTCGCTGTCTCGCTCTCTCTCCTGCTCTCTCGCTCTCTCTCTCTGTCTCTCTCGCTCTCGCTCTTTGGGCGCCATCAGGATGACATCATACCCAGCCGACACAATGGAGCTCTTCATCCTCTGAGGTTCCTCGCCAGGCTGCATCACTGCGCTGGACCGCCGGCTCGGGACGCCCAACAGCAGCGAAGGAGGAGGGGGGCAGGGACTAGGCTCGGGGGTGGGGGGGGGGTGGGGGGGTGGGAGGGTGAGGGAGGGGAGGGGGGAGTCGGTCTGACATGTCGGAGCATCATCCTGCTGGACCGGGATCATGGTCCAGGTCGGCGGCAGCGAGGCCCGCGGCGGTGCGGACGATCGGGGCGGAGGCTCTTGTGGTGCTGCTGGAGGGGGGTCTGGACCGGGTGGTGCTGATCGACAGCCGGCCCTTCGTGGACTACAACGCCTCGCACATCCTGGAGGCGGTGAACGTGAACTGCTCCAAGCTGATGAAGAGGAGGCTGCAGCAGGACAAAGTCCAGATCGCTGAGCTGCTGCAGCACTCTGCCAAGAAAAAGGTGAGCTCGCACACCTGCCCCAGGATTTTCCATATTTAATGACCTTCTTTATGGGAGTGATTCAGGAGAACATGTCTGTGCATCCTTTGAAGAGCTTTTACTAATAATCTGTTTGGTTTTTGTGAAGAAAATGTTCCTAAAGTTCAGCACTACTCCCCCATCGCGATGCACGGTATTATGAGTTTGATATCAGCCTAAAACGTTAAGTATTATATCGGCAGATATTGAAATTTGTGGAGAGATGTTAGAGCGTTGGCTGCTGCTCCTGAAGAAGAACTACCACACAGTTTTGGGGTTCAGGGCCTTGCTCAAGGGCACTTTGGCAGTGCACAGGAAGGCAGCTGGCCATCCCAGCCTCCAAACATCGATCAGAAGTTAGTTTGGATGTGTCCTTTCCCCTTAATGCTGAAGCACTGGATCAAACTCGAGTTTAGATCATTACTTACAGTCCTGAGAAAAGTTTTGTCACAGCTCCAGAGCGTAAACTGCACTGTGACTTCAGTTACAGTTTAAAAAGCTTGATGCTCGTTTTCGAGCTTTGCCAATAAAAGCAGGAGTTTCACGTCCAGTCTAATGCAACACGCGTGAGCGACAGATGGGGCTGCAAAGGGAGGAAAATCTCCTGTAGATTCCCAGAAACTTTTCTTGGGAAGTTAAGGTGGGAAATTTAGGAAATATTTTCCATGAGAATTATATGAATTTATGTGGATTAACTGTAAAGTAGGGCTAATTTTAACAAACTGTCTCATACCCAAACATAAATATAAACATTTCGTTTTGTCACAGGCTGACGTCCATGCAAAATAATCCAATTAAAATATTTCAGCAGATTTATTTGTAAGTAGAACTTTATCAATTTGATTTGATTGAAGGACAGCAGAGATATTCTGGAGTATACCTGCAAGAAATCTGGTTGATTCAGTTGAGAGTATGATAAAATATATTCTTCCAACCATATTTAAAATCTCTCTAAAGGACCAACCTTTGATTTTGTAGGTTCCAGGTTTATTCTCTAAATTCCAATAAAAGTTTCAACTTGAAAATTACCTGATTGTTGCAACCCCGTCAACAAAATCAGACTGACATTGAATCGTACATGAGTGTGTCAGTCGTCTGCAAGTGACGCAGCAATGCTGTGCAACACTGCAGGATGTTTGGACAAGGACAGAGGGGCTTTAAGGAGGTGCTGGAGGGGTCTTCTTCTTTGTTTGTTTTAACACTGTTTTTTAATGGGCATCAGTGGGATAAAATTAAATATAATTTTATCCCACTGATTAAATATATATATATATATATATATATATATATATATATATATATATATATATATATATATATATATATATATATATGTATATGTGTGTGTGTATATATATATATATATATATATATATATATATATATATATATATATACATATACATATATATGTGTGTATATATATATATATATATATAGTAAATAGTAACGGTAGGGTTTTTATGACTTTTCTCCTTCAGCAGAGCTCATAAATCTGTTTATCACAGGAGATAGCAGAGCCCTCATCTGTGTCTGAGTGAAATGTTTCATTTTTATGATGAACACCAAGGGAGAAACTTAAATTGTCTCTGACACGAAGCACTGTCAGTTAGGGGTGTCCCGATCCGATATTGATATCGGATATCGGTCCAATATCAGCAAAAAAACAAATATCGGATTATATCGGCCTGCACCTAAAATCTCCAATATAAGCACTCTGATACAAGCAGTCCAGTCTAATTTTTTTATTTATTTATTTAATTCAGTTTTAGAATATGCTCATGTTTAAGTTAAACACAGTGGTTATTTTGCAATTTAAAAATACACATTTTTTGTTTTTATTGGATTTATTTAGGTTACTTTTCAGGGTCTTCTAATTTATTTTTTATTTATTTTATTTAATTGTATGAGTCAGATTATCTCATACCTATTATTGCTGACTACTGTTCTCTTTTTGAGTTATCTCACTTGATCAAGCCTTTTCTTACAGTCCAGACTACAAAATAAGTAAGAAAAACATGTATGATTCCTGCTGATATCGTATTGGATCAATATCGGTATCGGCCAATACTCAAGGCTGCAATATCGGTATCGATCCAATAAAAAAAAAGTGAAAAAGTTGTTTCGGGACATCCCTACTGTGAGTCAGTGTGTCCACTCGTACAGTAAAAGCTCTTCATGATCTGTTTAAGGGCACAGAGTTACATTTTTAATGGATGCAGTGCGGACAAAAGGGGCAGTGCACCAGTTAGGCACGGTGTCGGCCTGCTTTCACACCTCAAACATTAAATCCAGACCAGAGGAAGTCTGGTGTGCATTTTCGGAAAGTTTGATTGATTTGCATCGTAGTGTGGATGAAAGACCCAGACCCTGGTCTGCCTGAAAAGGGGGGTACTGCTTCACTTCTGAGCGAGCCAGAGTCTGGACCAAACAAGGCAAGGAGGGCATCAGGTTTGCCTTCATGGCACAGCGGTAAAACAGCCATCACGTAGGATTCTGCATCAGCACCAAGAACAGGTGAACGTCTTCAGTCTGAGCGTCCGTGCTGCCTGAACACAGCTCTGCATTTAATTACTGAAATGCTGCTGAACTGCTTCAACCTAAATATTATTACTCAATGTGTAGTTATGTAGTTGTGTATTTCAGGGTCATAGGTCAACAATAGGTGGATGGCAGGACCAAACACTGCAGCTACAGCCCCCCCTAGTGGCAGGTGACAGGACTACTGAAGCCTATGGACACAGACAGCATCTCTGATTACTCTGTGTGAGGAGTGATCGAGTGTTAAAGTCTTAGTCTGATATCTGGTGGCACACCCCTCCGTCCTCACCCTCTGTCCTCACCCCTCTGTCCTCCGTGGACGTCCGGCCTCGGCTCGTCCCCCTGTCCCCTCTCTCTCCTCTCTCCTTGTGGGCGTCCGACCTCAGGACATTTATTTTTGTTTAACGGAGCGTTTGCGAGCTGCAGAGGCCGCTCCTCCCTCTTTGTGGTGTGGTGTAAAACTGGAGTAGCGTCTTTAAGGAAGCTCGGCCGCTCGCTTTATTACTGGGGCCACATTTTCCATTATGAGCCATCCTTAATGCAGCCAGTGCAGAGAAAGACCAGTGTCCTCCAAAGAGTCTCCAAACCAGAAAGCTGAGGTTCATCCTCTCTAAGGGATCAGACGTGAAGGTGATGATTTATCCTGAGAGGGAGAGTTAAAATACCAGAATCTTCTTTATCAGACACACTCGAGTGCAGGAGTTCAGGAATATTTCTGTCTGCATTCATCCGTCTGTGACCGAGGTGTCCAAAAAGTTCTCAACAGATCTGATTTTTATGGAGAGTGTTGGTCATGGCACAAAGACCAGGTGATCAGATCCTGAAGGTCCTGGATTTTTTTAACGCTGTTTTTTTATTGAGCATCAGTGGTCCAGTAGAGAGGTGAGCAACTCTGATTACCAAGAGGAACACGTACATTTGCCTTCAGTGCCTGTTGGGCGCTCTCAATGAGGAAAATATGAACCAATAACAAAAAATAGCAAATGTAAGCTTCAAAAATTCCTTATATCAACATTACTGTGTTTTAACTCAAACATTATTAAAATTTCATGATTCAGTGACACATAACTAAAGCCAATTTAAGCCTCTTTTTAATGCAATAAAAGAATGAATGTTTACCAGTATTTAAAGCACAATCATATTGCCTTTATCATTGTTTCTATGTATAGTTTTTCCTAACTCTATATATTATGTTTTAATGGCTCATAAAAGATATTTAGAGACACAATCATAAGTTCTTTAGTGACTCACAAAAAAAAGAAACATGTACTAGCAATCTATACCCATCCTAATTTTTTGCATTATGTAGAACTGGTAACTCATGATCAATCATATTTAGCAGTTGTTAATTTTTCTTCATATTCACAATTCTTTTGTCTGTATCTATGAATAATTGACGGGCTGCATGATTATTCATAGATACAGATGTAAAGGTATCACAATGCTCTTATTTTCTTTTAACGCCCCCTCCCCATCCCCAGAACATGGTGGACACCAATCCAGTGAGAATAAATGATTTGTTAACGCTGAGAGTGGACAGTTTTCAACATTATTTTTGTTTGTTTTATGATCAGCTTGGTTTTATGGTTTAGTTTTTATCATGTTTGCCCTCAGCCTTTGTCTTTTCTTGTCCTATGGCCTTTCAGTTAGTTTTATTTTTTTATTTAGAATGAGATTATACAGGAATAAGATTATACAGGAATAAGATTATACAGGTTTAAGATTATACAGGAATAAGATAATACAGGAATAAGATTATACAGGTGTAAGATTATACAGGAATAAGATTATACAGGTGTAAGATTATACAGGAATAAGATTATACAGGAATAAGATTATACAGGTTTAAGATTATACAGGAATAAGATTATACAGGAATAAGATTATACAGGTTTAAGATTATACAGGAATAAGATAATACAGGAATAAGATTATACAGGTGTAAGATTATACAGGAATAAGATTATACAGGTGTAAGATTATACAGGAATAAGATTATACAGAAATAAGATTATACAGGAATAAGATTATACAGGAATGAGATTATACAGGTTTAAGATTATACAGGAATAAGATTATACAGGAATAAGATTATACAGGTTTAAGATTATACAGGAATAAGATAATACAGGAATAAGATTATACAGGTGTAAGATTATACAGGAATAAGATTATACAGGTGTAAGATTATACAGGAATAAGATTATACAGAAATAAGATTATACAGGAATAAGATTATACAGGTTTAAGATTATACAGGAATAAGATTATACAGGAATAAGATTATACAGGTTTAAGATTATACAGGTGTAAGATTATACAGGTGTAAGATTATACAGGAATGAGATTATACAGGAATAAGATTATACAGGAATAAGATTATACAGGTGTAAGATTATACAGGTGTAAGATTATACAGGAATGAGATTATACAGGAATAAGATTATACAGGAATAAGATTATACAGGTTTAAGATTATACAGGAATAAGATAATACAGGAATAAGATTATACAGGTGTAAGATTATACAGGAATAAGATTATACAGGTGTAAGATTATACAGGTTTAAGATTATACAGGTGTAAGATTATACAGGTGTAAGATTATACAGGAATGAGATTATACAGGAATAAGATTATACAGGAATAAGATTATACAGGTGTAAGATTATACAGGTGTAAGATTATACAGGAATGAGATTATACAGGAATAAGATTATACAGGAATAAGATTATACAGGTTTAAGATTATACAGGAATAAGATAATACAGGAATAAGATTATACAGGTGTAAGATTATACAGGAATAAGATTATACAGGTGTAAGATTATACAGGAATAAGATTATACAGAAATAAGATTATACAGGAATAAGATTATACAGGAATAAGATTATACAGGAATAAGATTATACAGGTTTAAGATTATACAGGTGTAAGATTATACAGGTGTAAGATTATACAGGAATGAGATTATACAGGAATAAGATTATACAGGAATAAGATTATACAGGAATAAGATTATACAGGTGTAAGATTATACAGGAATGAGATTATACAGGAATAAGATTATACAGGAATAAGATTATACAGGAATAAGATTATACAGGAATGAGATTATACAGGTATATGATTATACAGCTATTTTTTAACCCTGTTTCATAATATAATCTAACCCTGCGTGTCATAATAAGCCCATACGTGTCTCGGTGTGTTCTGTGTTGGTAGTTGGAGCTGGCTGGAGGTCAGGAGGTGGTGGTGTACGATCAGAGCTCCTCCGAGCCGTCCTGTCTCAGCTCAGAGTCGTTCCTCAGCGTGCTGCTTCTCAAACTGGAGAGGACGTTCCCCTCCGTGCATCTGCTCTCAGGTCAGTCAACACAGCCGTGTGATTTACTGGATTTAACTGATAAACGATGCAACAACATCTCCAGATTCAGTCAGCCTTTACTGATGTTCATACAGATATACAGAAATAACTTTATTTTATTTTTTTAATGAAGCTTAATCTGCTCTTTTTAAAGCAACAAACTGGTTCACTCAACTTCTAAAAAATCAGATCTGTATTGTCAAGTTTAGAGTTTCAAATGGTAATTCACTCACACACTTGAAAACAGATTTGGCTAAAATATCAGCAGAAATATTTTTATCTGCCAAACCTGATATTTAGCTTTAAATCCATCACCTGCTGATACTGATATCCTCCCTGAGATAATCTGAATTTACCGGCCTTGTCCTGAAATTCAATATCTCTTAACCAGAGACCCTAAATAATATAATTACCTCTAATTCAAAGGGTTTGTTTTTAAGTCTGTTTGTTCATAAGCCTTGTAGCAGGATAACTCTAAAAGCTATGAGCAGGATTTAATGATATTTCCAGTAAATGTTGGTTGTGACTAAAGGATGAGGTGATGTTATTTTGGTGGTGATCTGAAGATGGATTTGGATTCAGGACTTTATTTAAATGACTTGTTAAAAGTCAAAGTGAGACAGGACAGTTTTCTACATTTGTGACAAACACTCGCCTCCCAGCGAAGGTTTGAGGCTTTTCGTGGAGATCCTGATACTGAGTTTTGGCAGATATCTGATATTTCCAAACTTACCATCGCTGATTATGATGTGTTTTTAATCAGAATACGAGGTGTCTCCTTTTCTAAAACTGACCTGTTCCTCTCATTGTGCCGGCAAATTTGTGTCAGAAATCGATGTGGACCAAGAAAACATTTCATTCTCTGACAGAGGTGACGCTTCAGCAGTAACAGTGAGGCTTTGGGCTACATTCACTCTGTGGGATTTACAGCCAGTATGTCTGGATTATAAGTCAATGTGTATGGCCTGCAGAAATTTTGGTTTCTGCAATACCAGTATTCTACTTTTTAAGCTAATATCTGCCAGAACTAATATCATATCAGTAATATCGTGCTTCCCTAGCTTTTTGTCATTTATTGATAATTTAGAGACAGTGTTGGAAAGTAAGGGTACTGAACCAAGAGCCTTAACATAAACAGTTTAAACCTGCTGCACCTTACCAGACAGAACTATTGTGCCAGGACGTGCAGAAAAGTTCATTTAATAGGAAATATCAACTGTAGAAATGAAGTATCACGGTCTGTATAATGATCCTGCATCCAAACGTTTGGATTTTAGATCCAGCATGCAAGCAAACTCGTCCTCCTGTGTCGATTTGTGCCTCAATTCAGTGACATAAACCCAAAGTTTGATTTTTAAGTTTATTTGTTATGCACAAAGGCACATGGTGGCCTCTCAACTTCATCATTAATGATTTGTTTTCCCCCTCGAGATTATTCTGAGCTGGAGTCACTGATGAATCTCTCTCTGAGTCTGTTATATCTAAATTAATGTGATGAATGAAGCTAAACCCTCCTAGTCCCTGTTTAGTTGTGTGAGTTTGTTCTGAGCTTCAGTCGTCGCTGATGAATCGGTTCATGAGTCTGATGACAGGCGGCTCGTCCCCGTCCCTCGGCCGAGTGTTGTTATGTAACGGTGAAGTCATGCTCCGTGGCGTCTCCACCCTTGCACATAAAAACACAAAGACTTCCTAAAATCACTCGGTCAAAGGTTTAACTGTTACACAACCACAGCAGCAGAGACAGAGGAGTCTGAGTGAGGATGAGGAGGAGCAGAGGAAGACTTAAAGGGAGGTTTGCACATCAGGAGAGGGCTTATATTTTGAAATACTGGGCTAGACAGCTCTTATTTTGAAATATAAGCGTGTTAAAGTCCTTTAAGAGAGTCGTTAGTCTTTTACCAGAGGATCGTGAAAGAGTTCAACCTCCTGAGAGCTGAAGAAGAGGATCCTTCTGCTGCTGGAAGTGCTCCTCCTGGTGCTGATAGATCAACTCTGAGAGTTTGACTCCAACGCAGAAATAAGTCATTATTTAAAGATCAGGTCACCTGTTTGTTCCACAGGTGTGTTACTTTAAGGGTTTATTAGCTGCAAAGAGAAGGCACAAAGGTTATAACTCAGGGAGGACTTTATCTCAGCCGGTTTGTTTTATCTTCTGCCTCCATGGTGACGACATGAACATAAAACCTCCGTGTTCTGCTTTAAGGTTATCAGGCTCAGACCACCTGATGACGCCGCCGCGTCACGTCAGAAATTAACTTTTTATTACCCTATGAGCTTCTTTCCTCTTATTAAAGTCTTTCTTATTTGAGCCTGAGCGGTCTAAAAACATCATGGTGGAAAGCTTTTGAAAGTTCTTTGTCCAACATCACAATCCAGATCTCTCACCCCGCCTGTGTTTTAGCTCAATAACAGTCTGACTTTAATGTCATCATTACAGAGTCCTGAAGGAGGGAGTCTGTCATTACTGTGAAGACCAGTTTGTTCTTAAATGCTCTGAAAGAGTCTTGAATTTGATCCTAAAGAGTAAAAAACCTGCTTCAGATCGGAGAAACTGTTGGATAATCCTTTGTTTTCAGACTTAACTCTTGGCCACACATGCAGATCATCCTGCAGTCTTGTTGCTTAGCAACAGGCCTCAAACTGATGCTCTGCAGCCTCCATCAGCTCTGCAGGTCCTCCTCGGAGCTGATGGAGGGAGATCCTCCTCAATGGACACCCAGAATGCTCCATCTGACATCTGCTTCATACTTCATCATCCTGTGGTTACACTTAAGAGATTCTCAAACAACTAGAACATCAGATTTTATTATTGTTATTATTATTGTTGTTATTATTATTATTGTTATAATAATGATAATAATATAATGATAATAATAATAATAATAATAATAATAATAATAATAATAATAATAATGATAATAATAATAATTATTATTATTATCATTATTATTATTATCATTATTATTATTATTATTATTATTGTTAAGGTTCTGCACTGACAGACTGTCAGCTCCACTCACTGAGCGACTGGGAACAACTTTAAGTAATTTATATCAGAAGAAAGAAACAGAAAAGTGTTAATTCAGCTGAATAGTGCAGAGTTTAGTCATCTAATTATTGTTGATTATGTTCTTTACAGACGTGATTCTCAACTGGTGGGTCATGACCCAAAAGTGGGCTGGGACCCTTTTTCAATGGGTCATGAGCCAAAAAAAATGTTAGGAAAAATGTTCAATGCTTTTATTTTGGAGGGGATTTTTTTGCAGTGGAGTGCTGTCTTTTCACACTGCTTAACAACAGGAGGTGATAAAACCCTGTGAATGACCACGATTTCAGTCAAAAGGTGTTTTTTATATATTCAGTAAGTAGGTACTCGGCTTAATATTTTTAATATTTTTGAAATCACTTCTTAGTAGTTCGACTTTTTTATTTCAAGTTTGTCGATTGACTGTGTTAGCGATATTCTGGACTGTCCCGGGTTCAAACTGCAGCATAATTTTATTAAATAAATTTGAGAAATTGAAACTTTCCTTTGCTTTGAGTCAAAGCTTGAAATGAAGGGCTGATGGTGGGTCCTGTGGCCAGACTGGTTGAGAAGCTGCTCTACAGAGCATGTAGGTTCTAGTCTGATTTAGGTTTAAAGATGACTAAATTAAAGTTTCGGAGCCGCAAAATTTGTTTAAGATGCAGCAATTTATTAGCCTGAGTCACGGGATAAGCCCTAAGGAGACTCTAACTCTGTATCTGTGATTTCAAAATCCAGAAATGAAGTACGGTCACTAAAATAAAGTATTTGGACATCGTACTTAAGTAAAATTATTATTACTGTTTGAGCACAGCTCTTCAGCCCAGCCATAATTTCACTCCTCACGTCTTGAAAAGAATCAGAAGGGAATATTTTGACCACCGTGGTGTTCATGACGGTAACAGTGGAGGCTGTCCTGTGTTTTTCTGTCTCAGGTGGGTTCTCTGAGTTCTCTCACCTGTTCCCCGGTCTGTGTGAGGGGAAGTCCTCTCTGGTTCCCTCCTGTATGTCTCAGCCCTGTCTGCCCGTCACCAACGTGGGCCCGACCCGCATCCTGCCTCACCTTTACCTGGGCTGTCAGAGGGACGTCCTCAACAAGGTGACGGACACTTACCTTTAGTAACAACAGAATGAACCAGAGTTCACCTGTCACTGACACTCGGTGTCTCGTCTGCAGGACCTGATGCAGCAGAACGATATCGCCTACGTCCTCAACGCCAGCAACACCTGCCCCAAACCCGACTTCATCCCCGAGTCGCACTTCCTGCGAGTCCCCGTCAACGACTCGTTCTGTGAGAAGATCCTGCCCTGGCTGGACCGGTCCGTCGAGTTCATCGGTACGGAGACCTTAACGTCACCTTTTTATGAATGAAATCTAACGTTATTGAAAAGAAACGCTGCAGATCTTCACAACTTCACATAAAGTCAGGTTTGGTTTTTAAGTTTGAAACAAACGTTTGACACGAGGGCACAAACCTGGTTACTGAGGTCCCGGATCATCCACATAGAAATATAAAAGCAATTAATAAGGTGGAAAGCAGCGCAGTATAAAAGAAATAAAATACAAAATAAGGATATTTACAACATTACTATAATCTGAGGCAAAAGTCTTCTCTAAACGTCTTCTCTGTCCCACAGACCTCTGTGTCCCTGCTCATGTCATCCTGAGCTGTGGACGTAGGCAGAGGACGGCTTTTGTCCTCCATGATAAAAATATAAAGTGTGTCCGCAGGAAACAGTCCAGGTTTCTGCTCCTCTCAGATTAAAACCATGCTGAAGCAGCTGGACCAGGACCATCAGGGCTCAGGTCTTTGTCTGAAGCAGCAGCTGGACCAGGACCATCAGGGTTCAGGTCTTTGTTTTAACTCTGTCCCCATGTCTCTGTGACCTTCAGAGAAAGCCAAAGCCTCCAACGCTTGTGTCCTGGTTCACTGTCTGGCCGGGATCTCGCGCTCCGCCACCATCGCCATCGCCTACATCATGAAGAGGATGGACATGAACCTGGACGAGGCCTACAGGTGAGGACCCCTCTGCCCCTCGTTAAACTCTGATTAGCCAATCCCTACCCGCTCGTTAACCTCTGACCTCTCTGCCTGTCAGGTTCGTGAAGGAGAAGCGTCCCACCATCTCCCCAAACTTTAACTTCCTGGGTCAGCTGCTGGACTTTGAGAAGAAGATCAAGAGTCCAGAGGACGAGAAGCTCCGGTCGCCCCGTCACGCCCCGTCTGTGGAGTTCACCACGGCAACCGACGCCGAGCCCGCAGCCAATCAGGAGCCGGGCCCAGACGCGTCCCTACTGGAGCCGCTCACGCTGCCCTGCGTGCTGGCCGACGCCCCCGAGGAGCGTCTGCTGGTCCAGGCCCTGAGCGGGCTGTCCCTGCCCGACGGCGCCGAGGAGAACGCCCGCCTGAAGCGCTCCTTCTCCTTGGACATCAAGTCGTACGGCGAGCCGGGCGGCGGCGCCCCTCACCGAGTCTTTGCCCCCCACGGGGGGTCGGGAGACGGCGGCGAGTTCTTCAAGCCGTCGGCCTTCAAAGAGGCGAAGCCGTGCCAGTTCTCGCCGGTGGAGGAGGTGTCAGAGCAGTCCACGCCGGAGCAGAGTCCCGACAAGGAGGAGGCGGACGGCCCGCGGCGCGTGGCCCTGCCGCCGCCCACGCCCTCCTCAGGCTTCAAACCTCCACCTGCCGCTAAGAGCTGCTCGCAGCAGCTGCACCGCAGCGGCAGCGTGGAGGACAGCGCCACCAGCTTCCTGTTCGGTCTGTCCCGCAGCCAGCAGCACCTGGCCAGGCCGGGGCCGGGGGCGGGGCCAGGGGCGGGCAGCGCCCTGAAGGGCTGGCACTCTGACATCCTGCTGGGCCCCGTCACCGTCTCCACCTCCTCTCTGACCGCAGGCTGGTACCTCTCCCCCGACTCCGCCCGCTTCTACTCCACGTCCGCCATCCTGAGCGGCGGCGGCTACACGGCGTACGGCTGCGGCGCCGGATTGGAGGCGGTGCGGCGGCGCGGGCGGCAGAGGACGGGGGACCGCGGCGACTCGAGGAGGAGCTGGCACGAGGAGAGCAGCTTCGAGAAGCAGCTGAAGAGGCGGAGCTGCCAGATGGAGTTTGGAGACGGACTGACGGACAGTCGCTCCAGGGACGACCTGCGACAGGCCCGGAGTCAGTCCAGCTTCTCGGGCAGCATGGAGGTCATCCAGGTGTCCTGAGATCAAAGGTCATCAGGGGATCGTTCAGGCGTCCTGAGGCTGATTCAGGGACACGCGGAGAGTGGGAAATCTGATGCTCGGTCAGACTGAGGCAGCTGAGAGAGAGATGGAGGTGCAGCAGGTCAGACGGGCACGCCATTGGTCAGAATGTAGAGATGTCTCCACCCTCCAGGTGCGAGTGTTTTACTTGAAGCCCCTTTACGCCTCAAAAAGGCGTTTTTTTGTTCAATTGTCAGGTTTTGTCGAGGTGTAGGGGAAAAGACGTTTGTTGTTCCTTTTTTACTGCCAATCAAACTCAGATTTGTTCGTCTTTAAGGGGAAATTCAGTTGTTTTGTTGCTTTTATACAAAATCTAGAAATAAGAAAATCATGATATCACATTGAAATAAGACACAAGAGTAAATCTGAACAGAATAAATAAAAAATGACCGAGTACAGAATAAGAAATAACAATAATTATACTAATTAAAGGACAATAAGAAGGCAGAGGCCATTGCCAATAATGTGATGTTGCTGTCTGCCATATTTGAAACAGTACGCAGGGATGACAGCCCGTCCCTACTTCTTTAAAAACAATCCAACATCCAGTGTCCCAGGTGGAGCCGCACTACACTGCAGCGCTCAGGTCCATCTGAGAGGTTAAAGGGCAACTGGTGGCACACATGAGGAATCCTCTGTAGACCAGAATGGCCTCATTTCAGACAGACCAGAGCCCATGTATGCAGAGCTTTATAGATCTCTAAGATAGGCTGCAGCCCCTGAAATGGGACACAGCTTAAAATAATTATACAAAGATTTTCAGGAAGAGAGAGTGATGTTTTCTTGGATGTTTCAGCCTTGTTAAAGAACATTTGTGGTGGAAAATAAATCAGACGTGAGCCGCTAAAATTCACAGAAACACTGAAAGGGAAAAACCTGCAGGAGATTCAACAGGACGTGAGAACTTCTTTGAGATGAATGTCAGCATCTAAAGTCGATGGTTTTCAGGATAAAATTCACAAAAGCCTCGGGACACTGGAGCTTAAGGTGTGAGCTGGTCTGTGGGGGAGTTAGTGAAGTGTGATGATGATGATGATGATGATGATGATGATGAAGACAATAAAAGACGACTAAGACGAGATGTGCTACAGGACAAAGCCTTTCCTGATCGGACCCTGAGCCTGTGAATGTTTGCATATCTGAGGACAACGCTGCTCTTCAGTGATGATGATGACGATGATGAAGAAGAAGATGATGAAGATCGGGACAGATCCAGTCCCTCCGTACCTCATTGATCCAGACTTTGGTTTTATAGATTATGGAAGAACTTGCTGACCGCTGAGATTGCAGTTTTTTTGTTGTGGACTTGGACACAGACGCGGTGATGAAGATGATAAAGACGAGGACTCGTGATGTGGACTCAGAGGCTGGGACTCAGACGTGGACTTGGACTTGGTTCAATGATAAAGACTCACAGACGTGTTTATGATGCACTGCAGAGGGTGGTGTGAGGATCTGATTAAATATAAAGAAATAAATCAAGATTTTAAAACTCGTTTCTCTAAGTTTGTTTGGTTGGAGGAATCACGCACAGACTGCACACGACGCTCCTTTAAACTGAACCAGAAGGTTGTTTGACTTTATTATGACAAACCCGATTCCTGTGAAGGGGGGATGTTGTGAAAAACAGAACACAACGATCTGCAAATAGCTTTAGATTAGATTACATTAGATTACATTAGATTACATTAGATAGAACTTCTTCAGGGAAACCAAGATTCCAGTAACACTGTATGTCTGTACACAGGGTAAAGAGTTTCTCAGTCTGTTTGTGACCTATATTAGTTTTAACAGCACTTTTTAATTTAGTTTTAGTTATAGTCTTTTGCCTAAAATATCTTTTAGTTTTAACCATAATGTAGTCATCTAAACTGTTTTAATTTTAGTCTAGTTTTAGTCGATGAAATCTGCTGTAAATTTAGTCGACTAAAATATGAAGTGTAAAGGGTAAGGCATTTTTTATGTTTCCTTGAATTTCTGAAGTCATGTTTTACACTTGGATAAAATCAAACATCTAATAACCCTTTATTGAATGTTAGTAAAGTCTGAATGTATAAATGAACAGAAACAAATTGAACTTTTGTGTGAAATGCAGTCACCTTTATTTAGGCTACCTGGCAGAGCATCTCAGTTACAATACCAGAACTGACAACAAACAGTGAACCTGCTCTACATGAATATATCAATTCATAAAGAGAGGAGCTCTGATTGGATCGCTCCACAACTTATCCCACCACCACCAAGCTAAGGCAGCTGTGATTGGATGTCCCTCTGAACTCATCCAACCTTTCCACACAACCAAAGTAGCTGTGATTGGATATATTCCTAACTTGTCTCTACTTTCTACATGACCAAATTAGGTCTGATTGGATTAAGTCTCTGTCAAACATTTTAGTCTAGTTTTTATTTGTTGATGAAAATGTCAGTTAATTTAGTTTGAGTTTTTGTCCATGTGTCATCAGGGGAAAAAATGTTGTTGATGAAAACTATGATGAAAATAATTAGTCAACAACATGAACACTGCACTGAATTCACCTTAAGGCTCAATATTTAATATTTAAACTGACTAAACTTTATTCTTTTTGTTGCAAACATTCACTCATTTTGAGTTCAATGCCTTCAACATGTTCCAAAAAAGCTGGGACAGGTGAAAGAAATGACTGCTCTAAAAACACCTGTTTGGACTGTCCCTCAGGTGAACTGGAACAGGTAAGTCATGACTGGGTATAAAGGAGCATGAAAGTCTCAGGATGGGGCGATGTCTGAGCCAATAGTCCAACAGTTTAGGAGTTTATGGATTTCACCTACAGTCCATAATATCATGAAAGATTATTATTATTGTGTGGATCAGAGCCGGCCCTACTCAATCCAGCGCCCTAGGCAAGGTTTTATATGGTACCCTGTCCATCAGCGATATTTTTTAATTTTTTTATTCATCCCTTTGGGAGACTCCCTCAGAGAAATTAAGATTCCAGCAGCAGTTTGTAAAGCAGATAAATAAAACGATGTATAAAAAAGAAAGATGTAAATAAAAATATGTCTGCAGTGTTGCTACTACTGCTCCTTCCCATCCTCAGTCTTCCTGTTGCTCCTTTACATTTTACACACACTTTCAAAAGAAAGTGAATAGCATAGTTTTTACCACTGTCTCTAATTTATAAAATAACATGTCATCCAATTTACGTGCGTAAAAATAACAGATAAATACAGAAAACTCTGACTTATTTGGTATTATCATTTGTAGTAATATTAATTTACTTTTTTTTTTTTTTTTTTTACATTTGAATCAATGTGAGCTTTTCCATTTTAAGAGTTATCAGTAATAAGTAGTTTTAATATAATTATATAAATGTCTTTTACCCAATTTTGTGGCGCCCCCTGGAGGCCACTATGCCCTTAGCTTTTGCCTACGTTGCCTAACAGGCATCTGGCCATAGTTTGGATTATTGTTGGCATGAAACCATTTAAATATGAACATGACCTGAGGGTTAATAGGCATAATTTGTAGTTCTTATATATTTTTGCGTTCCTGTGCTGTGTGTGAACAACACGTTTTTTAAGGGCATCTTTCATGACACTCAAGGTCACCTTACAAAAAGTACAAATAAAAAAGTGCATAAAAACAACAGAATATGAAGACGGTGCTGGAGATCAGAGGCAGTAGAGTCTGATCAGGTGAGTTTTGAGTCTGGTTTTAAAGAGAGAGGAGCTGAATGTTTATTTCAACATCTGGCTGACTGTGACCAGCTGAATATTAAGATGGTAGACATGAATGTTCATTATTTTAATTAATTTATATGGACATACATTTACATTGTTGTGTAACGATGAACATTTTTATTTTAGAGGTTTTTTTAATATATAAAGTGTGTGTGTGGGGGGGGTTAATGCACTAAATTGAAGTTTCTGATGTAGCTGAAGTGCATGAGTGGGAAACCTGGAGCATCCTGGAGAAAACCCTGTAGGTGCTCCGACCTCACCTGTTGGAGCGGACTCCTCCTTCAGGTCCCTGTAGGCCTGGAGCAGCCTGATGAATCTGCCCCTCAGGTTGATGATCTCCTCCTGCTTCAGCCTTCGTGCTGCCTCTCTGCTCTCCTCCAGCTGAGCTTGAGCTTGAGGGAGTGGCTGTTGGAGAGGCGGTCGTCCTCGGCTCTCAGGGCCTGGGACAGTCTCTGGTTCTCCTCCTGGTAGGTGTTGTTGTTGTTGTTTGGAGCCTCCTGCAGCTCCATCAGCTGTTTGAAGCTTGTGTCCCTCTCCTCCTGGAGGTCAGAGAGGGTTTTCTTGGCTCTCTCCTGCAGCTCAGCGTTCATCCTCCTCTCCTCTCTGAGTGACGTGTCCAGTGCTGCCTGTTTCACCTGGCTCTGGATCAGTGGAGCCTTCAGCTCCTGGATCTTCATATGGAGGTCCTGGATGGTCAGCAGTTTCTCAGAGATGATCTTAGTGTGTGCAGAGAGCATCTCCTGGTGGCACTGAGAGAGACTGTCGTATGTAGACCTGCTGTGGCTGTTCTCCTGAGACGTGTCCTCGAGCTTGGCCGTGATGTCCCTGTTCTCAGTGATCAGGGTCTTCACTGTGCTGGTCTGATGCCTGATGGTCTCCACGTCCTCGCTCACCTTCCTCTGTGAAAACATCTGCTCAAAGCGCCCTCTCCTTCTCCAGGGTGGACTGTAAGGTGTTTGCAGTCAGCAGACTCTTCTCCAGAGCTGCAGACTTCTCAGAAAGCTCCAGTTTCAGGGTCTGGATCTCCAGCAAACAGAGCTCTCTCCTGGCTAAGGTCTTTCTTCAACCTGCTGCTTTCTTCTCTGTACCTCTGCAGATGTTCTTTGGCCTGCTGGGCAGCCTGAAGCTCTCTGCTCAGCCTGTAAATCTCAGAAACCAGGTCCTGGTTTAACTGAGTCAGAGTCTGGACTTCTTTGTCTTTCTCTGGCTGATTGGATAAAGACTCCCACAGGTCCCTCTGTGGTCTGTTTGGTGGACTCTGTCCTGCAGTGAGGACACCACTCTGTCCCTGTCCTCAACAGGTGCTGCAGGTCTCTCCTGTTGAGGCTGGCACTCCTCCTGACCTTTAGTCTTCTCATAACGCTCTTATTGTCCTTACACTTGGCTTCCAGCTCTGAGGGTTTGTTTGTCAGCCTTGCTTCGTCCTGCAGGAGCGCCCTCTGCAGACGGTCCTCCTGCTGCACAGCCATGAGTTCTCCTCGGCACCTGCAGCCTCCTTCTGAGCTCCTTGATTTCCTGATGTTTCATTTCCAGCTCAGAGGACGTTTCAGCCCCGAGTCTCTCAGCCTCTCCTTGTCCTGCTGCAGCTGTCTGATACCTCAGGATCAATGCTCATCATGACCTTGACCTCTCCAAGGTCAGACTCATTGATCAATCATACATATGGGGGCGTCAGTGGTGTCAAAATGAATGCGTTCATACTGACAGAAAGTCCAACCGTCAGAGGGTGACTGTGTGAACGTGTAGACGTGAGCTGTGCTGCTTTGAGTCGTCAAATAGGCAAGAAAAGAGCTCCACAAGCTCAAGAGCATGTACCCATCAGCACACCTCTAAATCTCAGCCGTTTGGCAGGCAGACTGGCGTTTGTCTGAGGCATCAACTCAAAATGAGTAAATAAACCCCAAAATAACCAAAGTTTATCAGTTTGAGCATTAGAGCTCCTGACTTTGTGCTGCATTCATGTGAATTTACTGTAGGTCAAAAAGGGTTTTCAAATCATCCATCCATCATCTGTACTGCTCCTTCCTATTGGGGCCACAGGCGACAGGCAGGGAACACTCTGGACTGGTCACCAGCCAATCATAGGGCCACATAGAGAGACGGACAACCATTCACGCTCACACTCGTACCTAAGTGCAATTTGGAGCCTAATGATCATGTTTTGGTCTGTGGGAGGAAGCTGGAGTGCCCGGAGAGAACCCACACATGCACAGGGAGAACATGCAAACTTCACAGAAAGGCCCTGCCCGACCCGAGATCGAACCAGCAACCTTCTTGCTGAGGCTCATGTGTTACCTGCTGTGCCACTGTACTGCTTTAAAATAATCAAATTCTGATTTTATTCAGGTTTTACTCATCATCCCAACTTCACTGGAGTTAGGGTTTGTACTCTAGTCTCCATTGGTGATTAAAAATCTGCCAGAAAAGTCCATTTGGACAGATTTCCACCAAAGACGTCTCTCCTGGACCATGATGTAACAAAGACCAACACTGTGTGGGACATTTATGGACGGAAAGATTTGAAATGACCAAAATAAAAAAGCCTGAAATAACAGCTCTGATTTGCTTGCAGACTTGATCAAAGTTTTAATTTGAAACCCTGATTTTACTGAGCATGATGAGCCTGTCCTGGGCTGCAGGACACAGGTGATACTGCGCCCCCTGCTGGATACCTGCAGTGACGACAGCCTTTAGGTTGAAGGTTTGATTGTCTGTCCCTCTGCAGAGTGGAGGGGCAGTTACTGTGTTAAAAATATGAATCTGAAATAAATAATATGCTGCATTTAAGGTCCTCGCTTTTCAGAGCAGCGTCCAGCTCTGTGTTTAGGCTGCGCAGAGGATCAGTGTAGACAAACCACAGTTCACCTTTTGAATTAGGACATTATATATTATATATATAATGTATATTTGCATTTTTACATCATTGACCCCAGGTTCACAGTCCTGTCAGCTGTCTGTGTGTCAGTGAACTGGATTATCTCAGAAGTAAAGAGGATAAAGTCTGTTCACATGCAGAGATTCAGGTTGTGATGTTGAAACAGTACATCTGTCCCGAGGACCTGCACCGACGTGCCAACCGTCAGCAGGGGGCGCCCTCCCCTCTACACTGTTTACCTAGAGACACAGCGCTGCCTGTAATCCCTCAGTGCTGACTGAAAGGTGCCAACCCCCTGAGCTTCAGGCCAGAATGATTTCATTGAAATACACTGATGAGCGATAAGGAAGGACTTTGTGTTCCTGCAGGAGGAGGCTCCAGTTTCACTGTTCAGGATCTGTGCACGCACACGGAGAATATCCAAGACGAAAACAGGCCTCCTCTACACAGCAGTGAATAAATGAAGATGCCTGAACAAAACTGTTGAGTGTTGAAATAAATCACTTTGGTTTCCTCTGAACAACTTTTGGATTTTTAAAAGTTTGATTTGTATAGTTTGGTTTTTGGTCAGTTACTAACTGTTTAGTGTCAAAAATGTCAGCTACGTTTGCTCCTACATTAACACTATTTCAACTTTGTTCAACTGGAAACTATTTACATTTTTGATTTTTATGTCATTATATTAGTTTTTTTGTTTGGGGCGGGGGTCGTAGGTTATTTTCCTCTGGCGTCTGGAAATCTGAATCTTGTATTTTTTGTAAAATATTTACAACAATATCAACTCAAAATTTTGACGTGCTCTTACTGAATTTGGTTTGTAAATTTGCAGTTTATTGAATCACAAATATTGAGTTTGGATTCTTTCAAATGTACAATTTTGGATTAAACTGTTTCAAGTTAAGTTTCTCATGAATTTGTAACTTCTTCTGACTTTTTGTTTTTAGTTTGCTTACTTATATAAAGCAATAATTTTTTGTCTTGTAAATTAGCATGTCTTCAAATTTCATTCTGGATTATTTACAATGTTTTGAAATTTTTTTTGTAAATTAACAATTTTTTTAAAGTATATTTTTAATTTAGTTCGTCAACGCTGAGATTTTTTGTTGTGTTTTTAGAATATTGAAATGTTGGTTTCTTGTTTATTTACAACTTTTTAAAACTGTTTTTTTTTTTTTTTTTGCTTTTTTGTAAATTACCATTTTCCAATTCATTTTTTAAACTTTGGTTTCTCATTAATACAAAAATTGTTGAGTTTTGTCTTCTTGTAAATTCACCTTAATGGAAAATATTATTTCTTTATGTTTTGTTATAAAATTACAACTTTTTGAAAATTGGGACTTGTCTTGTTTTCCATTAAACTCACAAACTCATAGTTTGTTTTTTCACCAAATTTTATAATTGTTTGAAGTCTGAAGTCCTGAATTTGGTTTCATTAAATATACAACTTTTTGAGGTAAAATGATCTTTGTTTCTTCAGTCAGTCTTTATTTGTAAAGCTCCACTTCATAACAAATGTTATCTCAAGACACTTTACAACAGAGCAGGCTGAAGACACACGCTTCAATTGAAGGACACACACATGTGCATACATACATATATACCTATAAAATACACACATATATATTTATATACAACACCAACATGAATCCATATAGCCAATCATGAATCCTTTATTTCTCTGTTTCTTTTGAATGTACACGTTTTTGATTATTTCTTTTGGCTTTAGTTTTCCATGAATTTGTCACTTTTTGGACGTATACTGTTTTTGGTTTGCTTGTAAAATTTAAATGTTTTAAATTCACAGTTTTTAATGTTGGTTTCTTGTTTATTTACAACTTTGTCATTTTTATTTTTGTGTGCTTTTGTAAAGTAAATGTTTAATCAAGACAAAAACACTTTAAAATATTTTTAGTCTCAACTTTTTGTTGAGGACTTTGACATTTGCATGTTTTTCAAAGTGCAAAACAGATTGAACAAAGTTATTGTTATTAATAGTATTGCAATTTTATTACATTTGTTTCTTGTTAAATATCAGCGTTTTTACTTTTAAATGTGGATTTTTTACCCCTTTAACTCTGAGTTTGGTTTCCCATAACTTCACAGGTTAGTCTCATAAATGTTGGCATCATGTCGTCTGCAGGGTGCACGTGCACTTCAGTTTGAAGAGATCAGGTCTGATTTCATTTTTTATGTTAATAACTTTATTGCAGTGGTCATACAGTGATGATTAACACCTGATTTAATTTTATAACTTTATTGCAGTGGCTATACAGTGATGATTAACACCTGATTTAATTTTATAACTTTATTGCAGTGGTCGTACAGTGATGATTAACACCTGATTTAATTTTTTATGTTTATAACTTTATTGCAGTGGCCATACAGTGATGATTAACACCTGATTTCATTTTTTATGTTTATAACTTTATTGCAGTGGCCATACAGTGATGATTAACACCTGATTTAATTTTATAACTTTATTGCAGTGGTCATACAGTGATGATTAACACCTGATTTAATTTTATAACTTTATTGCAGTGGTCGTACAGTGATGATTAACACCTGATTTAATTTTTTATGTTTATAACTTTATTGCAGTGGCCATACAGTGATGATTAACACCTGATTTAATTTTTTATGTTTATAACTTTATTGCAGTGGCCATACAGTGATGATTAACACCTGATTTAATTTTTTATGTTTATAACTTTATTGCAGTGGCCATACAGTGATGATTAACACCTGATTTTATTTATAACTTTATTGCAGTGGCCATACAGTGATGATTAACACCTGATTTAATTTTCTAACTTTATTGCAGTGGTCATACAGTGATGATTAACACCTGATTTAATTTTATAACTTTATTGCAGTGGTCGTACAGTGATGATTAACACCTGATTTAATTTTATAACTTTATTGCAGTGGTCGTACAGTGATGATTAACACCTGATTTTATTTTTATGTATATAACTTTATTGCAGTGGCCATACAGTGATGATTAACACCTGATTTTATTTTATAACTTTATTGCAGTGGCCATACAGTGATGATTAACACCTGATTTAATTTTATAACTTTATTGCAGTGGTCATACAGTGATGATTAACACCTGATTTAATTTTATAACTTTATTGCAGTGGTCGTACAGTGATGATTAACACCTGATTTCATTTTTTATGTTTATAACTTTATTGCAGTGGCCATACAGTGATGATTAACACCTGATTTAATTTTCTAACTTTATTGCAGTGGTCATACAGTGATGATTAACACCTGATTTAATTTTATAACTTTATTGCAGTGGTCGTACAGTGATGATTAACACCTGATTTAATTTTATAACTTTATTGCAGTGGCCATACAGTGATGATTAACACCTGATTTAATTTTCTAACTTTATGGCAGTGGCCATACAGTGATGATTAACACCTGATTTCACTGTGTGATGGTGTGAAGTGTCCCGTCTCCTCGGGTCAGGTTGGCTGATCACTGATGTCTTTAATCAGTCGAGCAGCTGCTGTGAAGATCACTGTGACCAGTCCAGTCCGTTGGTGATTAATTAAACTGATTAAAAGTCGCTGATTAATCTCTGCGCTCTCATTGGCCAGCATGTTCCTAAGCAGAGTCCATGTGTTGAACCGGATGGGGCGTGTCCACTGCAGACCCTGTCCTGCCTGACAGTCCTCGCGGAGGGCAGAGTGAGCCCGCGCCGTGCGCTCAGGTTAACTGCTGCTGCTTTCTCCTCATTCACAGGGAGCTCCACTTTAACCCGGGACACAGCCTCACGGACAATAACCGACCTCTGCCCCCGAGCAGGAGCTGCCCCTGCCGGCCCCAGAGCCCCGGAGGAGCCGCCGCGGCCCCGCGGAGGAGGACCCTTCGAGCTGTGCCATGTTTTTCTAACACTCCCGGATTATTGGATGAAGCCCTCACCTGCAGGTAAGCTGCTTCTGATGGTTCTCAGCGTGGCCCTTCACATTCCTGCCCGGGCCCCCTCAACAACACTTTATTCAGCGTTAGTGTAGTCCTGGTCCAGCACAGTCCGGGTCAGCGGGACCCACAGAGGAAAACCAGACCGAGGACACCTGATCTGCCCTCCTGCTCCAGACCTCCTGAGATCTGCCTTTAGTGGTCTGGTAAAAGGCACGAAGCTCGACAAAACAAACCAACACCTCACAGTGAAGCAACAGGCTCGTGTCTGGAGTGCGTCTTATATTCGGAACATTAATAAATTCATATTTAACTTTAACTCTCACAGCCAAAGCAAGGCCATGCTCCTGATCTGAGCCAGGGCTGGGCAACAAGGACAAAACATTCATTCACATTTATTCAGCTCAGTCAAGATACACCATCATTGGTTTTATTATTATTATTATTATTATTATTATTATTTTGTTTAATGGCCTGACAGCAGGGATCGTCGACTACATTTGTACAAAGCCCAGTCTTTTTCTTAACCTGTGCTGGACTGTGAAAATTATTTTCTATTTATTTATTTTAGTTTAGTTAACATGGTGTTAGTTCAGCACTTTGAATTTTTGACTTGTATCAACTGTTTTTAGCCTTAAAGTGAGATCAGTCCCTATCACCCATCCTGCAGGCAGTCACATGTGGGCAGTTTAGACTTTTGTCTGAGCTCGTCGTGTTTTCCGTTGCCAGGGTTGATATAGTTATTATATTTATATATTCTCTATGGTCTGACAGGTGGATTTCTGTAATGAAGTCGATCCTCAGACTGCTTCAGTCACAGTTGTTTGGGGGGGGGGGGGGCATTAATAGTTAAATGTATTAAATGGCTAAAAGCTGCCCTTAAAACAACAGTCTGTTCTTACCCTGCCGTCTCCTGAATTTGATAACTCTTGGAGGGCTGGATGGGAAGCTTTGGGGGCCTGATGTGGCCCCTGAGCTGTCAGTTGATGACCACTGCCTCACAGGAAAAAGTAAAACACCTCACAGGTAGTGATTGTTTCTCTAAACATAGCATAAAGATAACAGATCATTTATTTTTGTTTGATGCTTCTTAATAACTCATCTTACTTTGGCAAACAGGCAGGAACATACAGACAGCAAAGCACAAGAGCTTCAGCACAAAAAGAAATAAAAAGCAAAAAGGAACCCTTACAAACAAACACGAAAAACAAAACAGACTCGGCACAGGAACCCTGCAACATGACGCCATGAGGACCAAATAAAAGCTAAAACATCACATCAGGAAGGAAAAGAAAGGCACTATAAAGCAGAAAACAGGAGAACAAATAAAGGGAAGGATGACAATTATAATAAGAATAAGAAGAATAGAATAGAACAACCGACATGAGCAGGAGATAAAACAATAAAAAAGCCTAAATCTACATTTCCTGCAATTATCCATCCATCATTTACACCAGTTATCCCTTTCGGGGCCACCAGGGGGTGGAGCCTATCCCAACTGACATGGGGCGGGAGGTGGGGTACACCCTGGACCAGTCACCAGCCAATCACAGGGCTGACATAGAGAGACAAACAACCATTAATGCTCACACTCATACCTAATTTAGAGTCACCAGTCAACCTAATGAGCCTGTTTTTGGTCTGTGGGAGGAAGCTGGAGTGCCGAGTGTTTCCCGCCCCTACTGTCTCCCCGTCCACAGCTGAGTTTAGAGACGATTATTCACTCACGTCCTCCTGTCCAGACTGACTGAGACTCAAAACACTCTGTCCTCTGCTGTCTGTGCTCGTCCATGTGTCCTCTGCTGTCTGTGCTCGTCCATGTGTCCTCTGCTGTCTGTGCTCGTCCATGTGTCCTCTGCTGTCTGTCCTCGTCCATGTGTCCTCTGCTGTCTGTCCTCGTCCATGTGTCCTCTGTCTGTCCTCGTCCATGTGTCCTCTGCTGTCTGTCCTCGTCCATGTGTCCTCTGCTGCTGTGTGCAGCCTGTTGTTTGTCTTGGCCTGACAGGAGTTGGTTTCAGGGTCAGAGAGATAGCATGGCTCGGCATTGTTCCACCCGGGTTAGCGAAGGTCTCTGTGGCGCTTCATCGTCTTTTGTCCTCAAACAAATGGACGTGTTGTCTGAGGCTGCAGCTGTCATGGCTGACAGGCTCATTTAGGCGGGAAATAAAACACATCACCTGGAGCGCCTGCTTTAAATCAGCCTAAAGTCATGAAGCTGATGTGTATTAGTGGTGTCACGGTGATGGTATAATGCTAACAGGGATATGTGGTGTTCCTCAGAGGGATGTTCAGGTTCACAGGTGTTAAAACGAGCCTCAGCTCTGTGACCTCAGCAGGTAATTGGTGTTCTGATGGAGCAGGTCTCAGGTGAGGCAACCCGCTTGGTCTAAATATGAACATCAGGCTGAGCAAACGTCTCTCCAAGACTCATTACTGGGTTATGAGTGCTTTTTATTCTGATTTGATTTTTAAAACATGTTCATATGTTGGCCTTGAGATTCACACTGAACCTGAGAGCATTTAAAAAAACTTACAAATAATGACAGGTGTGACTGCAGCAGGTCAGTCTAGTCCCTGTTCAGTGGAGACAGGTGAGGACTGCAGCAGGTCAGTCTAGTCCCTGTTCAGTGGAGACAGGTGTGGACTGCGGCAGGTCAGTCTAGTCCCTGTTCAGTGGAGACAGGTGTGGACTGCAGCAGGTCAGTCTAGTCCCTGTTCAGTGGAGACAGGTGTGGACTGCGGCAGGTCAGTCTAGTCCCTGTTCAGTGGAGACAGGTGTGGACTGCAGCAGGTCAGTCTAGTCCCTGTTCAGTGGAGACAGGTGTGGACTGCAGCAGGTCAGTCTAGTCCCTGTTCAGTGGAGACAGGTGTGGACTGCAGCAGGTCAGTCTAGTCCCTGTTCAGTGGAGACAGGTGTGGACTGCGGCAGGTCAGTCTAGTCCCTGTTCAGTGGAGACAGGTGAGGACTGCAGCAGGTCAGTCTAGTCCCTGTTCAGTGGAGACAAGTGTGGACTGCAGCGGGTCAGTCTAGTCCCTGCTGTTGTAACTCGAGCAGAATGTGTCTTCAGTGTCTCTGAAATAAGCAGGGACGACCCTGAAAAAGATGGATGGCAGCATGTTGCTCCTAAACCTGTATGTACCTTTCAGCATTAATGGAGCCTTCACAGATGTGCAGGTTACCCATGCCATGGGCACTAACGCCCTCCCATACCATCACAGATGCTGTCTTTTGACCTTTGCTCTGATAACAGTCTGGATGGTCCTTTTCCTCTTTAGCCTGGAGGACACCACGTCCATGATGTCCAAAAACAGTCTGAAATGTGGAATCAGACCACAGCAGACTTTTCCACTTTGCCTCAGTCCATCTCAGATGAGCTCGGCCCAGAGAAGCCGACGGTGTTTCTGGGTGTTGTTGATATTTGTCTTTGTCTTTGCATGGCAGAGTTTGACCTTGACCTTGTAGATGTAGAGATGAACTGTGTTAACTGACGATGGTTTTCTGAAGTGTTCCTGAGCCCACGTGCTGATATCCTTTACAGAATGATGCGGCTTTATAATGCAGTGCTGCCTGAGGGATCAGAGGTCACAGGCATTCAGTGTTGTTTTCCTGCCTTGCTGCTTACATGCAGAGATTCCTCAGATTCGCTGAATCCTTTGATATGATGGACTGTGGAGGACATCCATCAGTTCAGAGTATGTTAGGCTGTTTTCTCTCTCAGGTGAATGTTCGAGCCTTTTAAATATCGACTCCATGTTTTTGTTGGTGATTCTGGAGACAAACTTTTATTCAGAGATTTATTTTAAATCAGAACGTGGAGCTGTGAGCGAAGCCTAAAGCTGGAGGTCATTTTTGGTCGTGTGCTAAAAACTTCAAATGCTAATAACTGGGCTGATAACTTTAACCCTGCTCACAGCTCTAGTTCTTATGTCTCTGTGTCTGAGGCTCACAGTGAAGTCCACACTCACTGAAGGGACTACGCTTCAGACCAGACCAGACAGAACTTTGTTAATCCCTGTGGAGGACTCCCTCAGGGACATTAAGATTCCAGCAGCATTGTATAGCAGATAAAAATAGATATAAATAAAAATAGATATAAATAAAATATGCTGCTCCTTCCACCAAGTTTTATATGAACAACATAGAAGTGTAAAAACAATATTTTGGGTTCATTGTTGTATGAAATACTTTATTAGCAGAAACAGTGAAGTATTGTTGTGTTTATTGTGTCCTGATATTTTGTGATATACCTCACTGTTGCCCGTGTGTCAGACTAAATGCCTTTACCGAGCCTGTCCTCCTGCAGAGTTTGGACTTTATTCTTGGTTTTCCTGGTGAAGAGTAGAATCTCTGGATTGTGACAGCCCTAGACCTGGTCCTGTAGTTGTCCTGTGGTCTCTCCTTCAGTCCCGGTCTCAGTCTTGGTCGCCCCCCTCTTCAGCTCTTCGTCCTGCAGCTGAACCTTTGAGGGACCTTTGAGCCGTCCCGGTTGTGTAACGGTATCTGTTTTCTGGAGCGTCCTGTCAGATGAAAGTCCACATGGACGTGTGGGAAACATCCTCCAGCTGCAGGCCTCCTCCTCCTCCTCCTCCTCCTCCTCATCCTCCTCATCCTCCTCCTCCTCCTCCTCCTCCTCATCCTCCTCATCCTCACAGACTATTTCCGGAAGTTTCCCAGACCTCCACGTCTGTGCTGGGGGTGGGGGGAGGGCCCTGACTTTAGACAAACAAGAGGGACAAACCAGCGCTAAATATCCGAGGAGAGACAAGGTTCAGCCCGAGAGCTTAAATTATGGATCAGGACTAAGACCTGGATCAGGACTGAGACCTGGATCAGGGTCTGCAGGACCTCCTCTGTTCTGGCCTGAGCTGGACCATCATTCATAAAGAGGGACATGTCCATGCTGTTGTCAGGTGTCTCCAGGGATCACCTTGTCCTTCAGTGTGTGTACAGGTGTCACCGGTTGCCACGGTGACGAGGTGATGTAACCGTACCTGTCCAGGTGCTCTTTGATGTGTGAGCAGCAGTGGAGGATTCTGGGATTGAAACCAGAGCCGACTCTAAAGGGTTTTTTTTTAAGGCGATGTTGGTTTAAGATTTCAAAGCAGAGCGGCGTCATTTAATGACCCGAACACGTGACCGCACACCTGTGCAGGTCGAGACGCAGCTACACACAAAGTGCTCCACACCTGAACAGGACCTGTTTTACACCTGAGTAGGGATGGGAATCGAAAACCAATTCCAGTTGAGAATCGTTAACAGCTCCATCAAAGAATCGATATCATGAGTCTTTTTTTGCTCATCAATTATCAATTCCTTCCACTGACAGGGTTCAGACGCGCTCAGAACTGTGGCTTAATTTTTTAGAAAAGGCGCCTGCTGCACGACCTTAAGTGAGTGGAAACACTGAAAATCTACAGGCCAACATTTGCCTACACGGAAAATCTGCAGGAATCAATAAGGGAATTGTTAAAGGCTAACTGGATCAATTAGCAGGATCGTGTATAGCATTGGTATCGATAAAATCATAATTCCCATCCCTACACCTGAGCAGGAAACTGTTATAAAAAAGTGCAGTCTTTAACATTAAACATTAAACATTATATTAGAAAAGGAGTGGGAGGGAGTAACACTTATCAAGTCCCACCCTTCTCCATCAGTTACGTAAAAATAAAAGCTTCCTGATTTTATAAAAGAAAAACTGTTTTTATGTAAAAATTTAGTGGAAGTGAAGTTTTACACCTGAGCAGGAGGACCAGCATAAAGCCAGACGGTCAGACTCCCTCAGCTCCGGTGAAACCTTTTCCTCTGGTCACCGTTAAACAAAATGGCAGCAAAAATGAATTTTCATGCAACACATTTTTTGTTGTTTTTAATTATTTTAAATTGTAGATAAACTCAACAGGAATGTTCAGTTATTGTTGGTCTAAGGCTGCCGTCGACCCCAGTCCACTACACTGAGAGTCAAATTAACACTTAAAGGGAGTTAACCAGATGAGATTAGATCAGATTAGATTAGATTAGATCAGATTAGATTAGATAGAACTTTATTAATTTCTTGGGAAACTCACTCAGGGAAATTAGCATTCCAGAAGCAATTAAAAAAAAAATAGATAAAAAAGGTAAATTTAAAAAAAGATAGCTGAAAAAAAAAAAATTAATAGTAATAATAAATAAAAAAATAAAAATATGGCTACTGGCTGGCTATTGCTGCTGCTCTGTCTTCCTGTTACCCCCCCCCCCGAGCACCGACTGTAGTTTCTTTGCTGGGCGGGGGGGCATTCATTGCTGTCAAAGCAGGGTGAGGGTTGGGATGATTGACACCATGAGTGTCACATCCAGGCTCAGAGTTCAGAGTTCAGGTTGCTGCAGTGACTCCCACAGACTCCACTGAGAGTAAACTGTTGAGGGTTTGACTCCCGCCAGAGTAAAAGTAGCTCTACGCTCTGATGTAGTGTTGACACCTTTGTTTTAACGCCTCTCTTTTCGCTGTAAATACTAAAATCTCAGACTCAAAGTCTGCAGCTGCCTCCTCGTTGCTTGAGCAGGACAGAGAAATGAACTCCCAGCTTCTGTCTAAAGTTCAGACTTGGTGGTCGTTTCCTTCGTGTAAACAGGAAGTTTTATTTTGGCGGGCGTGACCTGGAGCTCAAAGCTCAGCTGAGTTAAGAGACACAGAGGAAGAGGAACAAACTCCATGAGCTGGTGATTGTGATTATGACTTCAGGATGATCTCCACGTTCACACATTTAAGCCTGAAGTATCCAGAATGTCCAAATATCAGCCTGATGAATATGTAAATATAATTATAACAATTAATATAATTTTGAAGTATTATGAATAAATGAATATAATTCTGCGTGGAATAAGAGTGTTGATGTGGACACGCCCGGATATTTTAAGACTCTTTCAAACAGCTGATAAAAACTCCATTAGACTCATAAAATCATAACCTATGATACTTTGCTGCCGTCATGTCAGATAAAAACAAACTTTATGGATCCATGTGAGGAAGAGGACCCTGTTAGTGATAAGAGAACCAGGGCAGGAGGTCACCTGAGTATTCTCACCTGAGAGCTTCAACCTGCTCCAAAGACCTGGGCCATGGATCAGAATGTAAAAAATAACAGAATCAGTGACTTTTCAACCTTTTTAATCAACATTTCATCATATAAAACAAAAACCATCATGTCAATCTTCCTGTAAGCCCCGCCCCCAGCCCCGCCCCCTCATGCCTATAACGGGTCATTAATTAGAGGCTTAAACTCTCCGACAACAAGCTGCTGCAGCAAATCCACGACCTGCCGAGCCCTCGCTAATCCTTCACACATGAAGCACCGCAGGTTTACCTGAGAGTCTGTCAGACCACCACGCTGCTCACCTGGGGACCAACGGACAGGTAGGGGCTCCATAAAAGACACATTCAGGGTCCCTTTGGGAACGTAGGACGTCTCAGTTTGAGTGTTTGACTGTGGCTTTTATTCTGGCCCTCAAATGTAAAAATAATGACAGTAGTTTTTCAAATATGAGGAGGCCACTCTCTGATCATGGATGTAAAAAGAACTCATTACTGAATAATAACTTCTAGGAAAACAACAAAAAAAAGTAAAGTTAAATCCAAAACACTTGAAGCATGACTTCTTTAGAGGAAAACGTGGTGGACTAATGTTTGATTTCAGCCTGCGGCCTCTTTCCTGCGCGTCTCTCCCCTCTTTCTCGCCCACCCGTTAGACTCCATCATGGTCTTTGCTGCCCCATAAATAAATCCTCTCTAACGCCTCCTTGTTTCTCCACTTAGTCCTAAAAACTCTTTTTTCATCCAGGTTTCCTAAACTTGACTTTACTTTGCAGGAATGATAATGGATGTAAATCCAGGGCCTTACAGATGGACCATGTTTTAGTCCTCAGGTGCGTCCTCAGGTGCGTCCTCAGGTGCGTCCTCAGGTGTGTCCTCAGGTGTGTGTTGATAAAGTGTGTCAGAATGTTTCAGCAGATTTCTCAGCGAGTGGTCCGGACCCCCCGCTGGGACAAAATCCAAAAATAACCTTCTCTGAGTGTTTTAGTGCCTATAAATGTTCTTGATAAAGCTTTTATTGTGAAAAGGTTGCAGGAAATGTTGGGCAGCTTTTAGGGCTGTAAAAGGGGGACATTAATAAAACATGTCCACCCTGAAGGATCTGGACTTTGGTCTGCAGATAGTTTAATGTCTATTTCTGTAGAATCTTCAGGCTTGGGTTTTGCTTTTTGGAAGTGCTGTTGATGCTTTCTGCACAACTTTGAAAGTCCTCTCCTGTTGGATGTGGTTGGATGGTCCCTTAAAGTGACAGGAGCTCCAACAGAGACGGAGTGAGAGTAGAGGTGGATCAGGGGGACTCGGTATGTTGAAGATTTTTGGACATCAGTGATCGTGAATGTACTCAGTCCTGAAAAATGAAGAATTAAACCTGAGGCAAGGCGACATTTGAGCTCTCTAAAATAATCAGGATTTTTTTTATTGTATTTTTTTACACTATTACAAAAAAAAGACAAAAACTCTGTCAAAAACAAACATTTGGTGGTAGTGGGGGGGCTACATTAAAGAAAAGCAGCCATTAACAAAGACCTTAGTCATGTTTAAGTCCCTGCATGACGGCAGAGTCACAGAGAGAGTCCTCCTCCTTTTCTCCTTTTTTTAGTTTCAGAGAAGTCGTCTTTTCTATTCTGTAAATGTCTGTTTCTGTTTCTGTCCGGTCCTTCAGGAGGCTCAGCTTCGTTCCACCTTCTGTTATTTTTGTTTTTTGAGGTTCTTACACAGTTCCAGGTCTTTTTAGGAACGTCATCGTCTGTAGTCAAACTGAACACAGAACTTTACCTCCATCATGAGCCAAGCTCTTTCTCAGAGCTGAGATATACCCCAGAGTATTTTATAAGACATGAGGATGACTGCGTCCTTGTGTCCGCTCGTCTCCAGCATTGTTCTGATTTAGATTGTCGACTTTTACTCTGTGGGGTTATAAAGAGACGGACTAAACTCTTCAGACAGATTCTCTCCATTTCTCTGAGCCTGTGGCCGAGGGCTGTGTCTCCTCCTCAGATATCTCTAGGTGAAGTCCTTCTCCCATTTTGATGGTTCATACTCCCTGTTCCCTTTCTGCATGTGAAGGTTTGGAAGAGTTTATTTTTTATTGTTTATTTATTGTTTATCTGATTTGGACATCAGAATTACATTGGACAAACCAGATGAATTGTTTGAGTGTCTTAGCACAGGTGCTAATTCTCAACACTTGTCCACAGGAGGCTTCTGAAATGATAAGATAAGAAAAGAAAGAGGAAAAAGAGAGAGCAGTTTTTCAGATTAAGTACATACTTAAGCTGCAAAGCAAAGGCAGCGTGGTCAAACCAGCTTAGAGATATGAATAAAAAAGGAGGAGAGCAGTGAAGAAGGACGGGGTGTTGATGAAGCCCTGGGAGCTCAGGATCTCTGGATCATCAGCTGTCGGTGAAGTTTGTTTTGATGAATCTGTGCATGAGGTGATTTTCAGTCACTGAATCAGAATCAGAAATACTTGATTAATCACCAAGGGGAACTGAAGACCTGTTGAGTATTTTATCTGAAGTCCGATGGTCTCGGGCAGTCTCTGGTTTTCCTCCCAGGTCTCTCCTGGTCTGTTTGTGGTCAGAGTCCAGGTCGACCTCTCGGTGACCGGTCCGGGCTCTGGTCCAGACCTCAGTTATTTTTATCTCCACAGCCTCTGAGTGTGAATCAGGCTGATTTAGACTCTGAGCTCCAGTTTGGCTGCTCGCCGGCTCTCAGGCCGAGTCATGGATCTGTGGACGCTCCCTCTGTAGGTCTCTGCTGGTCTTCAGGTCGTGGTAAAGGTTTTGGTGACCCTGGTTTGATACCACAGATGAATCCAGAGGTCCTACAGTCCAAACTGCTGACTGTAAAGGACTTTGGTTTGTGTCTCAGCTGCTCGTACCTGCAGCTTCATCCTGAGCTCACGCCTGCAGGTGACGGTTAGATGGACGGGGACATCCAGAGCTTCGCCTTCTGGATCAAGGTCTTCATGGTCTCAGTCCTGCAGCTCTGTGGATGCTGCTCCAGTCCACTTTTTACTGAGACCCTGAGAAGCTCAAAGTCCTTCTCATGAGGACGATCCTGATCTCAGCTGTGGGGGGGGGGGGGGCTGTTTTTGTCTGAGTTATTGAGACCGTCATTAAAGCTCCTGATGAGGACGGCCAGAGAGCCTCAGCTGTGATGAAGACCTCAGCAGGTTTCAGGATTATTCTGGATTATTATTAACCTTCATAACCGTGCAGTGAGAGTCCCCCTGAGACCGCCGGCACGACCACTGTCCATCGTGGAAAATGTGTTTTCCACGATGAACGTGATGAGCGTGCTGTCACAGCCTCAGGATTAAAGTCGATGACAGAGCCGTGAGGATGGAGTGAGGCAGACTGAGGAGACCGAGCCCAGAAATTAAACCTCAGGAAGAGGATCGAATAGGACTGGACGTGTCAGGCCGGAGTTACCCCCAAAACCAACAAGATCACAGTTAAGCTCTTCTGAAGACACATGATGTTTTTTTAACTTGTGTTTTATTGTATTTAGTCCTTAACAGTTTCAGGATCAGGGCAAACAGATTCACTTCATTCATCGATCCTCCTTATATCAGAGCCCTTATTGTCCTCAAATCACTCCATTTTCCCCACTTTTCTACAGATTGTGTTTCCTGTAATCTTCATTTGTGCAGCAGTTTCTCCTTTACTAATGTTTCTTCAACAGTGCACACTAGGGCTGGGCGATATGGCCTAAATATAAAACCCCCGTTTTTTTTTTCACAACACTCGATTTACGATTTTAATCGATTTTTTTCCCTCTCAAAAAAGAAAACAAGTGACACAAAAATGACATGAATCAAGTTTTGCCTTTATGTTGTCAAAACATCTTCCCAAACCAAACAGAATTTCCCTCTGAAAGTTAAAGTGCATATCATAAAATGTGGATTACGTAGTTTGTCTACATAAACACTGAAAGCTGAGCTACTTTCACAGCATATTAACATGAAACTCTCTGGTCAGTATTTAAAAACAAACACAAGCCTACACATGTGCTTGTGCAAAACTCGACGGGCCGACCATCATAACAGTTGTCAATTTTTAGTATTAACATTTTTAAACAATGCAAAAACTTACAATTATAAGTCAAGAAAAAATCTTGATTTTTAATTTTTGAATCCTCTGCAGAAAATAATTCAAATTCAAATAATTCAAATTAATTAACTCAGAGAAACTTTAATTTCATTGATTTATTTCCCAGCCCTAGTACACACCCAATGCTCCCCAGTCGTTGGTTGTACTTTATACTTTTTTACTTGCACATTATAGTACTTTAACAAAGTACTCATCTTCTTTTTGGTTTATTTCATGTGTCAAATTTCCCAAATACAGTGTCTTACATGTTTTTGTTTCTGATATCCAATCATTTTTTCCAAACGTTGTCATATTTCGTCCCAATATCCACTTGATGGTTTTTAATGACAGACTCATGTTTCATGTCATCTCGTTTATTATATTTGATTTCAGGGGCTGTAATTCGGGGTTAAGTTGGTCTGTGGACTCGAGTCAGTGCGAGCAGGTCAGAAGGTCAGGTCGATAAAAATGATGGTGGAGGGTCATGCCCTCAGAGCAGCTGAGTCAGCAGATCTCTAAACAGTGTGTCTGCCCGTGGAGGTCGATCTGCTGTTTCTTTGCTCACAGTTTTGAGGTGATGTTGATAAATCAGTGGTCCTCCGCAGTAGCAGGCGGTGGCTGTTTCAGCGATGGTGTCCCAGTGGG
Organism: Cetoscarus ocellatus; assembly: GCA_037902135.1. NCBI lineage: Eukaryota > Metazoa > Chordata > Actinopteri > Labriformes > Labridae > Cetoscarus > Cetoscarus ocellatus. The sequence continues at coordinate 68,508 of JBAMNC010001613.1, read as the reverse complement.
TCTGTGGGTGTGGTGCATGCCTCCAGGAGGGCGGTGGGTAATGGTCCCTCACATGCTGGAGCAGGTAATCCAATTAATCAATTAATGCGTCAGAAGTTTAAGGTAAAGTCGTGAACGCTGAAGTTTAACAAAAGAATCTTTGGGGTCAGGGTTAGTCTGCATTTTTAGGATTAATTATAAGAACTTTACAAATATTAATATCAGTCATTAATTCTCACTGCAGTGACGTCAGAGTCTAAACCTCCTGTTTCATGATTGCTCTGTTTTTAACCTGTTCAGCCCCTTTGTTAAGCCTTCTGCTCAAAACCCACAAAGTCTATTTGAATAATTTTAGTGTCATTATAAAAGTAACGCTGGAGAGATTTGTCCAGATGTGTAATTATCAGCATATGTGTTACTGGGACAGAGTTAATGAAGATAGATTAGAAATGATGCTGGAGTGGCTGTAAAACTCTAAAAATGAATAATAAAATATTCTTACATCATCTCTGCAAAGGATTATTGTTATAAAGTGATGCAGAGCAAAATTAAAGAGGTTTGATCACACCATGGTCAGGGGAGGATTTTGAAACAGTGCATATTGAGCCAAAGGTCAAACATATATGTATTTGTCAAATAAAAGCAGACATGACTTTAGTCTTAAAGGCACAGTTCACTGCTTTGTGCTGTCGTGTGGAGGAGCTTTTCTCCTGAGCCCTAAATGTGGGTCCTATGGGGCTGAAGAGGTTAACTACTTAAGGATCAAACATTCATTGAATGAGCAGCACAGCTTAATAAAGGGCCATAATAACAACAATAAAATAAAAAATCCTTATTTATTTGTGTCACTTTTTACCTTACTTTGTTGTAAAATTTAAGTTTAATTGCAGGACTTTTTATGATATTTTTAGTATTTCCTTTATTTCCTATCATGATGATATAGTTTTTATCTTTTTAAACTCAGTAATTTGAGGTTTTTGTTTAATCTTTTCAACATATTTTTAAAATGTATTTTTAGATTCTTGGTTTTATTGCTTTGCCTTTTCTCTTGTTTCTATTATTTTGAGTTTTCTGGTCTGCATCAGTCTCCAAATCCCTCTCAACATCCTACCTGCTCTCAGTACAATTACAGAAGAATATTTCTTTCTTCAGCAGCAAAGAAACGTCACTGATCATAAATCTGGATTATATTTTTCAGGTTTTAATGTCGGCGCTGCTTTAGGTGTGGCAGCTCTGCTCTGAGGTCATGATTGGATGATAATGGGATCTGTGTGATAATGAGAGCAGGATTGATCGAGGCCACGCCGCTCTGCAGGGAGCTCTCACGCTTTTATCCTGCTGTAACCTACATCCTCTGATAGAGTCAGACTGATACAGAGAGAACTGAAGAGAAGAAGACTTTAAAGGGATACGCCAACTTTAGCTTAGCTCAGACACTGCGAGTCAATGGGAAGTGTTAGCCTGCCTCTGCCTACAGTCATCAGATAAACTCTTCGGCAGCTCTAAACGGTGATTTATAAAGCTCTCTCTCAATAAAAGTGTCACACAAACAAGTGTCTTAGTCTAAAAATAGATAACGTAACATAACACGGTAAAAAAATGAGTCACAACAAGCACACAGGATTTGATCGGATTTTATTCTTCTAATTAAAATCAAGGAAACTGTTTGATATCAAACTTAATGTCAGAAACACCTCAGGGTTAGTCAGAGAAAAGTTCTGTAGTTTAATAAAGAGAAAACTCTTCAGACTAAAACAGGATGCTGATCACAGGTGAGTTACAGGTCTGTGCACAGTCATTGTTGGACGTCTCTGTTGGAGAGGATTTATTTCAGATTCTGCTCGAGGAGGAAACGGGATTATCTGTGTGTGTGTGTGTGTGTGTGTGTGTGCGCTGACCTCAGGATGTAAATCTTCTTACCAATCCTCTTTACTTTCCTCTGAGGCTCTCACACTCTGCTCTGTTTCTGAAGTATCTCACTGACTGATCTTCTGAGCATGGACGCTCACACTCCGTCACATTCTGCAGCCAATCACATGGCTGTCACAGATGTAGGCCTCGTTCATGTGCGTTCAGTTAAAAAGCGGCTTTCTGTCATGTTTCTGTGAATATTTACTGTAATCTCAGAGGCTGTGAAAACAGCCCTGAGACCTTCAGTCAGACTGCTGGACCTTCACCTCTGGGTTTGAATCATTTAAAACAAGAAGACTGAGGAAAGTCTCTGAAAGTCTTTCATTTCCGGACACATAAATGACTGGATGTTTGTTCTCCCCTAAAACGAGGGGGGCTTAATATTGGATTGTTGCTGATATCTGATATTTCCTAACTTGTCATTGCAGGTATTGATATTTTGTGGAAAGAGTTTAAAGTTTCCCCTCACAAAGTGTCTCAGTGTGACGCCGTGTTAGTGTAAAAAATCAGTGTGGACCAGAAAAACATTTCATTCCCTAACAAAGGGGACGACTGCTGCAGTAACAGCGTGAAGCTTTGAGCTACATTCATGCATCCTGTGGGTTTTTCAGACAGTGGAGGTGATTTATGTGGTTATAATATCAGCTGTAAATATCTGCAGAAACTTTGATATCTGCTGATACTGGTTTGTACATCCCTACCTGAACCATAACGCTTCAAACATTTCAGCTGTTTGGGCCTCTAATCTGGAGCTTAAGCTAAAAACATACATAAAACCAACGATTGTGAGCTCACCGTGGAGTTCATGTTCTGCAGGTGTCCGTCTGTCCGTCGGGTTAGCTTTAAAAGTTCTGAACAGATTTTGGTTAAATTTTCTGTGCATGTTGATCACGAGATGAAGAAGAAGTGATCAGAAGTTGCTGGTTTAAATCTGATCCAGTTTCTTTTTGAGTATTTTTGAGATGGGACAGTTTTTCTGCTCTTCTGTTTATATAAAGATTTCATATTTTTCAGGATTAAATGGCTGATTTATTTTATTGTTTTGGTCATGCATTAACCAGCAAATATGCTGACTCTTGTTTTGAGGATCTTGTATGGCAGTGATCACCAACTGGTGGCCCGGGGTCCAAATGGGCCCCCCGTGGCTTCCTTCACGGCCCCAGGAGTGTTAACAAATTCAGGAAAATGTCCAGTGTTTTTAAATGTGTCTTCCTGCTGTTCAATCCCTAAAACACTTTCAACTTTTTCACACATGCAGCGCTGAAGCTTCAGGATGGTGTTGGTTCATGTTTGTCCTCTCAGCTGAAGCTTCTCCTCTCAGCTGAAACATCAGGATGGTGTTGGTTCATGTTTCTCCTCTCAGCTGAAGCATCAGGATGGTGTTGGTTCATGTTTCTCCTCTCAGCTGAAACATCAGGATGGTGTTGGTTCATGTTTGTCCTCTCAGCTGAAACATCAGGATGGTGTTGGTTCATGTTTCTCCTCTCAGCTGAAGCTTCAGGATGGTGTTGGTTCATGTTTCTCCTCTCAGCTGAAACATCAGGATGGTGTTGGTTCATGTTTCTCCTCTCAGCTGAAACATCAGGATGGTGTTGGTTCATGTTTCTCCTCTCAGCTGAAGCTTCAGGATGGTGTTGGTTCATGTTTCTCCTCTCAGCTGAAGCTTCAGGATGGTGTTGGTTCATGTTTGTCCTCTCAGCTAAAGCATCAGGATGGTGTTCGTTCATGTTTGTCCTCTCAGCTGAAACATCAGGATGGTGTTGGTTCATGTTTCTCCTCTCAGCTGAAGCTTCAGGATGGTGTTGGTTCATGTTTCTCCTCTCAGCTGAAACATCAGGATGGTGTTGGTTCATGTTTCTCCTCTCAGCTGAAACATCAGGATGGTGTTGGTTCATGTTTGTCCTCTCAGCTGAAACATCAGGATGGTGTTGGTTCATGTTTCTCCTCTCAGCTGAAACATCAGGATGGTGTTGGTTCATGTTTCTCCTCTCAGTTGAAACATCAGGATGGTGTTGGTTCATGTTTCTCCTCTCAGCTGAAACATCAGGATGGTGTTGGTTCATGTTTGTCCTCTCAGCTGAAGACCTCACAGCCGTGCACGAACACCTTTAATATCAAACACTCAGGCCCTGATGTTTACTCCTGTGAGCCGAGACAGAGACCACGATGTTTTTAAGACGTCTCTGTAAAGACGGCATCGCTTCAGTCCGTCCACATGAAAACCACGAGGCCTGTAGGTGGCGCCGTAACGCCGCTGCAGACATTGACCAAAACCAGAGAAGAAGACGTGTGTTGTTTCTGTGGTCCACATTGAAATGCACGTGTGCGTTCTCAGAGCTTTGGAGGTTGAATGTGGCCCTGTTTGTGACCTCTGACCTATGTTATCACAGACATCAGTGAGAGGACCTTTGACCTTCATTGTTCAGAGGCTGACCTCTGACCTCCTCTTCAGGGTCTGATGTTTCTCGGAAAACTCTGACACACTTAACCCTCATGAAAGCTGAAGTCCTGGTCCTGGAGCAGAAGTGGTCTGTGTCTTTATGGTCCTTCATCATGACTCAGCAGTTCCTGTTTGGTGACTCATTAAAAGTTTGTTTGAGCCTCAGTTAGACTTTAACAGACGACTTTATCCTGACCTGTTTGATCAAACACGGATCTGATCTAAAGTTCACACCAAGACCAGGAAGTCACCCCTCAGTGCAGGGTCGGGGCTGGACTTTAGTCCACTTACTGAAGACCTGATCCAGGACTGATCAGGTCTTTGATCGCTGAGCCGGTCCTGCCTTCAGGAGTAAATAATCTCTCCAGGAAATAATCCTGAGGGTGAGATTCCTGGAATATTAACACATTAAACTTTGTTTTGTTGACTCTGTCCACAGTTACACAACATTTGTTTGAGCTCGTGTTATCAGTGTTTGGCTGTGAGGTAGGGCCGTCCCATCACAGCCGTTATTACCGCTATGACATCACGGCCGTGGACTCGGTTTGTTTGGGCCTGTCTTTATTGTCCGTGCTGCTGGGATTTAAGGCACATTTATGGTCCTTTATTATAGCTGCCAAGGAGGTTGTGTTTTTTTCCGCCGTATGTTTATTTATTGACCTTTAACTTAAGCATGAAAACCTCACTGAGAGTAAAATCTCTTTTTCTAGAGTGTCCTGGCCAAGACAGCAGCACAGTCAAGTGTTAGACAAACACGCACAGCCATGAAATAAGACTTCAAGACATGAAGAAGAAAAGTCAAAGTTTCAGTCAAAACATCTGCAGCCAGATGTGTGCGCCCGCAAGTTGCTCAACATCGTCTTTTGTCAAATGTTTGTTTGTTTGTTTGTTATCAAGATTACACAAAAACTACTGGACGATCTTGCTGACATTTTCAGGATAATGGCCCGGCTTAAGAATGATTAGATTTTGGTGGTGATCCAGATAACCTCCATCAGTGAACGATGGAGGTTATCTGGATCAGTAACTGTCTGACTAATAATGACATCAACGTGATTCTGAGTGTTTGTGTGTTTTCAGGGTCATGAATCAGATTATGATGGAAACTTTATCATGAATTATTGCTCATAGATGGAACAGACATAAGTGAGCTGCCTTGGCAGAGTTTGCACTTGAGTGCTTTCTAGTTTAACAAGTTTTATCTAGCTTTTAAATATCATGACCACAGAACAGTAACTCTCCTCTTTTACTGTGAACTGGACACTTTAATGTTGACACTCAGTTAAAAAGGAAATATTCATGTTTCTGTCACTGTAGGAACACGTGAACAATCTGAATCTGGGTAAAATATCAAAGTCCGACAATTATTAATGAAGAAATATGAAAAAGATAACACACCGGCCGCTGCATTAGGTACAACCATTCAACTGCTGGTCAAAGCTAGAAGTTAATTATACAATAACATGACAGCAGCTCAGTGCATTTAGGCACGGAGACATGGTCCTGATGACCTGCTGAGGGCCTCAGGGAGGATTGTGGGGGGGAATGTGGCCCCCAGCACCCCTGTCCTGGCCAAAGAGGGGGACCCACAGGTCAGAGGAACTGGGAAGGAATACCGGTGTGAGGTCAGCGGGGGGCTACTGTTTGTTAATGTGGCGTACTGTGTTAATGTTGACAGCGCTTTTTAATTTAGCTTTAGTTTTAGTCTAGTTTTAGTTGATGAAATTCACAACATTTAGTCGATGAAATCTGTAAATTTAGTCGACTAAAATATGAAGTGTAAAGGGTAAGGCTTTTTTATGTGTCCTTGAATTTCTGAAGTCATGTTTTACACTTGGATAAAATCAAACATCTAATAACCCTTTATTGAATGCTAGTAAAGTCTGAATGTATAAATGAACAGAAACAAATTGAACGTTTGTGTGAAATGCAGTCACCTTTATTTAGGCTACCTGGCAGAGCATCTCAGTTACAATACCAGAACTGACAACAAACAGTGAACCTGCTCTACATGAATATATCAATTCATAAAGAGAGGAGCTCTGATTGGATCGCTCCACAACTTATCCCACCACCACCAAGCTAAGGCAGCTGTGATTGGATTAAGTCTCTGTCAGACATTTTAGTCTAGTTTTTATTTGTTGATGAAAATGTCAGTTAATTTAGTTTGAGTTTTTGTCCATGTGCTCTTGTTTTTATGAGTTACTGTCTAGTTTTCATCAGGGGAAAAAATGTTGTTGATGAAAACTATGATGAAAATAAGTAGTCAACAAAATGAACACTGGTACTGTGGAGGTGGACTGATCATTTTTTTTTGGCAAAGTGTTGGGGACCGGGGACGGCGAGGGGCAAAGTCCACCCTTTGAGTCCAACAGGGGCCTCCCTCAGCCGGGGCTGAGGTCTGGTCTTAAGGGCTGTGTTTGTGGTCATGGCCCAGTCTGACCCAGAGTCGAGCGCCTTGTGGGTCAGTTTATAACCCGGTTAGTCGCTGGACCCAGGGAACAGTCACCCATCTTTTGGGTTCCTCGTGCCCCTGAAGCACCGGTCTTTATCTCAGTGAAGTGTTGGACACCGTCTCGTGTCCTGCTGGAGTCTTGTGTAACGTCTCAGCAGCTTCAACGTGATGATCGGCCCTCAGGTGGAGTAAATGTTTGCTCCCTGATCAGACTGAAAAATATTTCCTAATCCAGTAATCTGGGTTAACCCCTCCTGGGTGAGACCATAGGGTCTCCTCCGGCCTGGGCTTGTTTCCCCCTCGACGTCGTCTCACAGGCTCCACTCGGTTTGTTGTCATGGTAACAGAGTCCAAAATGGAGTCTGTGTTGTCCCGGCTGAATAAAACATGGAGTCCTGGGAAAAGTAATCACACGTGGTGTCTCACTGTACATACAGGAGCTGCACTGAGCATGCTCATAAATCACCCCGGGGACTCTTTGTGTGCAGCTCGTTTCATTTCAGCCTGATGTGACATTTTACTGCAGGAAGGTTTTAATGACGTGTTAATGAGGGGGTGGGGGGGTGACCTTTGTGCTGTATAACATCTCCGTGGGGGGTGGGGGGGTATATGAAGCAGCTCGTGTTTGCAGACTGCAGTGAGAGCAGATCAGAACTGGACTGAGTTTAATAAAATCCTGTTTCTTCTCCTGAGAAGACGAGCGCAGGGCTCACACACTCAGATATTTACTCCTGAGACCGACGTGATGGAGAACCTGAGGAACCTGACCGTCACCACGACTCAGGGTGATGGAGGGATATGTAAATATGTAGTCACAGGATATTATGAGTTTATCTATTTAAATGTTTGCAGATATTTACAGCAGATATATATCGATCTCCATATTGGAAGAATTACCAGATGTACTATACCACTTTACTTCATCATAACAGCATGGGCACATTTAATTATTTAAGTTTTATTTTTCAGAGTTAAATGATGTTTTTCTTGTTTTAAGTCTCCTCCTCACACAAACAGACTCGCACATTAAAAGCAACAGGTCAGTTTTTGTCGTGGAAATCCTCTCTGCTCTGAGGAAAAATTCAGTATTGGCTCTAATGTATTTGGATATGATGAAGGAATATGTGACTGTGTGATCCCCTTCTATCATGTCTGTGATCATTGAAGCTGAATTATTATCTGTATCTTCATGCAGCTTATCTTCATCTGCTGAAATCAAACATTTATTTAATGAAGTAAAGTCTGCTCTTTCTCAGGATGTAAAATTTTTTTCTGGGCATATTTTCTCTTTAAGCAGGAGACGATCAAACGAGAATCTCAGCATTTATTTTCCTAAAAACAGAAAATATTAATAAGACATGTTAATGTTTGGTCCCCCCCTCAGAGGATAATATATTTAATAATAAATGTTTATGAGAATGATAACAGACCTCAGCGTCTGCTGACGTTCAGTCAGAGGTTTCTCCAAGTTTCTCACTCCTGTCCAAAGTGAAGTGTGTCCTGAATCAGAAGGTGTTGCTGCTTCCTTATATGAATACTTCTTTAGTTCCTGTGTGGAGGTGTAGTATGATAATATTCTCCTGGGTCATTCACAGAAAGTGTTTGTTAAAGGAGAAGAGGCCCGTTATCTCAGGGGAAATGGAAAAGTACTTCTGCCAGAACAGCTTTGGAGACCTGCTTCCTCCTGTGCTGTAAAACTGTGAACTGTGTTGAATACTGAGTGGCCAAACAAACTAAACTAAACTAAACATAAATCTGATTTTTCTGAATAATAATACCGAGTGTTCTTGTGCTTTGTTCCAGCGGAGCGTCCACAGTGAAGCAGGATGAACGGATATGAACCTCCAGCTCTCGCCTCGGGCATCTTCGGCTCCTACGGCTCGCAGATCAAGTCAGTAAACCCTCTTAACGCTTTCTAAGGTGTTCCTGTCAGAAGTAGGGATGGGGATCAGAAACCTATTGAAGCTGAGAATCGGTATCATTAGTGACCTTCACTTTGTCCTGCTTTCAAATCGAGGTCGTCCGGCTCTGATCAGAGGCAGTGGGCATGATGGCAGACGGGCAGAAGTGGTCAAAACTGCGTCTTATTTTGTAAATAAGATTCTTACTGTGCAGCGTTCAGTGAGTTGAAACAGCAGCAGCTTGCAGAAGAATTTCTCTCTGCAGCAAAGATAATAGTAAACATGTTTAATTTCAGGCCCAACTTCTTATTCTACACAGAAAACCAGCAGGAATCAATAAAACACTGGATCGATAAGCAGAATCGTTAACTTCATTGGTATCAATAAAATATTATCAATTCCCATCCCTCATAAGGATGAGTCTGTGTTAAGTGGACTGGATTATTTGGGGGCTCTTTTTAAAGGAATATTTCTCTATTTTAAAAACACAATAATGATAAAACTAATCTCCAGATTTATTCCTTTTAACGATGCAGACGTGAGGCTGTTCTGTTCTGAGCTGTTAAGATCCAGTCCCTCAGCATCAGTATTAACGTGAGATCAATAAAAGTCCAAATACTGTGCAAGAATAGAATAACTCAAGCTGTCAGTTGATGATTTAACGAACAGTTTAAGTTCTGGAGTTTATTTTCGGAGTTGTCATCTTCTCAGAGCTCAATCATTGGTTGATAAAAGTTATACTGAAGCCTTTTTTTATTTTAAAATCATCGGTGCAAAGAAAATAAAAAGTCCTGCAGCTATTTATGAACTTTAACCCTCTAATGCGCAACATGGGTCAGAAGTGACCCGGCTGAGTTTTTATTGTCTATTTAATAATAATAATAATAATACATTTTATTTAAGGGCGCCTTTCACGACACTCAAGGTCACCTTGCGACAAATTAATTTCATCATTCAGTCTTCAAGGTATTCCTCAGTTAACTTGTTTTTATCATCTTATTTTTCCCCTTCTGACTTTTTGAGTAAAACGCCTATTTTTTATCTCTACCCCTCTAATGTGCAACATGGGTCAAAAATGGCCCATATCCATTTCCTGTGTTATTTCATTCATGACTGAATGTTTCTGTGATAAATCTTTGAAATAAATGTGTTTTATCCGTAAATATTACAAGTATGCACTAAATTACTTGTTATTGTTATGTACAAATCATCATTTTTATTTCCTTTCCTTACTTTATCAACAATCACACCTTTTGTATTTCTGAATCAAGTTTACACACAGAAATGAACCCACGTGCATAAAAGTACTTTCTGAGGAACTAGTAGATGTAAATGTGTATATATATATATATATATATATATATATATATTTAATTCTTATGATTGTTCCAACCTTACCTTAAAAAAAAAAAGGTGACAATTTTGTAAGACAGCTGTAATAAGGTTAAGGGTTCCCTGAGAGAGAGAATACATTTTTTATTAGAGGGTTAAAAGTAGTAACTGTAAGCAAGCTACTTAGCTGTTAACGTAATCCTTTACAGTTAGCTGATTCTAATTTAGTTACTAACCTTTATAGTTTGCTATCTAATTAGCTAAGTTGATTAACAGGCTGCTTGCAAAAAATGAATACTGGTGATATCAGTATAATACCTTTGAATTTCCCTCAGGATCAATAAAGTATCGATCTATCTATCAACCGTAGTGAAGCTTTACTTTACTCGAATCTGGAGTACATGTACTGAATTTTGGTCGACTAATGGACGAGCAGACTTTACTAGCGGGGCAAAAAGTGTCACAAATACTACTAATAGATTGAAAAATGACTACTAATAGACTGTTTTGGGTCTACTAGTACTACTAGTAAACTTAAAATGTTCTCTAGTACTACTAGTAAGCCTTATGTGCTAATAGGGGGGCGGGAAAAAGCAAATTCGGACTTCCCATCGGCTTTTGAAAACATTACAACCAATAGTAATACTACTTAAAAAGTGTTACTAGTAAAACTCAAAGCTTTACTAGTAGTACTAGTAACACAAAATTGTGTACTAGTAGGCAATTTTGCTTTACTAGTAAGGTATACTCGCACACTAGTGGGCCAAAAACCTTTACTAGTAAGACAGATTTTTTGTTTACTAGTAAACTCAAAATATCTCAATAGTACTACTAGCATAGTTTTTTTTAGTCTACCAGTAGTACTAGTGAAGCCAAAAGATGAACTAGTAGTACTAGTGAACATTTTTAAGTCTACTAGTAGTAAAAATAGACCTGAAAACAGTCTGCTATTTTTACTAGTGACCATTTTTGAACTACTAGTAGTAATTGTGACACTTTTGCTTAACTAGTAAGGTCTACTAGCACACTAGTTGACATAAATTGAGTACATGTACTCAGAATTCAATTACTAGTAGATCTTAACTATGGTTGACCGATATCAACAGCTTTCCATATTCTTGTGTTCAGTTGAAGACAGTCAGAACAGAATTCAGCAGTTTTCAGTGAACAAACTAAAGTACAGTCAGTTCAGTTCAGTAGCCGTGTTATCCGTCACCCGTTATCTGTGTATGTGTGACTAAATTACCAATAAACATGTCGTAAATATTGACTGCACAAGTGTTTGGCCCCGCTCACTGCTAAAGAATTGACTTCAAACAAATTATTATTACAAGATTGAAGTTATAAATTACACATGGATCATTTCTGACTCGTGTGCAAACTTGACATCATAATAAAAGATCTGGTTCTGTTCATAGAATAAAAAGGGAAAAATGAAAATAAGGATGAGGGTCATGAAAACAGGATACTTAAAGAATACTTGTAATGATTGAGCTCAAAATGAATCGATATAAAAAGATGGAACAAGGATAAACTTAGCCAGCATTAAATAGCCATAGAAATGAATGCGGGTCATTTCTGACCCATGTGGTGCATCAAAGGGTTAATAAAGACATACTGTTGACAAGGGATGGGCAACCAGTGACCTGGAGGCCACACGCGGCCCTCCTACTGCTCTTACGCGGCCCCCGGTCAGTTTAAGGTCTGAAAAACCTTGTTTACATGAAGAGAGCCACCAAAGCTGTCGTGACGGCATTCAGAAGACAAAACTTTGACCAGAATAAATCTGTAATTGACTGGAGTTCTCTGTGAAATTTCTTTTTCTGTATTTGTCATAAATGTAAAAATATATGTCAAATGTTTTTCAGTTTTCAGTAAATGTTAAATTCTGGATCAGAAAAGCAGCTGAACGTGGCTTTGACTCCACATGTTTCCTTAGATGAAGCTCGTTTGAGTTCAGGTGTTTTTAAATGTTGAGAGAATAACTTCTAATGGCAGATATACTCATATATTTATGTTTAGTCATCCTGTTGGTGTCCCTCAGTTTACTGAAATGTGTAACCCTAACCCTCCCTGACGTGGACTCCATGTTTCAGTTAAAGTTCTTCAAACACATGAAGAAGCAGAGCGGAGGATTTAAAGACATTAATATAATATAGTATAACATATATTCAGGGTGTTTCAGGGAACTGGTGAAGTTTTACTCTCTTAAAAATCTATTTTTATAGAGACATTTCAAGCAGAAGCAAAGTTAATGCTGATCAGTGAACAGACCTGCAGGGCGAAACTTAAGCTCCGCCCCCTCGCAGCCTCATCGATCCTCTTATTTAACGGGCCGTGCTAATTTCACCGAGCTAACGAGGCTGCAGGCAGAGAAGAAGAACCAGGTCAGTGAACCAGAGCAGCGGGGACACCGGGCTGTACTCCATTACTCTGATACTTTAATTAACCATCGATCGGTCTGTGCTGACGAAGACGAGGCTCCCTCAGCATGGAATAACAAATATGATTAAAGACAATATTCCACATTAATTATCTCACTTCATGATGCTTTTATGGGGTATTTTTGTAAACACAAGCACCAGAACCTTCACATTATTAGAGCTTAAAGCTTGACACACCCTGTCCAGGTCAGGAGAAGCCTTTCTCACTCAGTTCATCACCTGAGGTCTGAATGAAGCAGGTGAACTCTGAACTTCCTCTGGACCGGAGCGGAGCCACCACAGGCTGCAGCCTTTAGGTTTAACTACAGGATTATTTAATCTGTGGTTTATATGGTTGATCTGTTAGGAGGACAGAGTGAGTTCATTTCCAAAGGCCCTGTTCCCTCTTCCTGTCAGATGTTACTGTCTTCGCTGAAGTCTTTGCTTCTCGCTCGGTCAGAATCGCAGATATTCGTCACTATGGAAGGAAAGGTGTGGCAGATTAAATATTAAATAGGCTCTGAAGTATTGAGCTGTGCCGAGATCCCTGTGGTCTGTCAGACTGCAGTAAGGGACCATGAGTGAGACTTTTCAGCAGCAGAGGGTCGAACCTTAAAGTGTGAATAAATCTGATGAAGCAGAGTTTTACGATCTCTCTGAGTTAAGTTAATGACAGTCCAGCTAGATGCTGCCATGTTAATCCACATCAGTCCTCTCCAGATTATATTCACTGTAGATATTAATGTTAATATTAGATGGTTGTATTGATTAATCATCCATAGTAACTATCTTTACAGCCATACAGACCCTTTGAAAATGAGATGCTACATCTCAAGGGGCTTACCTTTAATTAATTTATATTCAACAAATATGGTGCAATATAAATAAAGATTGATTGATTGGATCTATATTCAGCAGAGACAGATGTGATTTTAGTCCTTGTGTCTCTGTCTGGATGGATCCATCTCTGGATGTTTGTATGTGTATATATAAATAAATGTATTCTATGTATTTGTATCTATGGATATCTGTGTATCGATAAATGAAGAGTTTGTCTTCAGCCTGTGTGAGAAAACGCTGTGATGAACTGGAGCTGTACAGATAAAGACTGACTGAGTCTGAAAACATGGACTGATGAATAAAAATCCTTTAAATTAATATTATAATAATGACAGAGGAGACGTGAGCTCCTCCTCTTCTTCAGTCTTAATTAACCCGTCGTCTGTGTGTACAGTCTCATCCTCCGCCCGTCCTCCTGTCCATCCGTCCGTCTGTCGTCAGCCTGATTCACTGGTGTTAATTATTGATCGTATGAATAAAGTGTGAATGTGTGAAAATATCCAGTTTCAGAGCGACACTCGATCTCAGCAGACGGCGTGCTCGTCGCCTGCTGTCACCAAACACGTTCAGTCCCTGATGGCGAACGGCGAGTCCTCGCAGGTTCACGCCGCCGCCGCTCTGAGGTCAGAAACAGCCTGGAGTCAAACTCAGGATGGTCTCTGAAAGAGTCCTGATCCAAGTTCTACTGTGAAGATGGTGCATCTGCAGTTTAATTCTGAAGCTGCAGCACTTTTAGCACCTTAAAACAGAAAATACAAACAAGGCTTGAGAAAATCAACACAGAAGAGAGTATAAATGTTAAAAATGAAATGTTTAAGCTTTGGTAAAATATCTGTTTCCATGTTTATGATCAAATATGCTCCTAAAATAAGAGTTTCTGCTTCATTTATTCAGTTAAAAACCCGCATGTGTCCGTAGGGCCGGGAAAAATATCAAGTCCTGAGATATACTGATGAATTAACAACGGATATTAGATTAAAAAAAATGACAGTTATTTAGACAAAATTCATCTGAGGTTTGACGTTAATCAGGAGTGTAAATGGTGCAGTGATGGTTTTTAGTCATTCAGGTTCGGTCTGAAGCTCATGTCCTGACTCTGCAGTTTCCTTCAGCGTCTACAGTCCTGTCCAATCAAAGAGAGCTCATTATTATTGATTATTTTTTATAATTAAAATAACTGTTCAGGTCGAGATCATGGCTGAGGAGCACAACCACTGAATGGAGTTGGTTACTGGTTGATTAGTATATTCATGTTTTGGTTTACTTGTTTATTGTTTATTTATTGGTTTATTGTTTTTTTTAGTTTATTTATTGGTTTGTTCATTGGTTTAATTATTTTCTGGTTGGTTTGTCAGTGCTTTCATACAGAGAGGAGGTCAAAGGGCTTTAACGCACCCGCTGGTGTGTTTCAGAATAATTATAAATAATTCTAATTTTAATAATAATTAAAGCTCAGATATTATCTCCTGCGGTGTTTTTTGACCATAATGAGGAGACGCAGCGCTCTCTCTGCTCTGACTGTCCTCTCCTCTGCTGTGCAGCATCCCTGCTGTTGCCATGGTGACATGTTCTGAACATGTTAGAGGTGTCAGCCAATCAGAACCCAGATCTGATGGCTGCAGGGACACGGGCCAGAGGGACTGATCCACGTCTTCAGTGTGAACGTTGGTTTAAAACTTTATTGACAAAGATGCAGGAGAGCGGGTGGACATCCACACCAAACTGACCTTAACCTGAGGTTGACCCTCTGAGGGCGTTCATGCTGCTCCAGCACCGTCTGACAGATTATATCCTTCAACATGGACGGGCTTACCCTCAGGTAAAAACTTTATTAACAAACCTAAAGGGCAGCAGGTGGACAAACAAAACAAACCAAGCTCACGTTTAAACCTTCGAGTAAAAACTGGGCTTCCTGCAGGTCCATAAAATATCTTAAAGATGTTTCTGAATTTTAATTTTTAATTCTACGATCTTAGAAAGTCCCTTTTTAACTCTGAAGATTTAGATGCTTCATTGACTCCACACTTTGTGTTTTATATCTTTTTTCTTATTTAACTGATGACAGAAAATAACAGGAATGATTGGCTGGTGAATCAGATCAGATCAGCACGGTGCAGAAATCAGGGATGCAGGATATTATCAGTGTATCAGTATCAGCTGATATTTACAGCCCATATATCCACCATTATATTAGAAAAACACACAAATGAACCATATCACTTCACCTCATCATCGCTGGATGGTTTTACTTTTTAAAGCCTTAAATGTTTTTCTTGTCTGAAGTCTGTTCGTCACACAAACACTCACAATGAAGCAAAAGGTAAATACTCTGTTCTTGACCAAAAATATCAGTATCAGTATTAGCAGAAATATATTTGGATCCCTAGTAAATATGAAAATGTCTGCTTATAATTCCCACAAATATTTTATATTTTTGCTTCAAGTTTTAGGAGTTTTTATGCATATCAATCTTAAACTGAGAGATTAAGCTCCTACAGTAGGGCTGGTTTTCTGTCAGCAGGTAAATAAATCAGTTTTACCTTTGAACCTTGATTTTACCGTTACTGTCAAAAACACATTTTGTATATGACATAGGTGTGATCTAAAAAGAAGTACTTTTAGTTATTTTAATCAAAATTGGCCGAAGTAAGTTTTGAAATATCTGTATAATATTGGTGAAAAATCCAATGTCATGAATCCTGAGCATTTGGGTCTTAAATTTTCATTTATTGTGTCTTAAAAGGTCTTAAATTTCTTTTTTAAAAAACTGCAGCAACGCTGGAGACTGATGGAGGATTTTTATTTTACAGGGCTGGGAAAACACGAGCATTAAAAACTACAGAAAGGACATTAACCACAATAAACCACATTTAAATAATTAAAGTTTACCAAAGTGCTGCACCGTGACTACCAAGCAGGAAATAAAATACAATAAGATAAATGAATAAAAACTGACAATAAAAGCACTTTAGTCTTCAAAGATCAGAGGGTTGCAGGTTTTAGGCTCTGCTGTCACAGGTCGATGTGTCCTTGGGCAAACACTCAGAGCCTGAGCAGGTGTGACCTGTTGAAGAGCTCTGAAGTCCGTTAGGTTGACACGTGTCCTCTGTCTGTTTCAGCGGTCATGGCTCTCCGTCTGCGGCGCCCTCGGGTCAGAAAGCCAAGTCCAGTGCCAAAGCGCTCTACGGTGAGTCCAGACGTCCGTCTGTCCCTCTGCTCTGAGGTCTGACACTGAGCTCCTCCTGATGTTTAATGTGCTCAAAACTTTAAGAAAGAACATGTCACGGTTTGTCTGTTCAGAGCTTTTGTTCCTGGATTCAGACATAAACCCTCATCAGCAAAATTTATCACGGCATCGTCTCTGATCCTTTGTTATTCAGTCAGAACATGAACTTTGACCTCCCTCATGTGGCGTGACTGTGTTCTTGTTAGAGGAGGCAGAAATGTATTTCCTGTTTTATTTTGTTAATTCCTGTCTCCAGGTTTAGAGATGTGCTTCCTGTTTTACTTTGTTAATTCCTGTCTCCAGGTTTAGAGATGTGCTTCCTGTTTTACTTTGTTAATTCCTGTCTCCAGGTTTAGAGATGTGCTTCCTGTTTTACTTTGTTAATTCCTGTCTCCAGGTTTAGAGATGTGCTTCCTGTTTTACTTTCTTAATTCCTGTCTCCAGGTTAATAGGTGTGCTTCCTGTTTTACTTTGTTAATTCCTATCTCCAGGGTCAGAGGAGATGTACTTCCTGCGCTCATCGTCCAAACATAAAAAGAAGAGTGGCAGTGAGACTCTGAGTGCTGTGGTTTTGTTTGTTTTCTCAGATTTTGATTTAAAAGCTTTTATTGAAAGGATAAAACATGTTATTTCAGAGTGAATCCACGCCTGCTCTGGAGATCATCGTGAATGCATTGAACAAAAAACTGTGGAAGGTCATTGATTTCTGGTTTAAAGAAACTCTTTTGTAGTTTTACTTTGTAAATTTCTGAGCTAAATGGTTTTAAAATGGATTTTAAAGTGTAAACTTGTTTGACAGAAGGGCAGATTAGAAAATCAACAAGAATAAGAGCTGTGAATTATAAATAAATTCTTTATTTCCAAAGTTTGGATCTAGAATGGGACTTCAGTATCATTTCTCCGTCTGAATCCTTTAAACCATTTTTAACATTAAAAGGCTTTTTAGGGAGAATTTTTTTCCTTTCAGTCCAAAGCGACCCTGTCTGTGTTTGTGTGCTGGTTTTGTTTTCTGTCTCACTCTAACAGATTATTATTATCATTATTATTATCATTATTATTATTATTATTATTATTATTATTATCAATATTACTGTTATTATTTTTATTATTATTGTTATCATTATTATTATTATTATTTATTTTGAGCTTTATTTCTGGATTTACCGATGAATCACGTCATCTGCACAGAAACATTCTGAGACTCAAAACGTGGAGAAAAAGAAAACCATGCATGAACCCGGAGCATAAAGGGGTTATTATAAATAAAGCTGCACATGAAGATCTAATCACCATGGCGTCCTCCGTAGGACACGTTAGCGTCTCCGTGGACAGATGGAGTCTCAGAGTTTTGGCCCACAGCTTCAGTAAGTTTAGAAAAAACAAATTCAACATTTTTACCCCAAAATGACCTCAAAATGACCTCAAAATGACCTTTGAGTCACCCTGAGCCGTCCTGACCTGTCCATCTCACCTGGAACATGACGTCACACGTGTGGCCACATCATTAGGAACAGATCTGTGGATACATTCAGCCCAGACTGATTTTGAACATTGAACAACAATGTTTGGACTAAAAATGAAAATCAGTAAAAAAAAAAAAAAAAAAAAAACAATAAAAAAAACTCAATTTCATTTGAATTTTCATTTCATTTGTGTTTTAATTTGTGTTTTTAAGAGATGCACCTTTGAATCTGGACCATCGTTAAATAATGTGTCAGGATTCAGTCATTAAATAGCTCGTCTGTCCCCACACACTGACCTCACGTGGACCTCAAAGTTTAACAATCTGCTGGAGAACGATGCTTGTCCTAAAGGTCAGAGGTCAGCTGTTAGAAAACTTGAAATATTTTTACGGTTAAATCTGAAAACAATTTGTCGGCATCATAAAGTCTGACACTTAAAGAAGAAACAACACAGCTTAATTAATTTATTTATTTATAAAACACAAGTTGAAGTGTTTTCTCGGATCCCCTGAGTTGGTGCATCTCAACTGTTTTTAGTGTTTTTGGTGTTTTTAGTGTTTTTTGACTTTTACCCTCTGAACTTCCTCGACTTCTCTCAGTGTGACACAAAATCCAAAAATCATGTTTTTAGTCCATCCAGTAAGTTTTTATCTCTTATTTTAACTCAAATTTATTGAGTTTTAAAAAAGCTGTCAAACAATATGTATAAAAATATAATATATATCTATTAAATTTAATAATTAATGATTTCTGAATAAAAAGGGAAAAGTACAATATAAATTAGTCATAAATCTGGATTTATGAATTAATGAAGTTGTTCCAGATTCTGTCCTCTTAAATAAAAACTTCCTGTTTGGACAAAGTTTACAAACTTTTTTTTTTCTTTTTGCTGTTTTATTAAAATCTGTTTTTTTCTGTTTCTTCCAGAAAAAAGGAAAAATTACACCAAAACGAGCATCAACAGCCTAACCAACACGTCGCAGTATCTCGTTGAGGTGAGACACCATCAGTGCTATTTTCAGGATAATTATCCCGTCTTTATTAATTTTATTGACTTTAGAACAGATGTGTAATATAGAATAAAGAAGTTTTTATGACACAATTTTACATTATTTCCCAAAATAGTCCATTTTGTTGCTGAAAAGCCATTTTGTGTTTTTCTGTTCCTTTGAAAATCTGATTTTTGTCCTGTTTGATGCCTTGACAGCTGTAAATATCGTTTATTAAATGTTTTACGGTCGTTAAGATGTTAGAAACTTAAATATGTTTTTACTGCTCTTGCTTTAATGTCAACATTTTCTGATATTTTGTTGATTAATTTTTTTTTTAAATGGACCAAATCTTTTTAAAACGTCTTTCATTACATGAGACAGTTTTTTTTGTGTGTGTTCATTTACTTCCTAAATTAGTCAGGGTGTCCCACAGGGCTCTGTTCTTGGCCCCTGGGTCTTTGCTAATTTACATTCTCTTAACAGTTTTAATAAATTATACTGTAAATGTATAAAACTTAATAATTTTATTTTTTCAACAACCTAATATTTAACAAATAATCATTATGACTGTTGGAAAAATAAATCTCACTGCTTAAGTTTAACATCATGCAGGATGTTTAGCTTTTAACTTTTAGGATAATCAAGTTAAATCAAACTAACTCAGTGAATCTGGATATTTTTAATTTCTTTATACTATGATATAGTATTATTCTAAATAATATAACCTAATAACTTTTTAAACCACGTCCTGTGGTGTTTTATATGTCCGTCTTTTGTCATTTTCAGCACCTGATGACGTTCGTGTTGGACCGTAAGGACGGGATGATCACGGTGGACGATGGGATCAGACGTCTCCGCCTGCTGGACGCTAAAGGGAAGGTGTGGACTCAGGAGATGTTGCTGCAGGTGGAGGAGAAGACGGTCAGCCTCATCGACCAGGAGACCAAGGTCACTCTCTTTTTGTCTCCAGTAATAATCCAGTGACCTTAAATCTGAAATATTGAAACTTAAATTCAGGATCATGTAAATGTTGTTCCTGTGTTTTCAGAACGAGCTGGAGAATTTCCCCATCCCTACGATCCAGCACTGTCAGGCCGTCATGAACACCTGCAGCTACGACTCCATCTTGGCGTTGGTGTGCAAAGACTCGGGTCAGACCAAACCAGACCTCCACCTCTTCCAGTGTGACGACATTAAGGTAAACCAACTCTGATTGGTCCCCTCACATTGACATAGGCAGATATAAATGTCCGTGGGCCGGGAACAGAGCCCTGTGGTACACCCCTACTGTTCAATGAGGTGAATAA
Organism: Cetoscarus ocellatus; assembly: GCA_037902135.1. Lineage (NCBI taxonomy): Eukaryota > Metazoa > Chordata > Actinopteri > Labriformes > Labridae > Cetoscarus > Cetoscarus ocellatus. The sequence goes on along the minus strand of JBAMNC010001613.1, from coordinate 48,239 downwards.
ACTCTAAACACTGACTCGATTAAGCCTCTGACAGGATTTCATCCATTATAATGCCATGAAGGGGTCCTTAAATAAGAGACATAAAATATTTGAATATAAAGATGTTTATGCTTCTTAGTTATCATGGTGATAAAAGTCAAAGACTCCTGATATACGGATGAATTAAACCGAACTTTATTAATCCCTTGGAAATCTTCTTCAGGGAAATTAAGATTCCAGCAGCATTTTATGGCAGCACAGGCTTAAAAAAGCACAAATGTATCAGAAAAGTAAAAAAAAATTGCAAATTTAAATATCAATAAATATAAATAAAAAATAATATGGCTACTGGCTACTGCTCCTTCCTGTCCTCTGTCGTCCTGTTACTCCTCCTCCTCCTCTGAGTCAGTCTTGTTTTTGATATAAATGAGGCATATCTTCACTTTCTAAAGCTTGTGATTAAAATATATTGACTGAGATGCAGTGATTATTATAAATGTCTGTGGGCCGAGAATAAAGCCCTGTGGTACACCCCCACTACACAAACTGAAGCCGAACCTAAAAACACATGGCAGCACTTCCTGATAGAGATTTAAGGATGTTTATGTGTTAATTCAGTGTAAATGTGTTTTCCTGCATTTTCTAGAGGATTAATTTCCATCCAAATCAATCAGATCATAAAAATGATAATTTGTTACAGGCTCACATTAAATGAACAAATATAATACTTCATTTTCCAGGGTATCAAACTTTTTCAAAACTTGACTTTAATGTGGATTTTTCTGGATTATGTTGTGTGGTATTGATGTGTTTATCGGTTCATTTCAGGCGAATCTGATCCATGCCGACATCGAAAGTGCCATGAGCGACGCCAAAGGAGGCAAAGTAAAGAAACGACCGGAGGCTCTGAAGTAAGGACCAATCAGCTCTCACACCTGGAGGGCTCGTTATCACGCTGGCAGCTGATTGGCTCTCCTTTGTCTCTGTTTACAGGATGATTTTAAAGAGCGACGGGATCATCCCCCCTCCCCCTGCTGCTCCCGCCCCTGAACCCCCCGCATTGGCCAATCAGATGGACGTGAAGAGTCGAGCCGCCGCCTGGTCGGCCTGGACAAATGAGCAGCAAGACTGTGAGTGATGTCATAATGATGGTCATTCAGGTCAGTGTCAGAGGTCATGGGATCATTTGAACCCTTGGTGCTCAACGTGGGGTTCAGGCCCCTTCCAGGCCGAGACTGTTTTTAATCCTTAAAGGTTTCAAATGGAAGTTTATTCAGCACAGACATGTGTCTGATCATCATCATCATCATTATTATTATTATTATTATTATTATTATTATTATTTGTGTTCTTTTGTGGGGCTATGGTAAAAATGTTTGGATCATAAACCTCAAAGTAAATGAAGAGATTTAACGAAGACGTTCACGTTCACGGCTGCTTCACATATTCAGAGAATATGGAGCACATTGTATTCCTCTGTTTTTAAAAGTGCTTCACAAATAAAGTTATTTTTTATTATTATTATTATTATTATTATTATTATCATTATTACTTGTTTTTGTATTATTATTTTTATTGTTATATCATCAGTGGAGCAAACAGGTTTACATATATAACCCCTCCCCTTGATTTAATAATTATATTAACTTTATTCATTCAGCACCTTTAACAGACAAAACAAAGGCAGAAAAAGGCAAGACTCTGGAGACGATAAACTCAGGTCAAACAGAGACCAAAAGACTCAAAGGAAAAGGCACAGAGGGTCATAGAAAATAAAGCAACAAAAGGAAAGAAAATGGTGAACTGGGGAGCTGGAAACAGCTGAAGTACTTTAGGAATACACTAAATTAGTACAGCTTATTATGTCAACACATATATATGAAGAACATCAGTGGAGAAGGTATTTTGTTTTATATATAATGATAAGGAGATCATAAGACAATAAATAGATAAGAGATTTAGAGATACATAGATAAATTGACACCAGTTGAAAGTTGACGACATCACATCAGGCAGATGGAAAAGAAGAAGGTGGATAGAGGCCGGATAAGAGAGAAAAAATCAATAAATACCTAAAATAAAATAGGATAAAAATAATAAATAAATCTCAGTGTCTTAGCACTGCTGGCCACGTACACAGGATTTCCCTTCAGAGCTGTTTTATGTTTGTTTGTATATCTTATATTAAATATCTTCTTTCTCTGACTAACCTCAATAACTCTCATATTTTTTGGACTGAATGTTGAGTCTTGAAGCTCAAACTGCTGCTGTTGTTTCCTTCTGTCGTTGATTACTGGTTGATTTCGGTCCTCAGATGAGAAGCAGAGGCAGCTGTCTCTGGAGGACGTCCCGGTGGAGATGACGGCGGCTCGCGTGGACCGAGATGTGGTGAGTAAAATCAGACCGTCCTCCACGTTTGAGAGCAGCTGGTGGGGGTTAAACCCGGGGTCACTCCAGGTCACGGCACAATAGAAACGAGACGTAAGCTGATTGAAGATTTTTATTTGGATGTAATCAGAGCCGGGAGCTCGCGGGGAAAATCCCGTTACATAACCACGACGGTTCAAATATGAGCGGCGTGGGAAAGAGTGACCTCTGACCTGTTTGTTCAAGTTTAATCGTTGAAGTCTGCAGATTCGACGGCAGAGATTTAGACATCACTCAGAGCAGAAAAACCTTTAAACGTGCTCCAAAACTGATCTGATCCTCCACAGCAAATCCTCAACCACCTCCTGGACGACATCGAGTTCTTCGTCACCACACTGCAGAAGGCCGCCGAGGCGTTCCAGGAGCTCGCCAAGAGGAAGAAGGCCAAGAAGGGGAAGAAGAGAGGGCCCGGAGGTGAGACCAGAGGGGCTCGGCTTCAGGGCCACTTTATTACTCCAGTTCATAATCATTATAGCTGTTAATGTTGATATTAACATGATCTTTCTATCCATGGTTGATACATCTATAGTAACTATCTCTAGCTCCACATGGACATGAGATCCCTCCTGAAAATGAGGTGTCACATCTCAAGAGGTCTACCATTAATACATTTATACTTAACGGAGACAAATATGGTAGGGATGCACTTGTGGTCTGGGCACTCATGAGTTCGTCACTACCATAAATTCTTACTTCCAGTAAGACTTTTATTGATTATACTTCTATAAATTTTTCACCACAACCACACAGGCATGAGGATCCTCCTCTAATAAATTTGTTTTCAGCAGAAACAAATTTGACGACGACAGGTCTATGATTGGTCCATTGATCTGTCACTAGCTTTAGTTCTTACTTTAGTCCACTTGTCTCCACTTACCTCCCTCCCTTTGCCCACACACCCAACACAGCATGGTGTGGATTTGCTGTTCATCATGAGACTGGGGTCCACATTCAAGATTTCCTGCTGCTTAACAGAAGGTTTTTTCTTGCCGCCATGATGGAGGGATTCATGATTGGCTATATGGATTCATTTGGGTGTTGGATGTATATATTTGTATATATATGTATATGTGTATTTTTATATGTATATATGTATCTATGCATATATGTGTATCCATAATATGAAGAGCTTTGTGCCCTATTGTAAAGTGTCTTGAGACAACACTTGTTATGAATTGGCGCTATACAAATAAAGATTGATTGATTGATTGATTGATTACCCCCGCCAAGGAGCTTATGTTTTCGCCAGCGTTTGTTTGTTTGTTTGTTATCAAGATTCCTCAAAAACTACTGGACAGATGTTGCTGAAATGTTCAGGAGGTGTTGGTAATGGCCTGACTTAGAAATGATTAGATTTTGGTGGTGATCCAGATAACCTCCACTATTGAACGATGGTTTTTGCTCAATAACTGTCTAACTAATAATGATATCAACATGATTCTGAGTGCTCGGTGTGGGTTTTCAGGGTCATGAATCATATTATGATGTTAACGTTATCATGAACTGTTGCTTATAGATGTAACGGACCTATGTGAGCTACCTTGGTGGAGGCTTGAGCTCTCAGAGTGCTCTCTAGTTTATATGCTTATACTTTCTTTTTAACAGACAAGTAAGGTTTTTTGGCTCATATCTTTACATGTTTCGACGGAGCTCTTCTGCCTTCATCAGAAAAAAGACACGTCACACTACCATCTGATGACACTTCTGACGAAGGCGGAAGGGCTCCGTTGAAACATGTAAAGGTATGAGCCAAAAAACCGTACTTGTCTTTTAAAAAGAAGTATAAGCATATTATCTACAGAGACATAATGAATTTTCCCGGACTGCTTTCTTGTTTATTTTACTCTCTCGGTTATGGAAAGAGACTCTCTTTCAGCAGTAATAAAAAAGCAGAATGTCTGAAGGTCTGCATGCAGCTTTTATTAAAAACAGTTGATTCCCTGGTATTGAGGACGAAGACTCAATTTTCTGTTGCTTTGGTATCAAACACCCATCAGTGTTCTTTCATTTTAACTTGAATTATATCACATTTTTTTCTTCTAGTTTGGTGACAATCATTTATTTATTGACTGAGTAAACATCCATTTTTATATATACTGTATTACCATTTTAAGCCCATGTTGCTCAGTTTAAGAGAACAAAATATAATCCTGATTATCTACTTTATAGACTTCATTAAATCCTCAAACAAAGAGAGAAAAATGTGGTTTATTCAACCAAAAACCAGAAGGTAGTTAGGGTTAAACTGAGGTAATTAAAACATAAACTTGTCAGCCTGTTTTAACTTTTTAAATGTTGATTGGAGTCACCAGCGCGTCTTTAATTAAGGTTAAATATGAAGACGTCCTCTGATGGGCTGTCATTCTGCTTTTGTCCACCAGAGGGCGTCCTGACTCTGCGCTCCAAACCTCCTGCAGAAGAAGAATTTGTGGACTGTCTGCAGAAATTCAAGCACGCCTTCAACCAACTGGTATGAGCCCCTTACATCCATTTGCATCACCTGATAACAAACAAACACTCAAGCATGACCTTTGACCTGCAGGGCAAACTGAGGGACCACATCCAGAACCCGAGCGCCCATGACCTGCTGCACTTCCTCTTCACTCCTCTGAAACTGGTATGACCTGTAACTCTCCTTGAGTCTAAAGTCTCTGGAGCCGCAGCCTCACCTGTGGCCTCTCGTCGCCCCCTGCAGGTGGTCCAGACGTCGGGCAGCGTGGATCTGGCTCGCAGCGTCGTGGTTCCTCTGCTCACCAGAGACGCCATCGACTTCCTGCACGGCGCGGGGACGCCGGAGGAGAGGCACCTGTGGGTCGCCCTGGGAGACGGGTGGACCAAGAGCAGGTGAGACCTTAGGGGGCGGGGCTTAGCCTCCACAGACGGGACAGCGATGTGAGGCTCTGGCTGTGGTCTGACTCAGCAGCTTAATTTAAAGTGAGTTTGGTAAAGTGACCTTGGAGCAGCCAGAGGTCATCCATCAGAGTAAAGCTGAAGAAAAAAGGAGTCAGACAGTGTTCCTAATGTATCGTCCCCCTGTGACCGTCCCGGCAGGTTGGAGTGGCCGAAGGACCACTACTTCCCCCCGTGCGTGCTGAGGTTCAGGGACGGCTGGGAGCCCCCGCTGCTGCCCCCGGTGACCCCGGTGACCCCGTCCAGGGAGGAGCTGAACCAGCTCGCCGAGAGCCTCGCCAACACTGAGATCCAGAGACACGAGGAGCTGAGGGCGCGGCTGACCCAGGAGGTACGGACGTGAAGGTCACTCTGAGGTCACTGAGAGGCTCACCTGTCTGACCTCTTCTTCTTCTCCCCCTGCAGGCGGCCATGCAGACCTTCCCTCCTGCTGACGGGTATGCCGTTAACTCCGCCTACAAACGCTTACACATCCTGGATCAGGACGCCGCCGTGGCTGCTTTTAAACACGCCGTCAGCCGCCGCGTAGACCGGTAAACCTGCGGGACGCCGTGGAGAACTGGTCCCACACCTGAACTTTACTGACCAATCAGAACGTAGAGGAGGGAGAAAGTCTTATTATTCATTAAATCATCAAATATTGGCTCAAAGGCAGAAATGCAGACAAAACAGATACAAATATATTTGTTACAGTTAAGCGGGGTACACACATAAAGATTATCGGGCTGTTTTTGTCCCGACCAAGGACGGCAAATGCCTGATGATCTTCTGTCTGATAAGATCATCCTATCAGATCATCCTGTGGTGTGAGGTGTTCAGAGTGAATCTGTCCTGATAATCGGCTCCTAATCGGGTCGGGCCGACAGTCGTAAATATTAAACTTGTTCAATATTTACCACCAAAAATCTTCACGTGTGCGGGGAAAGCCGACGACTCCCGAGTCATGACTCAGTGAATTGTGATGTGATTGTAGCCAATCAAGAAGCGAGCTGACTGAGGAACAAGGAAGCAGGCGTAAATATAAACAAGCATGGCCGACCTGAAACAGAAAGTTTGGTGGACCTCAGAAACGGAGGACTAGCTCACGTGTTCACGCTGTCTCCAGGATTTTTCCACAGTCTTTTCTTTTACTTAGTTCCTGTTTTTCCATCAAAAATAGTCCAAAGACCACCGTCATTCCCTCGAGTAGTATGTCCTCTCCCATGTTGCATGTTGTGTTTTCCCGTTGTTGCCATAGACAACGTTTATGGTTGTTGCTATGCTTCTTCTTCGTTTTAGTTCAATAACGTTTGATCACGCGAGATTTCTGTCTTTGAGGACTAGATACGACATCAGTGGTGGGACAGAATGGTTGTGTGTGGTGAGCTGTGTTGAGATTATTGGAGCTCACCACACAGAACGATCCAAACTGTTCAATGTCTGAGTTTTTATCTTCATGTGTGGGCTCTAACAGATAAAACACCTCTTCAGGGTTAGAAAATCCTTATGTGTGTACCCCGCTTTAAAAAAGTGAAAAAATCAACCAAGAAAACTATTTTTTTAAGATCAATCAGGTTATTTTTTTTACATTTATTTGAAAAAGAAAGTAGAAAACGAAGAAATGTGGAGGTATTCTTATATCATTTGATTTGTTTTAATGTAATGTTCCAGTATTTTTCAGTTTCTGGTTGATGTTTTGTACAAACTGAAACCTGTAGTTATAAAGAAATTGACTTTAGTGTTTCACTTTATATGTTTAGTACATTCTAAGGTATCTGAAGTTTTGTTCTTGACTTTAAATTGCAGAAGAAAACAAACTTTTCCACGATATTTAGTTCTTTTAAATGGACTTGAATATTCCTTAAGCTATTGATTTTAATGGTTTCTTAATATGTTTTTCCAATTCATTGATATTTTCATGATTTAACTGATGAATAAGTCTGTAAATCCCTCCTGAAGTCACTTCCTTTCTTGTTTTTTCAACTAAATCCGACATTTGTGTTCATCTTTTAATGATAATTTTGGTGATTTCTACTTTTTAACAAAATCTTCCGAACTGGTCTGAACTGGATGTCTTTAATTTCCTCTTTCTCTGGTTAAACCTCTTCTTCTTGTTTGGTCTGTTTCCACCTCTGAAGCTCTGAAATCTGATTTATCTTCATGAATTTAAGTCTTTTTAACGTCTTTTAACTTCTTGTTCTGAAGTTGGAACACTTCTCCACGGCTTTAACGGTCAGAGGCTTGGAGGCTCCAGAATCCCAGGACTCAGTCATTCGTTTGGTTTTATCACTTTATGAGTTTAAATCATTTTCTGTGTCGCAGTGAAAACCTCCTTCAATTAAATGTCCACATATTTATTCTTAAATTCTAAATAATAACGATGTTGTTGAATTTGTGTTTCAGGAGTTTTGACGCCGACAGCAGAGGCCAACAAACTCTTTTTGCCAAATCGAAGTACGACTTTGTGGCGAGGAACAGCACGGAGCTGTCTGTGCTCAAGGACGAGGTCGTGGAGGTAGAATATGGATCTACTCTGTAATTTAATTTATTAATATTTCAAAACAAGGAGTTGAAATACACGTGTCTTGAAATAAGTTTGAAAAGTGTGATATTTACCCTTGCATTTCCTTTTCTGAATGATTTTTTTTTTCCTAATTTCTGTCAAACTGTCGTCCTGATGTTTGGATGGCGGTGGTTTTAATAGAGAGGACAGAGTTTCTGTTTCAGTCGATTCTTTTGGACTGAAATACTGAATGTTTACCAGAAATTGTCTGAAAAACAGCTGCATGTGTGAATTTATCTTGTAGAACATAAATGCTAATTGGTCAAGTTTTCCCTCTATTATCCACAAAGAGTATTTAGGACAAATAAGGCTGCCGTAAAATCGAGTGTTTAGTAACAAAACGACTGTAATCTGAAGGATTTGACTGAATTAAAGCAGTTTTTTTTCATCCTTTTGGTGTTAATAAAAATAACATCCTTTCATTTACTTTATCAAACAGGAACGTTTTAAAACAAAAAAGAAACATTTATTTTTTAACTCCCGACATGAATTGAGTTCAAACTTCAGATCTAAAGCGCTCCTAAACCCTGAACCTGGTCTGTCAGGTTCTGGACGACAGGAAGCAGTGGTGGAAGGTCCGTAACGGCTGCGGGGCGGCGGGATACGTGCCAAACAACATCCTGGAGATCACCAAGGCCGTGGACATGACGGGCCGAGGAGAGCCCATCTACAGCCACACCATACAGGTAAACACAGGTGAACACAGGTGAACACAGGCAGCACAGGTGAACACAGGTACACACAGGTGAACACAGGCAGCACAGGTGAACACAGGTGAACACAGGCAGCACAGGTGAACACAGATGAACACAGGCAGCACAGGTGAACACAGATAGACACAGGTGAACACAGGCAGCACAGGTGAACACAGGCAGCACAGGTGAACACAGGCAGCACAGGTGAACACAGGTGAACACAGGCAGCACAGGTGAACACAGGCAGCACAGGTGAACACGGGAAGAACAGTTGAACACAGGTAAACACAGGCAGCACAGGTGAACGCAGGCAGCACAGGTAAACACAGGCAGCACAGGTGAACACAGGCAGTACAGGTGAACACAGGTGAACACAGGTGAACACAGGCGACACAGGTGAACACAGGTGAACACAGGCAGCACAGGTAAACACAGGCAGCACAGGTGAACACAGGCAGCACAGGTGAACACAGGCAGCAAAGGTGAATACAGGTGAACACAGGCAGCAAAGGTGAACACAGGTGAACACAGGCAGCACAGGTGAACACAGGTACACACAGGTGAACACAGGCAGCACAGGTAAACACAGGTGAACACAGGCAGCATAGGTAAACACAGGCAGCACAGGTAAACACAGGCAGCACAAGTGAACACAGGCAGCACAGGTGAACACAGGCAGCACAGGTGAATACAGGCAGCACAGGTGAACACAGGTGAACACAGGCAGCACAGGTGAACACAGGTGAACACAGGTGAACACAGGCAGCACAGGTGAATACAGGCAGAACTGGTGAACACAGGCATCACGGGTATACACAGGTAGCACAGGTGAACACAGGCAGCACAGGTGAATACAGACAGCACAGGTAAACACAGACAGCACAGGTGAACACAGGCAGCACAGGTGAATACAGGCAGCACAGGTTAACACAGGCATCAGAGGTAAAGACAGTCTCAGGTGAATGTTGATACCCTCTGTCTCTGGTTTGTTTTTTAACCCTTCATCGTCTCATCTCCTCTTCATCTTTGTCTCTGACGCCGAAGCTCATGATGCCAAAGAAAGAGTTTGAGTTGTTTAAGGTACGCTCAGGTGTGCTGTGACCTTTGCTCTGTAGTTTATTATCTGCTGTGACCTCTCTTAAAGAAACAGTCCCACATTTAACCCCAAATTTTCACCTGTGTGAAATGTCAGTCTGTTTCTTTAAATGATTCTCTCCAGTATAATGCTTGTTAGACGAGGCCCTCGTGTGTTAATTAGCTCTGTAGTTCAGACTGCAGGTCTGTAGTTCAGGCTGTAGGTCTGTAGTTCAGTCTGTAGTTCAGGCTGTAGGTCTGTAGTTCAGGCTTTAGGTTTGTAGTTCAGACTGTAGGTCTGTAGTTCAAGCTGTAGGTCTGTAGTTCAGGCTGTTGCTCTGTAGTTCAGGCTGCAGGTCTGTAGTTCAGGCTGTTGGTCTGTAGTTCAGGCTGTAGGTCTTTTGTTCAGGCTGTTGGTCTGTAGTTCAGGCTTTAGGTTTGTAGTTCAGACTGTAGTTTAGGCTGTAGGTCTGTAGTTCAGGCTGTAGTTCAGGCTGTAGGTCTGTAGTTCAGTCTGTAGTTCAGGCTGTTGGTCTGTAGTTCAGTCTGTAGTTCAGGCTGTAGGTCTGTAGTTCAGTCTGTAGTTCAGGCTGTAGGTCTGTAGTTCAGTCGGTAGTCCAGGCTGTAGGTCTGTAGTTCAGTCTGTAGTTCAGGCTGTTGGTCTGTAGTTCAGTCTGTAGTCCAGGCTGTAGGTCTGTAGTTCAGTTGGTAGTCCAGGTTGTAGGTCTTAAGTTCAGTCTGTAGTTCAGGCTGTAGGTCTGCAGTTCAGTCGGTAGTCCAGGCTGTAGGTCTGCAGTTCAGTTGGTAGTCCAGGCTGTATGTCTGTAGTTCAGTCGGTAGTCCAGGCTGTAGGTCTGTAGTTCAGGCTGTAGGTCTGTGGTGTCCTGCTGTGAGTTTGCCGTGCTGTCAGTCAAACATTGTCTTTTTGGTCTCACCTCCTCCATGTTTTCTGTTTTTTTGTTTCATTCATGTTTTCAGCAATTACTGGGAGAGTTGAACGAGGTAAAGGCACTGGTCCAGATGTTTAGGCTGAGTGTGGATGTTAGGCTGCTGATGTTTGGCAACACGTCCCAAAAAAACAAAAATATAATTTTATCTTGATAATTTCTATATTAATTTATCTCTGATTTGCTGTAAAGTGACTAAAACCAACCACTGCCTCTTCAGAAGCAGACGTCTAGGACAGACTTCATCCCCGCTAAATCTCCGGTCGTGACCCCGATGCCTCCAGCTCCCACGCCGCCCCCTCCGGGCCCCACCAGGCTCCCCACGCCGCCGCTGCCTCCTCCAACTGCCAAGGCCCCCAAGATGGCCGCCAGTAATAACAACACGGTGAGCCGGCAGAACAGCAACACGTCGAGCGACAACGGGAGCGTCGCAATGAGAGAGAACGGCACGAGGCCCGCCAACGCCAACCGTGAGTCTGCCGCGAAACAGAGTGAGAGCTCATTAGGGACGGGTGTACCTAATGAAGTGGCCGGTTATAGTTTATAATTGATTTACTTTTGTTTGCACAGTTATTAAACAGTTATAAACATATAAACTCTGATGTTACACTGATGATGAATTCATTGAAGAAGATATTTTAAAAGCAGGATTTACTCTTTCACAGTAAATCTTTAATAAAAATGAGGATGAAACACTTTTTGAATATTAAATATGATTTCTGTCATGCAGGCAGGAAGTCCAACATGGAGGAGGTCCAGGACGAGCTCATGCACCGGCTGACTCTGGGCCGCAGCGCTCAGAAGAAGTTCGCCGTCCCGTCTCGCAGCGTCAGCACGCCGGCGGTCAGCATCACGTACGACTCCACGCCGGACCACGTCAGGGCGTGGCTGGAGGCCAAAGGCTTCAGCCCCGTGTGAGCTTCAGCCCCTTCAGGTTCAAGTCTTTGAAAAGGTTTAGAATTTAAAATGAATTTTAAAAGTGTTTTCGTCTGTGTGCAGCACCATCACGAGCCTGGGCGTCCTGACCGGCGCTCAGCTCTTCTCTCTGAACAAAGAGGAGCTGAAGACCGTCTGTCCTGACGACGGCGCCCGCGTCTTCAGCCAGGTCACCGTCCAGAAGGCCGCACTGGAGGTGGGTCAAAGGTCAAACGTGATGTCAACGATGGCACAAAAACTCCCGATGTGCCGACATCATGACATCAAGTTTGAGACGTTACGCTAGAGCAGAATATTTAGGAGACACAGACATTATGAATCAATTAAAAATATTCATCTGATAAATGATCAGTAAACCTTAAAATCTAAGAGAACAAACTTTTAGGATTTAAATCAAGGATTTTAAAATTTTAACACTTTTAGTTTTTGGAGCTCTGCTTTTGAAAATCTACATCATGATCGTAGGGTTGTCCAAATGTGAGAGCTCTCCTCAGGAACTTTTAAAGGAATCAGAAACAGTTATTAAATAACAATAATGTGACACTTTAAGCAGGTAAATCAGGGGTGGGTAACTGGTGGCCCGGGGACCTCATGTGGCCCTCTGCCTCACTGACAGCAGGTCACCTGCATAATTTGAGGCATAAAGATAAAAAATCTGCCGTGATGTATTTTAGTCTGATCTTCCTCTACAACACTGTGTTCAGAAATGGTCTTTAAAAACTGTTTCAGTTTATTATTTACAGATTTTTTTTTATCTGTGATGGTTTCTATGGGGGTCTATGATGAAAAATTAATAATGCATTTGGGACAAAAGTAAATCAAATGAATTTAAATCACTAAAGAATATTTTTATGTCTGCTTCCTCAGCCAAGTTACTTTTATTTTATTATGAAGGGGACCTACTGGTCAAATAATGTAAAATAAATAAAGTATTTATTAGTTTATTAGATTGAAAAATTACTCTTTAAATAGCTTTATTTTAAAGTTTAGCTTATCAAAGCAAGCTTTTCTCATTGTATAAACTCTAATGAAAATTAGATTTTTATAGTTTTCCTACATTTCCTGTATTTTGATGGTTTCATTTTAAAGGATAAATTCGGTTTTTTGACGCCTGGACCTTATTTTTAGGATTAAATACGCTCGTAGACTCACCCAGACAACTTTGGCGGAGCTCGGAGCCGTTTTCGAGCAATTTAGATCCATCCAACGGCATTTTTCCTCATGCCATAGTAGCAGACGGGGCCAGAAATCAAATCCCCTAAATTAGACATTATCTGCTGCAAAACTCACTCATTTCAGCTACATTTTATAAATGAATGGCCAGTGTTATCACCATGTCAGCTCAACTTTGTTGTTATGGTCATCCGGGGCTTTACAAGGATGGGTAACTTTTGGTGACGTCACAGACAAGAACATGAGTAGAGCCGCTGTTGTTGCTAGGCTACACGGCTACACGGCTATTTTTGTGCAACATGGCGGAATATTTATCCGATGTAGAAGTGTCTGACGACGACTTTGAGTATAATGGATGCCCATATCGTTTTGAGCCAGAATATACCGACGAGGAGCTATTTGAAAGGAGGATGCAGAGGGAAAGAGCCGAACAGCTGGCCAGAGAACAAGCAACCACTGCACGTCCACGAATGGGGGCTAACTGGTGGTGTTGTTGTGGACATTGCACGGCAAACACAACAGAGGAGGAGTGCCTTTGCTGCTCGGAGTGGGACTTGAGACCAGAGGAAACACGTATTGATGCCCCCCAAAATACGATTTCTGGCCCCGTCTGCTACTATGGCATGAGAGAAAAACGCCGTTGGATGGATCTAAATTGCTCGAAAACGGCTCCGAGCTCTGCCAAAATTGTCTGGGTGAGTCTTCGAGCGTATTTAATCCTAAAAATAAGGTCCAGGTGTCAAAAAACCGAACTTATCCTTTAAGTCTCCTTTTATTTGTATAAGCGTAGCCTTCTGAAACTGAGGAGACAGAAGAACATACCTGTCATAGATCATGTGGCCCTTGTGGTATTCGAAGTTGTCCGTCCCTGAGATATGCTGCAGCTCAGGTCCAGGTCTTGCTGATCTGTTTTTTTTAGGGTATTTTTGAAGTCTTGTAGAGTTTTTTAAGGTATGTTTAAGTCTGTCCGAATCTTTTAAAGTACTTTTAGAGTATTTTAGAGTAATAAATCTTTTAGAGTCTTTAAGGTATTTGTCAAGTCTTTTAAAGTCCTTTTAAAGTCTTTTAAAGGTTTTTAGGGTATTTTTAAGACTTTAAGTCCTTTTAGAGTCTTTAGAGTATTTTAAAGTCTTTTCGAGTCTTTTAAGGTATTTTGTAAGTCTCCAAGTCTTTAAACTCTTTTAGAGTTTTTTTTTAATGTATTTTCAATTCTTTTCAAGTCCTTTTAGAGTCTTTTAAAGTATTTTAAAGTGCTTTTTAAAGTATTTAAAGTCTTCAGAGTGTTTCTGTGTTAAGCTCTCTGTCCCAAACTCTGGCGAGGTTCTGGTGTGTGGTGTTTATTCCCACCTGCAGGTTTTCTTCTGACGCGTCTCTGATCTTCTGAATCTCTAACCACGTTCACTCAGGTATCGTCTCTGTAGATCAACGCCGTCCTGCTCACCTTCGTTCTGTCGGCCGGGTTAAACTGGGTTTATACTCACATGTTCAGTCTAACTAGTCTGGACCCTAGACTGGGCAGGACACCACTTTTGTCCCCTCTTTGTCCCACAGTGGGACACTCTGGTCCTCATGTTTGAGTCCTGACTTTGACTGGTTTTTGACTCCAGACCATCGAGTCTTGACTTGTTTTCTTGGGTTGGACTTGATAGTTAAGTGGTGACTACCTGGTCTTCACAGAAGGACCGGACTATGGACTTGAGACTCCTGGTGCACACCATTGTCCTCAGAGCTCGGACGTTGAATCTGGAGGTCACATAACACCTCAGTCAGACAGGTTTTGGTTATGATCGGGTTAACTCGAGGAAAAGGAGAGACCTCCCCCCATCATCTTAGTTTTTACGTGTGAATTGATTTTGTCATTTTGATTTGGACTCCCTGAAGCTGTCTTGACCTGTGACCTGTAGATGCTCACTCAGGGCTTTGTGGTGGGTTGTGAGGGGGTTTTGCCTCTGGACTTGAACCTTACTTGACTTTATAGTAGACTTGTTGGGTCAATGCTGGACTTGGACCTTACTTGACTTTATAGTAGACTTGTTGGGTCAATGCTGGACTTGGACTTCACTTGACTTTATAGAAGACTTGTTGGGCTAACTCTGGACTTGGACCTCACTTGACTTTATAGTAGACTTGTTGGGTTAGCTCTGGACTTGGACCTTACTTGACTTTATAGTAGACTTGTTGGGTCAATGCTGGACTTGGACTTCACTTGACTTTATAGAAGACTGGTTGGGCTAACTCTGGACTTGGACTTCACTTGACTTTATAGTAGACTTGTTGGGTTAGCTCTGGACTTGGACCTCACTTGACTTTATAGTAGACTTGTTGGGTCAGTGCTGGACTTGGACCTCACTTGACTTTATAGTAGACTTGTTGGGTCAATGCTGGACTTGGACCTTACTTGACTTTATAGAAGACTTGTTGGGCTAACTCTGGACTTGGACCTTACTTGACTTTATAGTAGACTTGTTGGGTCAATGCTGGACTTGGACTTCACTTGACTTTATAGAAGACTTGTTGGGCTAACTCTGGACTTGGACCTCACTTGACTTTATAGTAGACTTGTTGGGTTAGCTCTGGACTTGGACCTTACTTGACTTTATAGTAGACTTGTTGGGTCAATGCTGGACTTGGACTTCACTTGACTTTATAGAAGACTGGTTGGGCTAACTCTGGACTTGGACTTCACTTGACTTTATAGTAGACTTGTTGGGTTAGCTCTGGACTTGGACCTCACTTGACTTTATAGTAGACTTGTTGGGTCAATGCTGGACTTGGACCTCACTTGACTTTATAGTAGACTTGTTGGGTCAATGCTGGACTTGGACCTTACTTGACTTTATAGTAGACTTGTTGGGTCAATGCTGGACTTGGACCTTACTTGACTTTATAGTAGACTTGTTGGGTTGACTCTGGACCCTCCAGCTTGGACCAGCACCTTACCTTTCTTTACTTCAGCTTCTACTAAAATTGCTGCTCTTGTGATTTGTTCATCTTTAGTCGAGACTTTACAGTCATGACTGGACCTGTTAAACCAAGTCTTTGTCACTCCCCTACCCAGACGGTTCATCTTTTAAATATTTTTAACATTTACTCAAACCTTCCTAAATTCTAGTCTCTGGCCGTCAGAACGAAGCTCAGGACGTTTCATGTGTAGAAGCATTTTAAGGTAGCGCTCATATTCGTCATCCTGCTAAGTCCTCCTTAAACTTCCTGAATGACTCCGCCCCCGACCCTGCCCTGTTTGCCTCTGACCCCGCCCCCGACCTGTAGAGTCCAGGATGTAGATCTTGTGTAGGTTGGAATGAGACTGGATGATACAAACGTGTTCTGTGTTACTTTAGTTATCGAAACATAATCTTAGTTTAATCTGTTAATGAACAGAGACACAATAACTTTAAGGACCTGGTTTGGTTTTTAGTTTACCCCGTTATAATCTGTGACCTTGTTGATGATTGTGTTAGATTTATTTTTAATACTTGGTGTAGAGATAGAGCCCTTAGTTGTCAAACAAAATCCAGTTCAATAAATGAATTTTCTTTGTCTCTGGTGAGTATTTCACTTTAAAATCGTTTAATTTAATATTTGTTTTAAGGGCTTGGTGATATATTTTAATGTAGACATTTAAAACACATAAAGGTGTTTTATTGAGGAGTTTATTTTTGCTTCATGGCAAACATTAGGCCATCGTCAGTTAATAAATCTCTATGCTGAAGACATCACACCCTCCAGTCATTTAATCTTAGCCAGCAGTGATTCTCTGCTCTTATTTTGAAAGTATCTTCCTGTTGTCAGTAGTGAAGCAGAGCAGAGACTTTCTGCTTTTATTTTGAAAGGCTCTTCCTGGTAGTGAAGCAGAGCAGAGATGCTCAGTAGAAGCCCGAGCCGCTCAGTCGCTGTAGAAGCAGAAACAAACTCTGATAATTCTTCACTTTTTGATTTTTGGGGTCTAATTTGTTTTTTGTTTCTGTCTCTCTGTCCCCTCCTCCCTCTGGATCCTCCCCTTGTTTCCTTGCTTCCTTCCGTCCTTCCTCGTCCATCTGGGCGCCTGCAGAGGAGTTCAGGCTCTGAGCTCCAGGAGATCATGAGGCGGCGGCAGGAGAAACTGGCAGCAAGTACCTGCGACTCGGGGGTGGAGTCTTTCGACGAGGGCAGCACCCACTGAGCCTCCTCCTCCTCCTCCTCTTCCTCCTCCTTTACTCTTTGTTTCTCAACCTGTGGCCCGCTGTCTTCTCGCCCTCTTCATCCTCAGGCGGCGGCCACCTACGCCGAGTTCGTGGAGGCCATGCGGCGCAGGCAGGAACTCCTCAGCTCGTCCCCGTAGGAACATTTAAAGAGCGACACCACTGACTGTTAATCCGTCCAATAAACAGGAAGTACTCTGCCATGTTTGCCTGAAGCTCACCTGGACACGCTCGGGGTCCCGGGACTGTTTTTGTAAAAAATGAAGCGGACCGCTCAGTATTACTGTCAGGACAAGGGGCGGGAGGCGAGCTCCAGTTCGTGCCTCGATTCTCAAAGATGGAGGCACTTATCTGACAAAATAAATCAAATAACCGACAAATAAATGTTTAAATATATGGATAATTTTACAAATAATGTCAGGACAGTAGACTCTCACAGATTCTTTCAAAAGCCTTCAATTATTTTATCTCAGAGTTTCAAAAAACTTGACTAAACTTAAGATCATTAAAGAAACTGGATTCAAGAGAAATCTGAAATAAACTAATAATAATTCAATATTTATCTGATCATAAAACTTTAATTATTACAGCTCATTGCCAAGAAAAACAATGACATTCCAGCTTAAACCGACATGCATCCTGCCACCAGGGGGCGCTCTGCAGACCTTAAAACTGTAGAATAAAAGTTTAAACTCTGACGTGAATGTATTAAAACACAAAGGCACAAGCTGGAGCTTCAGTTAATGTTTGTACAGTGAATAAATCAAATGAATGTTGATTAAAATCAAAGGTGATGATTTATATGAGAATAAACTTTAATGTACAATCTAGACTTCAGGCCCAGAGACACCACACTCTTTCTAATTATTTTATTTTATTTTATTTTATTTTATTTTATAGTCACAGCAAAGCTTAATTCCATGAACTAGAGCACATGGACTGATGAAGTAATTAATGCTCCTTCAAAACCCTAGGATAACTTAGTATTAAACATAGTTAATGTACATGATGTGGTTTATAGCTAGAGACTCAATAATAAATATATTAACATGTTAGATTTGGTGATCAGCATTTTTGCACAATAAATAATAAAGTAGAAATGTTTCAGAGCAGGAGGGAAGAATAAGCTGTTAAAAACTATATTAAATCAAATTTGATTATTGGGTCTGAGTAATGATCTTTAGAGGACGTTAACGTGTGACTGAACGACTCGGAGAGAAAAGTCCAAACCCTGACATGAATGTAATCCGCTGACTCAGCGTTTAATTACATGAATCAGCAGAATGTTGAATTCAGGCTCCGCCCACTGCTACAGGTAACCTCATGTGCTCAGCTGACACCAGGTTGAGCTAAGGTGCTTTTACAGCAAGACCACCACCTGGACTTTTCTCACATCAACACTTTTTTATATTTATAATTATACTGAATTTCACAGCACTGTAAGAGTCCTGTCCAGTCTCTCTGCTCTTATGAAAATATAAATAATATTTTCTCTGAGGTCATTTTTGTGATTTAAAGTCATGATTATGAGATACTGAGTAAGAAGTCTTAATTATATGGAACCAATGGGATATAATGGGATATAAATGAATTATTATGTATTAAATAGGGCTGGGCGATAAATCAGTTTGTTTAAGAAGAAATTCAAGAGGAAAATATTTTTTTTTTTAACTTTTTCTTACTTTGTCTTTAAGTTCTGTCGATGTTTGAAGACATAAATGCTGAAAATTAACTTTTTTTTATTGTTGCGGCTCCTGACAGTTTTTGCACTGGAACAATTTTAGTTTTATTTTGTTTGATAATTGATTAAAAATCAGAGATTTACATGTCAATGATCAGTTCAGCTGTCAGTGTAAATGTAGACACCCTGCTTTAACTTAATAATGTACATTTGGTAACAAAACTGCAGCTCATTTTAAATTTTAGAGCAGAATTCTTTTTTTCAAATATATAATTTGATCAAATTAATAGATGACTTACTTTGTGTAATTTCAGTCATTTGCATTTTTTTTCTTTGAGAAAATAAATCAGTCAAAATCAGAAATAAAGTTGGGTTTGAAAAATCTTGAATTTATTAAGAGTCTGAATTCCCCAGCCCTAACAGATATATAAATAAACCTGAAATAGTATATGAACATAATGCAGAGGATTTTATCACCAGAGGATTAAAATGCTGGTCAGGTCTTTATTTTATAACTCACAAAAGTTTAGGACCTTTGCCTACACATTTATTTCATATTTTTCTTTAACGATACTGAATTTCTTTAGAGAATAATTAAAATTATATTAAGATAAGATAAGATATCCTTTATTAGTCCCACAGGGGGAAATTCCAAACATGCTTAATGTTCTGCAAAGTGAATCAGAGAAGTGAAACAGGCAGGCTGAGGTTTGGGATTTTCAGAGAATTCAATAAATATTAATGATTAGCAGTGATCAGTCTGACAGGACTCTTTTTAAATATTTAGTTTTCATGTTTTTTTACCCAGTAAAGGTGAATAATTTTCTTTAATAATTTTCTTACACAGACCCAGGCCGTGAACTGTTGCTGCTGTTAAATCTGCTTTAATTTCAGGTTTTATTTTAAATCAGCCACAAAAAGCTTTTAGAGGTCAAGCCACCTGTAAGCAAAAACTTCAGCACACTGAGTGCGACTGTTTCTGATCATTTCTCACAGGCTGACGATGATAAATATGAAGAAATGAAATATGCTGTCAATGTTTGATGAAGATGTGAAATCAGTCGCTCTCTCTCTCTGTGGCATCGACTGGACTAATTCTTATTTTTCTCTTTATGCACTTAAGTGTCTGGGACATTTTCTCTGTTAAAGTGACGCTGTGTTTCACACTAACGAGCTTAACGGGCTGGTTCAGTGTTAGCCAGCAGCTGCAGAGCCAATCAGAGGCGGCGTTTGTACCCGTGTTGTTTTCATGGTGCCTTTTTCATGATCTGCTCATTCTGCAATAAAAGATTTACACCGAGCTGCTGCTGCCTGAGTCACTCTGCACGACCTTTGACCCTCACAGGTTCAAGACAACAAGGTCAAATGACAACACATGCAACTAATCAGCCAATCACAGGGCTTCTTCAACATGACAAAGAGTTCACTGTACTCCAGTGGCCTCCACAGTCACCAGATCTCAGTCCAATAGAGCAGCTTTGGGATGTGGTGGAGCAGGAGATTCTCTGACGCTGTCACAGAGATGTGGACCAACATCTCTGAAGGTCCAACCTGGACTAGGAGGTGTACCTAATAAAGTGGCCCCTGGTGTATCATGGTAAGTTGATTTTCTGTGCTGATGCTGAATGAACTTCATCACTGTGAAGATGCTTCCACATTTTAGTTATCTAACAATATTCAGATTGGGAGTTAATTTTTCTTTACATTTAAGTATAACAGTGAATTAAAGCTTCATGACACAAACTGGCCTCTTTTCTCAGATGTAAAAACTTTAAATTAAAATAAAAAAGCAAAAAAATCCACAAACTTAAAGCTGATGTATGAGGCTATGACACTAACATTCAGCTGCTCTGCAGGCACTGATGATATTGTGCATCTATAATTACATTTATTATTATTTTAAGGGGCTGAATGACCTCTTTAAATGAAAAGATTTCATTTATATTATTCTGTATTTCCACATAAATCATGAGACTGAATCTTTAATTGCAACAGTTTATTTTGTCCCCACACACACACACACACACGCACACACACACACACACACACACACACATTAAAACTCTGTGGCGGTGTCCCGGGTCGGGATCATCCTCAAATTTAAGTGACACAATAATGCACAGAAATGGCACCAACGACGAACACCTGGACTGGACACACGAAGCAAGAGAAAGAAGAAGAGCGAGCGGCGCCGAGCGGCCCAGCTTCATCAGCACGGTTCATGTCAGTCTAATCATGTCCTTCTTTCCACAGTCCAACCAAAGTGCGTCTCCACGGCCAGGACCGGGTCAGCAAGTCCTGGACCTGATCCTCTAGGCCTGGATCTGGTCTCTGAACCTCCTGATATGGGGCCGTGGTGGTGATGAGGGGGCGTGGCTCAGGTAAGGATGATTCACATTTACAACACGTCTTAAAAACAAACTTAAGTGACATTTTAACCACAGATGGCGAGCAGGAGAGTCTGGTATGTACAGTACGTTTGATTTCCAGGTGAGATGTTTGCTGCGGCGCGGCGGGCAGACAGGTGAAGACTTCAGGTGTTTGAGGTTAAAGGCCACGATGAAGAATCAGGTATAACACTGAAGATTCCTACGGCCTTTTAACACATTCAATAATTCTCTTTTTTTTAATTAAGGTTTGGTCAAAATATCTCTGAAAATATTCAGAAACTTCTATAAATGTGACATTGGAGGGAATATTTTTATTATTATTCACATTCACTTAAATTATTAAATTAAAATTTTAGGACTAAGAACACATTTGAGGCAATGCCAAAGTTTAAATAAAATTATAGAAACAGTCAATTTAGGATTAAAAAAATACGATTTCCAAATCTTAGAATAATTTGACATGTGTTTAAGCAGAAGTTTGTTGTCAAGTTTTTTTTTTAATTAGTTTGTGAAAAAGGAAAACAAAGAAGAAACCTGGATAGACTTTGCCCATCATCCAATTGTCTGATTTTGTTCTTATTTTTTAAAGTATTTTAAATTTAATTCAGATCAAATTCTGCATTTTTAATTACGTTGAATTTTTAAACTTTACAAAAAACTTCAACTTTTTTCTTCATTTTAATCCAAGATGTCTGAACCTTTGAGAAATCTAAATCTGACTTCATATTTTGTGTAACTACAGCAACTGTTTAGTTTATGGGTGCAGCTCTGGACTTCAGTTAACATTTGATTTTTAATTCCTGTAAATTCCCAAACATCTGTCTTTATCTGACCTTTTATTAAAGATAAAACCTTATTGTTCTTTTTGTCTTATTTTTACCAAACCTTGTGATCCTGAATAATTCATCTGCCCGCCGTCACCTGCTCTCACTGCTCATTCAACATTCTCTACAGTCATGAAATGTGAAATATGAAGTTATTTCTTTTTTTTTTCCGAGTAAAAACGTTGAGTATAAAGATGAAAACTGATCTAACTAAATTTATGTCAAAGAGTCGAGCTGATGCTGCTGTTTCTGTACAGAAGTCGAGTTGATGTGAGAAAAACCGTCAGCCCGAGTCATGGACCAATAATTAAATTTGACATTTTATTATTTAACACCAACGGACTTTGTCACAGCGCTGAAAAAAAGGATCTACAACAGGGAATCAGGTCCAGTCTAAACAGACACTGAAGACTTTTAACTTTGGAGAAAAAAACCCAGAAATTTGGGAAATTAAGAGAACCCAAAGTCAGAAAGTACTATTTTAAAAACTTGTCAGTTTAGGAGAAGAAAAATTAGATTTTTAACTTCAGTGTTTAAATCATTTTCCTAAACTTGATCATTTTTTCATGAAGGACAAATTAAATCCCCTGATTCAGATCTGTGTAGTTTCCATCTGAATATTCTGAGGGACTTAGTGTCTCTTTAAAGTGTTAAAAGATTCAATTATCACTCACTCAATAAAAAAATAATTTAATCAGCTACAGCCTCATTAGGTACAATCTCCTTCAACACAACAGCCTTACTTTTGATTAATGATCTTTAATTTTTTTTATTTTAACTCTTTCAATTTAAAAAACTTTAATCTAGTTTTTTCTCTCCAACATGTACAACTTCCTCATCTGACTTTGAAAAATGCATTTTTGCATAAAAATTCAAACGTATACATTTATGACTTTTTCAACTTAATTCTCTTTTATGCGAAATGACTTAATTTTTTCTTCTTTCAAATGTTAAACTTTTTAAAATCATAAAACTATTTTTAAGAAGATTTATGATTTAAACTCAGATATTAATCTTTTTTCCCTTATTGAACTTAATGTTCTTGTCAATTTCAGACTTTTTTAACTTGAAAATTCAAATTTATTTCTAACCCAAATTTACCACTTTTAACATGAAAAATTAAAAGTTTTTCACAAATAACTTTTTAAACCTTTTTTCTCTTTTCCTTGCCCTTTGAATTATTTCAACCGAAATTTTCAAATTTAAGTTTTATTTTATCCTGCTTTTATGACTTTTTACCCTTGAATATTTTTATTTTGGTTTCTTATAAATTTATGACTTTATTCTAGTTCCCTCTCACAATTTGACTGAACCAATGAATATTTGTACGTTTGTGCTTTTTAAATGTTGGTGTTCAGGCGTTGTACCAAAAGTCGTCCTGCTTCATGTCTGTTTAACATTTTGATTTAAATATTTTGTATTAATTTTGTGTTTGGACATGACTCCGGCTGAGAGGACATGTTTTATTCTTATTTTTCCGTCTTTTCACAAACTCAGCATCATCCTGAAAAGTTCTTGAAACTCCTCGTCCGTTCACCAGTGTCTCCATTAATTGTCCTTTTTTTCTCTACAGATCGTTTCGGCCGATGATCCCAAAGCATTAAATTAAAACATGGCGGTCGATCACAGGACAGACGCTTCGTCCTCTGCAGCAGCGCAGACTCGTCCCTTTGTCTTCGATCACGTCAGCAGGTCGGCGGCTCCTCAGTGCAAATACAAACTACAGCTCTACGTCAGGCTACCGTCTAAACTGGCCCACAATGTCCCGCAGCGGCGTTCCCCACGGCGTCCACGTCGTCCCCGCGGCGTCCACATAGCGATAGGAGGCACTCGTGTTCCACAGAAGGGCGTCTCGTGCACACCCAGCAAACGTCAGCCCGTCGATCCACGTGAGTAAAAAGAAGCTCTGAGTTTGAGCTTCTCCTAAAATCTTTAAAAATCCGAAACCTTCCGGCCGCTGCAGGTGTCCAATTGTCCTGCCTTAAATCGACCGTCCCACGTGTTTGACGTTATAAACGATCATCCTGATTTCGGCGCCGTTGGCTCCTTCTTCAGGGTGTTTGGTACATTCAGAAGCTTTTTGATGCTTTTAGGGCTCAATTTAAAAATCTTGTGCTAACTTCTGGATCTTTGCTGAATGCTTGCTGGGTTTTTAATCGTGCTGCGGTCCCGGCAGTTAGCTAGCATGGTTTATCGTCTGGCAGTGTCATGTCGAATTTGACCGCCTACGACTCAGAAGGCGTTGAATGCTAACTATGCTACGAGATATCAATGGCGGATGGCGTGGGAGGAAGAGGCCAGTGTGCTCGCTGTTTTTTCAGCTTCTCCTGAGATTAAAATAAAAACACTAAAATGGTAAACTGCTGACTCAGCTTCATCTCCACGCCGTCCGGACAAGGACAGAGGCGGTGTAGACATCCAATGGTAGGGCGGAGCTCGCTAACACTCCCCTGGCTCCTCCCACAGTCTGGTTTGGGGGTCCAGGGTATTTTTTTAAAGTCAGTTTGGCTCCTTAAGGCAGGTCCCCGTCCCCTCCGCTCTAACTAATTCCTGCTTCTGGTTTCCTCTGGTGTGGTCGAGATGTTTTGATTCTGATGATGAGGCGGATCTTCTTCTGCAGAGATGGAGGCCTGAAGCTCAGGAGGCCGGCGGGTTCGCAGCCTGCAAGACAAAGAGCAGGGCTCAGGTCAGAGCTTATTGATCCAGAAACTAAAGGTCATACAGCAGCACATTACAGCCACTCTAAGATATATTTCTTCAAAACAACAAAAACACTGGAGACGTCTTTTTCTCCAGGACAGTCTGGGTGATCAGTGAACCGCCCGGACGTCAGATTTCTTCATTAAAACTTGAACAACCAAAGAGATAAAACCAAAGCTTGCAGGACTTTAAACACATCACAGATTTATTATGAACAAACCTTTTCACGTGTGGAAACAAAGAAGAGTCTGCAGACTCAGAGCAAGCACTAGTCACAGATGTATTATTATTCATCCAGATGTATTTGTTTTTGCCTCATAGAGGTATCAGTGCCACTCAAGAAAGGGACGGAGAAATGGGAGCATCTGATTAGTCTATAGACTGACAGGAAGAGGTCACTTTCTCTCAGGGTCAAAGTGGAGCTCTAACAACATCACGGCTTCATTTTTATTGAAGAAAATGAGATTAAAATCACTAACTTTGGATTTTCTGCTGGTTCCACAAGAACAACTTTTCTGACCGAAAAAACGGTGTGGTAGGGATGTGTCTGACCCGAAGACCAAAGAGTGACCGTCCAAACACTGCCGTCCCAGAGGTGAATACTGAGGTAAATGAGACACCAATAGATTTAACAAGGGACTGCCTCCACTTTCACCAGATCTCAATCTAATAGAGCAGCTTTGGGATGTGGTGGAGCAGGAGATTCTCCTCATGGATGTTCACCAACTGTATGATGCTGTCATGGAGATATGGACCAACATCTCTGAGGGATTTCTCGGCTCCTTCATGAATTAACCCTTGAGTCTCAACGTGGCTGTTTGCAGCCACTAGGGGGCACTATTTACCACTAACCACTAATTTGACCAGAACTTTCACTCTGTTTGAGAGAACCTTAACTCTACCTAAAATCACTGACTGAGTCATTAAAGACGATTCTCGGCATAAAAATGTTGTCATATTTTTGTCTGATGTTCGGTCCTTAAACCTGGTCCACATTAACACTGCGGGGCCTGGTGTTGGGACCTGCTCAGAGGGCCTCAGACAGTGATGGTTTCAGGACTCACGTGTGGACGAGTGGCCGTCATTATGTCTTGCTGGCGTTCTCGTAGATGACGTCAGAGGTGATGGACTGCTGCTTCTTCTTGGTCCACATGAGGAGGACGCACTGGTGGATGAAGACGTACTGCTCCTGTGGATGGACACACTGACGTCAGAACCACAAACTCCACCTTAAACTCCACCTTAAACCTGTTTATGTCTCCTGCTGACCTCGGTCTGGACCATGGACAGGCGGTGGGACCTCATCTCTGACACCATCCCCAGGATGTCCACGAACTCGTGCTCTCTGATGTGCTGCATGAGTCGGTCCAGAGCGATGAAGGTCCCCGTCCGGCCCACGCCGGCACTGCAACAGGAATCGAAGACAGGAAATGAAGAGCGCAGGCAGGAAGTGGACTGGAGGTCAGATCATGGTCTGAGAGCTTCTTAATGATCTGGAGCATCAGGATGAGACTCAGAGTCTCTGAAGGACTGACCAATCAGATGGCCTAACCCTATCCTGTCCCAGAATGATGCTGAAAAGCTAGTCCATGCTTTTGTTACCTCTAGACTGGACTATTGTAATTCTCTTCTTTCAGGCTGTCCCAGTAAGTCTCTTAAGACGCTTCAGCTGGTTCAAAATGCTGCAGCACGTGTACTGACTAGAACTAGGAGAAGAGACCACATTATATTAGCTTCTGTATTGTATTAGCTTCTCCGCATTGGCTTCAGTAACATCTAGAACAAAATGCTGGCCTGCTTGTGGTGCCATCAGTCTCTAGAAGTAGTCTGGGAAGTAGAGCCTTCAGTTATCAGGCTCCTCTTCTCTGGATCCATTTACCGACCACGGTTCAGGAGGCAGACACCCTCTGTACCTTTAAGGCTAGACTTAAAACATTCCTCTGTGATAAAGCTTTCAGTTAGGGACCAGCTCATAGTCCATAGTTTAGACACATAGTTAAGATGCAATAGGCTTAGACTGAGCTCCTCCCTGTCTCTCTCTCTCTGTCTCTCTTACACTCTCTCTCTGTCCTCTTTCTTTGTCCATCTCTTTATGCTGCTCTGTACTTGTCTCTGGTTCTTTTCTTGTAGGCTGCTCTGAATCGTTGGTGTGGACTGCCTGCTGCTGTGGACCTGCAGAGCTTCAACTGCTGTGGTCACTAATACTAATAAAAATAACCCTTGTTAGTCCCGTTTTATTATCACATCTTCAGAATGATCAGTCTACTTAAGTACACAGCAGTTTCATTTAATATTACACACATATTTTAGCCATGGCTACGTGCTGCTGTGGACCTGCACAGCCTTAACTGCTACAGTTACAAATAGTCGGTCTTTTTATTCTGTCCCATTCCACTATCATTTCCTTGATTAGTTAATTAAACTACGTGGTAGTTTCTCCGTATACAGTACAGTACATGGAGCACCTGCTGCTGTGGACCTGCAGAGCTTCTCCGGCTTCATCAGCCGACATCAGGAACGGCGTCACAAACATCAGCCGAGTTAAGTTTAGGATTAACTACATGCTGCTGCATTAATCTTCACTGACTGAATAAAATTTGATCTTTAGTCATCTTCTAGTCCAAGCTTCTTCAGGAGAAGGACGGACTCACTCATCATGACCGTCTGACCTTTCTCGGGCCCCGCCCCCCTCAGTGGCTCCACCTCCTCATTAAAGACTGAATTAATGATGTAGCGGTCAGCATGCTCCTGTGACTCTGACCTGCAGTGGACGATGATGGGGTCTTTGGTCCGATTCGCCTGCTGACGGACGATGTGGACAAACTGTAGGATGCTCTCGATGGCGTTGACCGTGGGGACGCCGTGATCGGGCCATGAGGTGTAGTTCAGGTGGAGGACGTCCAGAGACTCGTCAGCCTGCGGGGGGAGACAGAGAGACGCGTGAGGACGTGAAGACACAAGGTTACGGGACATTGAAGAAGAGGAAGTGGCTCTCACGTAGCCCAGCCTGATCTTCCTGATGGTCCACTCAGGAGACTCGGTCTCAGAGAGCATCTCGGCGCTGATCTCGCCGTACATCACCGGCTCGTCCGTGAACGGCCAGTAGTGATCGCACTTCACCTGAAACACAAACAAAGGTTTACTCCTGCTTCATCCTGGATCAGTGGGATTCTTTTAGTTATCTTAATTATTTTAATTATTCATTTGGCTGCTTTTTTTTTTTTAAGTGTGAAAATAACAGGAGTCATCCGGGATAAGCTCATTCCAGGAGTGAAACTGTTCTCCAAAATGATGCTTAATGTTAAATTTTGAGACAGCTTGTGTCTCAAATTTGAATTTTTCAACTCCTAACAGGTTTCACCTTCATTTTTTTAATTACTTTAACATTTGTTCATAAATAACTAAATTAAGGCACTTAATACGAGTATGCTCCTATTCTTCAAATTACATTAGATTAGACTTTATTGTGCCACAGGGCTACGACATGCAACATCAACGACTTTATACTTTTTCTAATTTTGATACATCCTGCAGCCTGATGTTTAATCTGTCACCATGATGATTTAATTCATTATTTTAAGCATTAACATGTTAAATATTTAAAATACATTTATATCTTCTTATTTTGAGACAGAAACCAACCAAAAAAATACAATCAGTCAAGTGCAGCAATTAATCACAGTTCAAAATGTTCTATTCTGACTGCCCTAAATACAAAATAATGCTGCTCATATCTTTAAAGACTGTTTTTAACCATTTCCTGTATCACTATTCATGTATCTAATTAAAGAGTTCAATTTCCAGTAAAAACTGAGTGATTTTTTTAATTTCATATTTGCAGTTGTTGACTTTTTCTGAAGGTCTCTGTTTCCTGAAACATGAAATATCTCATATTTAAAGATGCTATTTCATGAACTGCAATTGACTGCCAATTAAAGTGATAAATGACAAGTTGACAATGTAATTATTTGACAGCCCTAATTTGCCCCAAAGATCCTCCTGCCTGTATTTTATTAAATAGTCTTCATAACAGAGATACAAACTGAGAAGGCAGATCGAAGCTTCACTCCATTATATTCATTATTCAGATCGACTAAGAAACAAAATAAAGATTTCTGCTTCTTTCAGGTAAATGTAGTAAACAGTAGAGAACAGCAAATCAATATCTCTATGGCTGAACGAACCCGCCGTCGCTCGTTGCACTGTGTGAGCATCACGATGATCGGAGATTTCTGCTGCAGGACCATCTTCCAGAAGTCGTTCCGGGTCTCCGGCAGCGGGCCCTGCGTGGCGATGTACTCTTTAGCGTGTTTGTAGCCCTGAGGACACACAAACAAGAAAACAGATGAAAATAATCACTTCTGATTAAAAACATGAAAATAATCACTGCCAAACAAAATCAATGGATTTCTGTGTGAAGTAAAGAAACTGAAGATTTGCTGATGATGTACTTGTGTTTATTTAATATTTATTTGGCTTATGTGGTTAAGTTTGACAGATTATGATGAATAATAACTCACAGGTGGTTAATAAAGTTTGACAGATTGATTATTAACACTGTTTATACCCTAAGAACAATGACTCACGGGAATGTAGTTGGCGTTAATGTAGTCCGAACCTTCATCGTTGTGCATTGAGATCAACTTCACTCGACTGAAATCATCTGCGGGCAACATTTTCAAAATCACTTAGAACTCCTTCAAACAGTTTTACTCCACAAACACACACATCTCATATTAATGGTTGATTTAGCATATTAAAAGGAAAAGTACTGAATGGATATTAATATAAACTATGACAGAATATTCTCATGATGCTTTGCAGTGAGAGGCTCACAGGGCAGGATGTTGGTGTATCTGTTCTTGGGTCTGTTGACGGGCAGGTCAGCCGCATCATGGGAAAGATCCAGTCCGACGCTCTTCAGCTCCTGAAATAAAATCATAGATATGTGAGACATCTGCAGGTACAGAGGCTCATTAATAAATAGAAACTGTCTTAAATAAGAATTCAGTTGGATATGTTTAATATTTTATAATTATTTACACAAGAATGAAAAGTAAATATACAGATGACATCTACATGAATGTATCTGTGTGTTTATTGTTAAATTAACTCAAGTAGTTATGAACGTGAATGACATTAAACAACGATTACCGTATTTATATGTATGAATAAAGGTCAATATTAATATAATAAAAGTATGTAAATATATATGCATATGACTGTCTAACTGTGTGAAAGTGTATTCTCTGGTGAAGAATTGTTTTAGTGTTTATATGAAGCTCTGTATGTATGGTAAAAAACTTTGAATGCGCATTTGTATAAAAGTGTACTCTGTATAAATGTTTGTATAAAGGAAGAATGATATTAATATATTTATGTAAAATGATTGTATGTTAATATGTAAGGTTATATTTGCAAAAGCCATGTTAAAAGTAGAAAAAGAAAAAAACATATTAAATGCATGAACATATTTTTCTGCATGAAAACTGTCCATAAACAAAAAAAAGACGCATGTCGATTTTTTTTTTTTAAATTGGACCCAAAAACTCAAACGTTTAAAAGTCGCTATTTGGGTGAAAAATGAACAAAAGACCTGGACTAGGATGATTTTCGGCATGAAAACTGTCAGAAAACGCAAAAAAAAGCATGTTGATTTTTGGCATGAAATCTGACCAAAAAGTCATATGTCCATGTCATTTTTCTCAAAATCGGACCCCAAACTCAAACGTTCAAAAATCACTTTTTAGGTGAAACAAAACCAAAAGTCCTGCACTAGCATGATTCCTGGCATGAAAACTGTCAGGAAACGCAAAAAAAGGCATGTTGATTTTTGGCATGAAATCTGATCAAAAAGTCATATGTTAGCATGTAGATTCTTTCAAAATCGGACCCCAAAACTCAAACTTTCAAAAGTCACTTTTTAGGTGAAAAAAAAAACAAAAGTCCTGCACTAGCATGATTGTTGGCATGAAAACTGTCATAAAACGCAAAAAAAAGCATGTTGATTTTTGGCATGAAATCTGATCAAAAAGTCATATGTTAGCATGTCGGTTTTTTTAAAATGGGACCCCAAAAACTCAAACGTTCAAAAGTCACTTTTAAATTGAAAAAAACCCAAAAGTCCTGCACTAGCATGATTGTTGGCATGAAAACTGTCAGGAAACGCAAAAAAAAGCATGTTGATTTTTGGCATGAAATCTGATCAAAAAGTCATATGTTAGCATGTTGTTTTTTTTCAAATCAGACCCCAAAACTCAAACGTTCAAAAGTCACTTTTTATGGTGAAAAATGACTAAAAGTCTTGCATTAGCATGATTGTTGGCATGAAAACTGTCAGAAAACGCAAAAAAAAGCATGTTGATTTGTGGCATTAAATCTGATCAAGAAGTCATATGTTAGCATGTCGATTTCTTCATAAAATAATCACAAAACTCAAACGTTCAAAAGTCACTTTTTAGGTGAAAAATGACCAAAAGTCTTTCACTAGCATGATTGTTGGCATGAAAACTGTCATAAAACGCCAAAAAAAGCATGTTGATTTTTGGCATGAAATCTGATCCAAAAGTCATATGTTAGCATGTCGATTTTTATCAAAATCGGACCCCAAAGCTCAAACGTTCAAAAGTCACTTTTTAGGTGAAAAAAAACCAACTAGCATGATTGTTGGCATGAAAACTGTCAGGAAACGCAAAAGAAAGCATGTTGATTTTTGGCATGAAATCTGACGAAAAAGTCATATGTTAGCATATCGATTTTTTCAAAATAGGACCCCAAAACCTTGATGTTCAAAAGTCACTTATTAGGTGAAAAATGACCAAAAGCCCTGCACTATCATGATTCTTGGGATGCAAACTGTCAGGACACGCAAAAAAAAGCATGTTGATATTTGGCATGAAATCTGATCAAAAAGTCATATGTTAGCATGACGATTTTTTCAAAATCAGACCCCAAAACTCAAACGTTCAGAAGTCACTTTTTAGGTGAAAAATGACCAAAAGTCCTGCACTAGCATGATTCTTGGCATGAAAACTGTCAGGAAACGCAAAAAAAAGCATGTTGATTTTTGGCATGAAATCTGATCAAAAAGTCATATGTTAGCATGTCGATTTTTTCAAATCGGACCCCAAAACTCAAACGTTCAAAAGTCACTTTTAAATTGAAAAAAACCCAAAAGTCCTGCACTAGCATGATTGTTGGCATGAAAACTGTCAGGAAACGCAAAAAAAAGCATGTTGATTTTTGGCATGAAATCTGATCAAAAAGTCATATGTTAGCATGTTGTTTTTTTTCAAATCAGACCCCAAAACTCAAACGTTCAAAAGTCACTTTTTAGGTGAAAAATGACCAAAAGTCTTGCATTAGCATGATTCCTGGCATGAAAACTGTAAGGAAACGCAAAAAAAAGCATGTTGATTTTTGGCATGAAATCTGATCAAAAAGTCATATGTTAGCATGTAGATTCTTTCAAAATCGGACCCCAAAACTCAAACTTTCAAAAGTCACTTTTTAGGTGAAAAAAAAACAAAAGTCCTGCACTAGCATGATTGTTGGCATGAAAACTGTCATAAAACGCAAAAAAAAGCATGTTGATTTTTGGCATTAAATCTGATCAAAAAGTCATATGTTAGCATGTTGTTTTTTTTCAAATCAGACCCCAAAACTCAAACGTTCAAAAGTCACTTTTTAGGTGAAAAATGACTAAAAGTCTTGCATTAGCATGATTGTTGGGATGAAAAGTGTCAGAAAACGCAAAAAAAAGCATGTTGATTTGTGGCATGAAATCTGACCAAAAAGTCATATGTTAGCATGTTGTTTTTTTTCAAATCAGACCCCAAAACTCAAACGTTCAAAAGTCTCTTTTTAGGTGAAAAATGACCAAAAGTCTTGCATAGCATGATTGTTGGCATGAAAACTGTCAGAAAACGCAAAAAAAAGCATGTTGATTTTTGGCATGAAATCTGATCAAAAAGTCATATGTTAGCATGTCGGTTTTTTATCAAAATCGGACCCCAAAGCTCAAACGTTCAAAAGTCACTTTTAAATTGAAAAAAACCCAAAAGTCCTGCACTAGCATGATTGTTGGCATGAAAACTGTCAGAAAACGCAAAAAAAAGCATGTTGAGATTTGGCATGAAATCTGATCAAAAAGTCATATGTTAGCATGTCGGTTTGTTTCAAAATTGGACCCCAAAACTCAAATGTTCAAAAGTCACTTTTTAGGTGAAAAATGACCAAAAGTCTTTCACTAGCATGATTCTTGGCATGAAAAGTGTCAGGAAACGCAAAAAAAAAAGCATGTTGATTTTTGGCATGAAATCTGATCAAAAAGTCATATGTTAGCATGTCGATTTTTTCAAAATCGGACCCCAAAACTCAAACGTTCAAAAGTCACTTTTTAGGTGAAAAATGACCAAAAGTCTTGCACTAGCATGATTGTTGGCAAGAAAACTGTCAGAAAACGCATAAAAAAGCATGTTGATTTTTGGCATGAAATCTGATCAAAAAGTCATATGTTAGCATGTCGTTTTTTTTCAAATCAGACCCCAAAACTCAAACGTTCAAAAGTCACTTTTTAGGTGAAAAATGACCAAAAGTCTTGCACTAGTATGATTGTTGGCATGAAAACTGTCAGAAAACGCAAAAAAAAGCATGTTGATTTGTGGCATTAAATCTGATCAAAATGTCATGATGTAAGCACAGGTGGTGGTTTTTCCTGCCTGGCATTTCTGCCTGTCGCACCTCCGACGGTGCCATTATACAGACTGCAGGGTCATCAGCCGGGGGCCACCCTTCATCAATGTTTCGCTCCATTATCCCCGGAACATCTCGAGGTGGAGGAGCCACGGTTGGGACGTCTCCCTACTGCGCCCTGCAGCCTGCCTAGGATCCTTCTTTTCCCCACGCCTTATCTCTCCTTCTGAGCCAGAGCCAGAAGCTCCCTTGCTCAGCTTCCTCAGCAAGGTCACGGAGAGCTCGCTTCCTGTTGGAGCCTGTGACTCCAAGGGTTTTCAGGAGCCGCTGTGCAGATGTCCCAGTGAAGCCTCTACACCCGACCTCCACTGGGAAGATGAATACTCTCCACCCCGCTTGTGAGCATGTTGCTGACAGATCTGCATATTTGTCCTTCTTTCTCTCGTGTGCAGCCTCCATCTGTTCTTCCCATGGGACAGTCAGTTCGACCATGATGACTGCTCTGGCAGGTGCTGACCAGAGCACAATGTCTGGGCGTAGAGCTGTCACAGTGATCTCCTTAGGGAACCTTAGCTGGCGGTCGAGGTCGGCCGCTAGCTGCCACTCGCCACCAATTGACAGAAGGGGACCGTTCTGCCTTGGTGCAGTGCTGCGCTTTACTCCCTGGCCTGGTAAACTGGATCCACTTTGGAGCTGTGGGTGGGTTGTTCCTGTTGGCTTCCTGTTTGCGGGTCTCCAGTATGCCCGCCAGCTTGCGCAGAACTCTGTCATGCCGCCATCTGAACCTGCCCTGAGACAGCGCTGTCTTGCAGCCAGAGAGAATGTGCTTCAGATTTGGGTTTGGGGAGTTGCACAGCTGGCAGGGTTCTTCTGTGCCATACCAGGTGTACAGGTTCCGGGGGCTAGGGAGTGTGTCATAGGTGGCCCTAATCTGGAAGCTGAGTCTTGCCTGGGGTGTACTCCACATGTCGGCCCAGGTGATGGTCCTGTTGGTCACAGCCTCCCAAGTGGTCCATCTGCCTTGCTGTTGCTGGCTCACTGCTGTGATCTTGTAACTTTCCTCGTCCATTCTGGCAACTTCAGAGATTAATAGATCTCTCCTCTCCTTCTTGGTGGCTTTAGACCATCTCTTTGGTGCTGCCCCCCATCCTAGGCCAGCTCTGCCTTGTTGTGTGACGCCAACGATCTCCTGGTGCTGTAGCCGAACTATGGCCTGGTCTACTGCTTCAGCTGCATTCCATTTGCGTCCTGTGCGAATCTGAGGGTTGGCAGCTTGAATAGCCAGGTCCGGTGAGTCTCTCAGCTCGAAGAGGAGTCTCACCTTCTCCTTTTTGTACCCCAGGCTGATGGACTGCAGAGGGAGCTGAAGAGAGTTTCTCCCGAAGAGAGCTGTGTTGGAGAGGCATCGAGGAAGGCCGAGCCATTTTCTGATGTAATTGTTGGCCTTTGCCTCCAACTTCAGGACCGTTGTCATGGTGATGTCGCTTAGTTTCAAAGGCCACATTATGCGGTGGTACAGTGTGAACTGGTAACACCAGACCTTGAATTTCCCTGGTAGGGGGCACTGGTCTAGCTTGTGGAGGCCGTCCTGAAGTTGACTTTTGACGGCTGAGGCTATGCTCTTGTCTGAGAGGTCGGCCGTGTACAGTCTCCCGAGGCTTCTCACTGGTTCCTCTGCCAGAAGAGGGATTCTTTCACCATCCACAGTGAACACGATGTTATCATTTCTGGTCCCTTTCCGGATCGAGAGGCTGCGAGACTTTGGTGGCTTGATCTTCATGCGGGCCCAAGCTAGTAGCTCCTCAAGCCGTTTGAGGAGTCTGGATGTGCAGGCTGCTGTTTGGAGGAGAGTAGTGACATCGTCCATATAGCACCGTATGGCGGGGAGTCTTTGGCCCGTCTGAGATCTGACCCCTCGCACCATCTGTCTTCCGCCTATCAGAATGATCTCAAATGCGGCAGTGAATAGGATGGGACAGATGGAACATCCCATTGCTATTCCCTTCTCAAGCCGTTGCCAGTCAGTTGAGATATTCCGGGTTGTGTAGCAAACGTGCAGGTTGTTGAAGTAGTTTGCTACTAGGATCTGGATGTGTGCTGGTACGTGGAAGAATTCAAGGGCGTACGTGATGAGCTGGTGGGGAACTGAGCCGTAGGCATTTGCCAGGTCCAGCCAAACTACATGCAGGTCTTCCTTGCTTCGTTTGGCTGTCTGGATTTGCTCCCAGATTGTCGCAGAATGTTCCATGCAGCCAGGGAACCCTGGGACTCCTGCCTTTTGGCAGCTGGTGTCGATGTACTTGTTCGCCAGGAGGTAACTTGTCAATCTTCTGGCCAGGACAGAGAAAAAGATTTTCCCCTCCACATTAAGCAGGGCAATGCCTCTGAACTGACTGAGGTTTTGAGAGTCTTTTTCCTTTGGAATGAAGATGGTAACTGTTAGCATGACGATTTTTTTCAAAATCGGACCCCAAAACTCAAATGTTCAAAAGTCACTTTTTAGGGGAAAAACAACCAAAACTATTTCACTATCATGATTCTTGGCATGAAAAGTGTCAGAAAACGCAAAAAAAAAGCATGTTGATTTTTGGAATGAAATCTGATCCAAAAGTCATATGTTAGCATGTCGATTTCTTCATAAAATAATCACAAAACTCTACGTTCAAAAGTCACTTTTTAGGTGAAAAATGACCAAAAGTCTTTCACTAGCATGATTGTTGGCATGAAAAGTGTCAGAAAACGCAAAAAAAAGCATGTTGATTTTTGGCATGAAATCTGATCCAAAAGTCATATGTTAGCATGTCGATTTTTATCAAAATCGGACCCCAAAGCTCAAACGTTCAAAAGTCACTTTTTAGGGAAAAAAAAAACAAAAGTCCTGCACTAGCATGATTGTTGGTATGAAAACTGTCAGGAAACGCAAAACAAAGCATGTTGATTTTTGGCATGAAATCTGACGAAAAAGTCATATGTTAGCATGTCGATTTTTTCAAATAGGACCCCAAAACCTTAACGTTCAAAAGTCACTTTTTTGGTGAAAAATGTCCAAAAGTCTTTCACTAGCATGATTCTTGGCATGAAAAGTGTCAGAAAACGCAAAAAAAAGCATGTTGATTTTTGGCATGAAATCTGATCAAAAAGTCATATGTTAGCATGTCGATTTCTTCATAAAATAATCACAAAACTCAAACGTTCAAAAGTCACTTATTAGGTGAAAAATGACCAAAAGCCATGCACTAGCATGATTCTTGGGATGAAAACTGTCATAAAACGCAAAAAAAAGCATGTTGATTTTGGGCGTGAAATCTGACCAAAAAGTCATGTCGATTTTTTCAAAATCGGAACCCAAAACTCAAACGTTCAAAAATCACTTTTTAGGTGAAAAATGACCAAAGTCTTTCACTAGCATGTTTTCTGGCATGAAAACTGTCAGGAAATGCAAAAAAAAGCATGTTGATTTGTGGCATGAAATCTGATCAAAAAGTCATATGTTAGCATGTCAATTTTTTCAAAATCGGACCTCAAAACTCAAACGTTCAAAAGTCACTTTTTTGGTGAAAAATGTCCAAAAGTCTTTCACTAGCATGATTGTTGACATGAAAAGTGTCAGAAAATGCAAAAAAAAGCATGTTGATTCTTGGCATGAAATCTGATCCAAAAGTCATATGTTAGCATGTCGTTTTTTTTCAAATCGGACCCGAAAACTCAAACGTTCAAAAGTCACTTTTTAGGTGAAAAAACCCCTAAAGTCCTACACTAGCATGATTCCTGGGATGAAAACTGTCAGAAAACGCCAAAAAAAGCATGTTGATTTTTGGCATGAAATCTGATCAAAAAGTCATATGTTAGCATGTTGTTTTTTTTCAAATCAGACCCCAAAACTCAAACGTTCAAAAGTCACTTTTTAGGTGAAAAATGACCAAAAGTCTTGCATTAGCATGATTGTTGGCATGAAAACTGTCATAAAACGCAAAAAAAAGCATGTTGATTTTTGGCATGAAATCTGATCAAAAAGTCATATGTTAGCATGTTGTTTTTTTTCAAATCAGACCCCAAAACACAAACGTTCAAAAGTCAATTTTTAGGTGAAAAATGACCAAAAGTCTTGCACTAGCATGATTGTTGGCATGAAAACTGTCATAAAACGCAAAAAAAAGCATGTTGATTTGTGGCATGAAATCTGATCAAAAAGTCATATGTTAGCATGTCGATTTTTTCAAAATCGGACCCCAAAACCTTAACGTTCAAAAGTCACTTTTTAGGTGAAAAATGACCAAAAGCCCTGCACTAGAATGATTCTTGGGATGCAAACTGACAGGAAACGCAAAAAAAGCATGTTGATTTTTGGCATGAAATCTGACCAAAAAGTCTTTTGATAGCATGTCGATTTTTTCAAAATCGGACCCCAAACTCAAACGTTCAAAAGTCACTTTTTAGGTGAAAAAGAAACAAAAGTCATGCACTAGCATGATTGTTGGCATGAAAACTGTCAGGAAATGCAAAAAAAAGCATGTTGATTTGTGGCATTAAATCTGATCAAAAACTCATATGTTAGCATGTCGTTTTTTTCAAATCGGACCCCAAAACTCAAACGTTTAAAAGTCACTTTTTAGGTGAAAAAACCCCCAAAAGTCCTACACTAGCATGATTCCTGGGATGAAAACTGTCAGAAAACGCAAAAAAAAGCATGTTGATTTTTGCATGAAATCTGATCAAAAAGTCATATGTTAGCATGTCGATTTTTTCAAAATCGGACCCCAAAACTCAAACGTTTAAAAGTCACTATTTAGGTGAAAAAGAAACAAAAGTCATGCACTAGCATGATTGTTGGCATGAAAACTGTCAGGAAATGCAAAAAAAAGCATGTTGATTTCTGGCATGAAATCTGATCAAAAAGTCATATGTTAGCATGTCGATTTTTTCAAAATCGGACCCCAAAACTCAAACGTTCAAAAGTCACTTTTTAGGTGAAAAAAAAACAAAAGTCCTGCACTAGCATGATTGTTGGCATGAAAACTGTCAGGAAATGCAAAAAAAAGCATGTTGATTTCTGGCATGAAATCTGATCAAAAAGTCATATGTTAGCATGTCGTTTTTTTCAAAATCAGACCCTAAAACTCAAACATTCAAAAGTCACTTTTTAGGTGAAAAATGACCAAAAGTCCTGCACTAGAATGTTTTCTGGCATGAAAACTGTCAGGAAACGCAAAAAAAAGCATGTTGATTTTTGGCATGAAATCAGACCAAAAAGTCATATGTTAGCATGTCGTTTTTTTTTCAAATCGGACCCCAAAACTCAAACATTCAAAAGTCACTTTTTAGGTGAAAAAAACCCAAAGTCTTGCACTATCATGATTCTTGGGATTAAAGCTGTCAGGAAATGCAAAAAAAAGCATGTTGATTTCTGGCATGAAATCTGATCAAAAAGTCATATGTTAGCATGTCGGTTGATTTCAAAATCAGACCCTAAAACTCAAACATTCAAAAGTCACTTTTTAGGTGAAAAATGACCAAAAGTCCTGCACTAGAATGTTTTCTGGCATGAAAACTGTCAGGAAACGCAAAAAAAAAGCATGTTGATTGTTGGCATGAAATCTGATCAAAAAGTCATATGTTAGCATGTAAATTTTGTCAAAATCGGACCCCAAAACTCAAACGTTCAAAAGTCACTTTTAAATTGAAAAAAACCCTTAAGTCTTGCACTAGCATGATTGTTGGCATGAAAACTGTCAGGAAACACAAAAAAAAGCATGTTGATTTTTGGCATGAAATCTGATCCAAAAGTCATATGTTAGCATGTCGATTATTTCAGAAATTGACCACAAAACTCAAACGTTCAAAAGTCACTTTTTAGGTGAAAAATGACCAAAAGTCCTGCAGTAGCATGATTGTTGGCATGAAAACTATCAGGAAATGCAAAAAAATGCATGTTGATTTTTGGCATGAAACCTGACCAAAAAGTCATATGTCAGCATGTCGTTTTTTTTCAAATCGGACCCCAAAACTCAAACATTCAAAAGTCACTTTTTAGGTGAAAAAACCCCAAAGTCTTGCACTAGCATGTTTTCTGGTATGAAAACTGTCAGGAAACGTAAAAAAAAGCATGTTGATTTCTGGCATGAAATCTGATCAAAAAGTCATATGTTAGCATGTCGGTTGTTTTCAAAATCAGACCCTAAAACTCAAACATTCAAAAGTCACTTTTTAGGTGAAAAATGACCAAAAGTCCTGCACTAGAATGTTTTCTGGCATGAAAACTGTCAGGAAACGCAAAAAAAAGCATGTTGATTTTTTGCATGAAATCTGACCAGAAAGTCATATGTTAGCATGTCGATTTTTTCAAATCAGACCGCAAAACTCATACATTCAAAACTCACATTTATGTGAAAAATGACCAAAAGTCCTGCACTAGCATGATTGTTGGCATGAAAAATGTCAGAAAACGCAAAAAATAAGCATGTTGATTTTTGGCATGAAATCTGATCAAAAAGTCGTATGTTAGCATGTCGGTTTTTTTCAAAGGGGACCCCAAAAACTCAAACGTTCAAAAGTCACTCTTTAGGTGAAAAAAAAACAAAAGTCCTGCAGTAGCATGATTGTTGGCATAAAAACTGTCAGGAAACGCAAAAAAAAGCATGTTGATTTTTGGCATGAAATCTCACCAAAAAGTCATATGTTAGCATGTCGATTTTTTCAAATCGGACCCCAAAACTCAAACATTCAAAACTCACTTTTTATGTGAAAAATGTCCAAAAGTCTTGCACTAACATGTTTTCTGTCATGAAAAGTGTCAGGAAACGCAAAAATAAGCATGTTGATTTTAGGCATGAAATCTGATCAAAAAGTCATATGTTAGCATGTCGATTTCTTCATAAAATAATCACAAAACTCAAACGTTCAAAAGTCACTTTTTAGGTGAAAAATGACCAAAAGTCTTTCACTAGCATGATTGTTGGCATGAAAAGTGTCAGAAAACGCAAAAAAAAGCATGTTGATTTTTGGCATGAAATCTGATCAAAAAGTCATATGTTAGCATGTCGATTTTTTCAAAATCGGACCCCAAAACTCAAACGTTGAAAAGTCATTTTTTAGGTGGAAAATGACCAAAAGTCTTGCGCTAACCATTGTTGGCATGAAAACTGTCAGTAAATGCAAAAATAAGCATGTTGATTTTTGGCATGAAATCTGATCAAAAAGTCATATGTTAGCATGTCGTTTTTTTTGAAATCGGACCCCAAAACTCAAACGTTCAAAAGTCACTTTTTAGGTGAAAAATGACCAAAAGTCCTGCACTAGCATGATTGTGGCATGAAAACTGTCAGGAAACGCAAAAAAAAGCATGTTGATTTTTGGCATGAAATCTGATCCAAAAGTCATATGTTAGCATGTCGATTTTTTCAAATCGGACCCCAAAACATAAACGTTGAAAAGTCATTTTTTGGGTGAAAAATGACCAAAAGTCTTTCACTAGCATGATTCTTGGCATGAAAAGTGTCAGAAAACGCAAAAAAAAAAGCATGTTGATTTTTGGAATGAAATCTGATCCAAAAGTCATATGTTAGCATGTCGATTTCTTCATAAAATAATCACAAAACTCAAACGTTCAAAAGTCACTTATTAGGTGAAAAATGACCAAAAGCCCTGCACTAACATGATTCTTGGGATGAAAACTATCATAAAACGCAAAAAAAAGCATGTTGATTTTGGGCGTGAAATCTGACCAAAAAGTCATGTCGATTTTTTCAAAATCGGACCCCAAAACTCAAACGTTCAAAAATCACTTTTTAGGTGAAAAATGACCAAAGTCTTTCACTAGCATGTTTTCTGGCATGAAAACTGTCAGGAAACGCAAAAAAAAGTATGTTGATTTGTGGCATGAAATCTGATCAAAAAGTCATATGTTAGCATGTCAATTTTTTCAAAATCGGACCCCAAAACTCAAACGTTAAAAAATCACTTTTTTGGTGAAAAATGTCCAAAAGTCTTTCACTAGCATGATTGTTGACATGAAAAGTGTCAGAAAACACAAAAAAAAGCATGTTGATTTGTGGCATGAAATCTGATCCAAAAGTCATATGTTAGCATGTCGGTTTTTTTCAAATCGGACCCTAAAACTCAAACGTTCAAAAGTCACTTTTTAGGTGAAAAAAAAAACCCATAAGTCCTACACTAGCATGATTCCTGGGATGAAAACTGTCAGAAAACGCCAAAAAAAGCATGTTGATTTTTGGCATGAAATCTGATCAAAAAGTCATATGTTAGCATGTTGTTTTTTTTTCAAATCAGACCCCAAAACTCAAACTTTCAAAAGTCACTTTTTAGGTGAAAAATCACCAAAAGTCTTTCACCAGCATGATTGTTGGCATGAAAACTGTCAGAAAACGCACAAAAAAGCATGTTGATTTTTGGCATGAAATCTGACCAAAAAGTCATATGTTAGCATGTCGATTTTTTCAAAATAGGACCCCAAAACTCAAACCTTCAAAACTCACTTTTTAGGTGAAAAATAACCAAAAGTCTTTCACCAGCATGATTGTTGGCATGAAAACTGTCAGAAAACGCACAAAAAAGCATGTTGATTTTTGGCATGAAATCTGACCAAAAAGTCATATGTTAGCATGTCGATTTTTTTCAAATCGGACCCCAAAACTCAAACATTCAAAACTCACTTTTAATGTGAAAAATGTCCAAAAGTCTTGCACTAGCATGATTGTTGGCATCAAAAGTGGCAGGAAACGCAAAAATAAGCATGTTGATTTTTGGCATGAAATCTGATCCAAAAGTCATATGTTAGCATGTCGATATTTTCAAATCGGACCCCAAAACTCAATCATTCAAAACTCACTTTTTATGTGAAAAATGGCCAAAAGTCTTTCACTAGCATGATTGTTGGCATGAAAACTGTCATAAAAAGCAAAAAAAAGCATGTTGATTTTTGGCATGAAATCTGATCAAAAAGTCATATGTTAGCATGTTGTTTTTTTTCAAATCAGACCCCAAAACTCAAACGTTCAAAAGTCACTTTTTAGGTGAAAAATGACCAAAAGTCTTGCATTACCATGATTGTTGGCATGAAAACTGTCAGGAAACGCAAAAAAAAGGCATGTTGATTTTTGGCATGAAATCTGACCAAAAAGTCATATGTTAGCATGTCGATTTTTCCAAATCGGACCCCAAACCTCAAACGTTCAAAACTCACTTCTTAGGTGAAAAATAACCAAGTCTTTCACTAGCATGATTGTTGGCATTGAAAACTGTCAGAAAAAGCAATAAAAAGCATGTTGATTTTTGGCATGAAATCTGATCAAAAAGTCATATGTTAGCAT
The DNA here is from genome assembly GCA_037902135.1 of Cetoscarus ocellatus. Classification (NCBI taxonomy): domain Eukaryota; kingdom Metazoa; phylum Chordata; class Actinopteri; order Labriformes; family Labridae; genus Cetoscarus; species Cetoscarus ocellatus. The sequence continues at coordinate 5,760 of JBAMNC010001613.1, read as the reverse complement.
GTCGATTTTTTCAAAATCGGACCCCAAAACTCAAACGTTGAAAAGTCATTTTTTAGGTGGAAAATGACCAAAAGTCTTGCGCTAACCATTGTTGGCATGAAAACTGTCAGTAAATGCAAAAATAAGCATGTTGATTTTTGGCATGAAATCTGATCAAAAAGTCATATGTTAGCATGTCGTTTTTTTTCAAATCGGACCCCAAAACTCAAAAGTTCAAAAGTCACATTTTAGGTGAAAAATGACCAAAAGTCCTGCACTAGCATGATTGTTGGCATGAAAACTGTCAGGAAACGCAAAAAAAAGCATGTTGATTTTTGGCATGAAATCTGATCCAAAAGTCATATGTTAGCATGTCGATTTTTTCAAATCGGACCCCAAAACATAAACGTTGAAAAGTCATTTTTTGGGTGAAAAATGACCAAAAGTCTTGCACTAGCCCGATTGTTGGCATGAAAACTGTCAGAAAATGCATAAATAAGCATGTTGATTTTTGGCATGAAATCTGATCAAAAAGTCATATGTTAGCATGTCGGTTTTTTTGAAATCGGACCCCAAAACTCAAACGTTCAAAAGTCACTTTTTAGGTGAAAAATGACCAAAAGTCTTGCACTAGCATGATTGTTGGCATGAAAACTGTCAGAAAATGCAAAAAAAAGCATGTTGATTTTTGACATGAAATCTGACCAAAAAGTCATATGTTAGCATGTCGATTTTTTCAAATCGGACCCCAAAACTCAAACGTTCAAAAGTCACATTTTAGGTGAAAAATGACCAAAAGTCTTGCACTAGCATGATTCTTGGGATTAAAGCTGTCAGGAAATGCAAAAAAAAGCATGATGATTTCTGGCATGAAATCTGATCAAAAAGTCATATGTTAGCATGTCCGTTGTTTTCAAAATCAGACCCTAAAACTCAAACATTCAAAAGTCACTTTTTAGGTGAAAAATGACCAAAAGTCCTGCACTAGAATTTTTTCTGGCATGAAAACTGTCAGGAAACGCAAAAAAAAGCATGTTGATTTTTGGCATGAAATCTGACCAAAAAGTCATATGTTAGCATGTCGGTTTTTTGAAAATCGGACCACAAAACTCAAACGTTCAAAAGTCACTTTTAAATTGAAAAAAACCCTAAAGGCCTGCACTAGCATGATTGTTGGCATGAAAACATTCAGGAAACGCAAAAATAAGCATGTTGATTTCTGGCATGAAATCTGATCAAAAAGTCATATGTTAGCATGTCAATTTTTTTAGAAAATGACCCCAAAACTCAAACGTTCAAAAGTCACTTTTTAGGTGAAAAAATGACCTAAAGTCTTGCACTAGCATGATTCTTGGCATTAAAGCTGTCAGGAAACGCAAAAAAAAGCATGTTGATTTCTGGCATGAAATCTGATCAAAAAGTCATATGTTAGCATGTCCGTTTTTTTCAAAATCAGACCCTAAAACTCAAACATTCAAAAGTCACATTTTAGGTGAAAAATGACCAAAAGTCCTGCACTAGAATTTTTTCTGGCATGAAAACTGTCAGGAAACGCAAAAAAAAGCATGTTGATTTTTGGCATGAAATCTGATAAAAAAGTCATATGTTAGCATGTCGTTTTTTTCAAATCAGACCCCAAAACTCATACATTCAAAACTCACATTTTAGGTGAAAAATGACCAAAAGTCTTGCACTAACCATTGTTGGCATGAAAACTGTCAGTAAATGCAAAAATAAGCATGTTGATTTTTGGCATGAAATCTGATCCAAAAGTCATATGTTAGCATGTCGATTTTTTGAAATCGGACCCCAAAACATAAACGTTGAAAAGTCATTTTTTGGGTGAAAAATGACCAAAAGTCTTGCACTAGCCCGATTGTTGGCATGAAAACTGTCAGTAAATGCAAAAAAAAGCATGTTGATTTTTGACATGAAATCTGATCAAAAAGTCATATGTTAGCATGTCCGTTGTTTTCAAAATCAGACCCTAAAACTCAAACATTCAAAAGTCACTTTTTAGGTGAAAAATGACCAAAAGTCCTGCACTAGAATTTTTTCTGGCATGAAAACTGTCAGGAAACGCAAAAAAAAGCATGTTGATTTTTGGCATGAAATCTGACCAAAAAGTCATATGTTAGCATGTCGGTTTTTTGAAAATCGGACCACAAAACTCAAACGTTCAAAAGTCACTTTTAAATTGAAAAAAACCCTAAAGGCCTGCACTAGCATGATTGTTGGCATGAAAACATTCAGGAAACGCAAAAATAAGCATGTTGATTTCTGGCATGAAATCTGATCAAAAAGTCATATGTTAGCATATCAATTTTTTTAGAAAATGACCCCAAAACTCAAACGTTCAAAAGTCACTTTTTAGGTGAAAAAATGACCAAAAGTCTTGCACTAGCATGATTCTTGGGATTAAAGCTGTCAGGAAATGCAAAAAAAAGCATGTTGATTTCTGGCATGAAATCTGATCAAAAAGTCATATGTTAGCATGTCCGTTGTTTTCAAAATCGGACCCCAAAAACTCAAACGTTCAAAAGACAGTCTTTAGGTGAAAAAAAAACCAAAAGTCCTGCAGTAGCATGATTGTTGGCATGAAAACTGTCAGGAAAAGCAAAAAAAAGCATGTTGATTTTTGGCATGAAATCTGATAAAAAAGTCATATGTTAGCATGTCGATTTTTTCAAATCAGACCCCAAAACTCATACATTCAAAACTGACATTTTAGGTGAAAAATGACCAAAAGTCCTGCACTAGCATGATTGTTGGCATGAAAACTGTCAGAAAACGCAAAAAAAAGCATGTTGATTGTTGGCATGAAATCTGATCAAAAAGTCATATGTTAGCATGTAAATTTTGTCAAAATCGGACCCCAAAACTCAAACGTTCAAAAGTCACTTTTAAATTAAAAAAACCCCTTAAGTCTTGCACTAGCATGATTGTTGGCATGAAAACATTCAGGAAACACAAAAAAAAGCATGTTGATTTTTGGCATGAAATCTGATCAAAAAGTCATATGTTAGCATGTCGATTATTTCAGAAATTGACCACAAAACTCAAACGTTCAAAAGTCACTTTTTAGGTGAAAAATGACCAAAAGTCTTACACTAGCATGATTTCTGGGATGAGAACTGTCAGGAAACGCAAAAAATAGCATGTTGATTTTTGGCATGAAATCTGATCAAAAAGTCATATGTTAGCATGTCCGTTGTTTTCAAAATCAGACCCTAAAACTCAAACATTCAAAAGTCACTTTTTAGGTGAAAAATGACCAAAAGTCCTGCACTAGAATTTTTTCTGGCATGAAAACTGTCAGGAAACGCAAAAAAAAGCATGTTGATTTTTGGCATGAAATCTGACCAAAAAGTCATATGTTAGCATGTCGGTTTTTTGAAAATCGGACCACAAAACTCAAACGTTCAAAAGTCACTTTTAAATTGAAAAAAACCCTAAAGGCCTGCACTAGCATGATTGTTGGCATGAAAACATTCAGGAAACGCAAAAATAAGCATGTTGATTTCTGGCATGAAATCTGATCAAAAAGTCATATGTTAGCATGTCAATTTTTTTTAGAAAATGACCCCAAAACTCAAACGTTCAAAAGTCACTTTTTAGGTGAAAAAATGACCAAAAGTCTTGCACTAGCATGATTCTTGGGATTAAAGCTGTCAGGAAATGCAAAAAAAAGCATGTTGATTTCTGGCATGAAATCTGATCAAAAAGTCATATGTTAGCATGTCCGTTGTTTTCAAAATCGGACCCCAAAAACTCAAACGTTCAAAAGACAGTCTTTAGGTGAAAAAAAACCCAAAAGTCCTGCAGTAGCATGATTGTTGGCATGAAAACTGTCAGGAAAAGAAAAAAAAGCATGTTCATTTTTGGCATGAAATCTGATAAAAAAGTCATATGTTAGCATGTCGATTTTTTCAAATCAGACCCCAAAACTCATACATTCAAAACTGACATTTTAGGTGAAAAATGACCAAAAGTCCTGCACTAGCATGATTGTTGGCATGAAAACTGTCAGAAAATGCAAAAAAAAAGCATGTTGATTTTTGGCATGAAATCTGATCAAAAAGTCATATGTTAGCATGTCGGTTTGTTTCAAATCGGACCCCAAAACTCAAACGTTCAAAAGTCACTTTTTAGGTGAAAAATGTCCAAAAGTCTTGCACTAGCATGATTGTTGGCATGAGAAGTGTCAGAAAATGCAAAAAAAAGCATGGTGATTTCTGGCATGAAATCTGATCAAAAAGTCATATGTTAGCATGACAATTTTTTCAAAATCAGACCCCAAAACTCAAACGTTCAAAAGTCACTTTTAAATTGAAAAAAACCCAAAAGTCCTGCACTAGCATGATTGTTGGCATGAAAACTGTCAGGAAATGCAAAAATAAGCATGTTGATTTTTGGCATGAAATCTGACCAAAAAGTCATATGTTAGCATGTCGATTTTTTCAAATCGGACCCCAAAACTCAAACGTTCAAAACTCACTTTTTAGGTGAAAAATAACCAAAGCTCTTTCACTAGCAAGATTTTTGGCATGAAAACTGTCAGAAAACGCAAAAAAAAGCATGTTGATTTTTGGCATGAAATCTGATCAAAAAGTCATATGTTAGCATGTCGGTTGTTTTCAAATCGGACCCCAAAACTCAAACACTGAAAAGTCACTTTTAAGATGAAAAAAACCCTAAAGTCCTGCACTAGCATGATTGTTGGCACGAAAACTGTCAGGAAACGCAAAAAAAAGCATGTTGATTTTTGGCATGAAATCTGACCAAAAAGTCATATGTTAGCATGTCGATTTTTTCAAAATCAGACCCCAAAACTCAAACGTTCAGAAGTCACTTTTTAGGTGAAAAATGGCCAAAAGTCCTGCACTAGCATGTTTTCTGTCATGAAAACTGTCAGGAAACGCAAAAAAAAGCATGTTGATATTTGGCATGAAATCTGATCAAAAAGTCATATGTTAGCATGTCGATTATTTCAGAAAATGACCACAAAACTCAAACGTTCAAAAGTCACTTTTTAGGTGAAAAATGACCAAAAGTCTTACACTAGCATGATTTCTGGGATGAAAAGTGTCAGGAAACGCAAAAAAAAGCATGTTGATTTTTGGCATGAAATCTGATCAAAAAGTCATATGTTAGCATGTCGGTTGTTTTCAAATCGGACCCCAAAAACTCAAACGTTCAAAAGACACTTTTAAGATGAAAAAAACCCTAAAGTCCTGCACTAGCATGATTGTTGGCATGAGAAGTGTCAGAAAACGCAAAAAAAAGCATGGTGATTTCTGGCATGAAATCTGATGAAAAAGTCATATGTTAGCATGTCGATTATTTCAGAAAATGACCACAAAACTCAAACGTTCAAAAGTCACTTTTTAGGTGAAAAATGACCAAAAGTCTTACACTAGCATGATTGTTGGCACGAAAACTGTCAGGAAACGCAAAAAAAAGCATGTTGATTTTTGGCATGAAATCTGACCAAAAAGTCATATGTTAGCATGTCGATTTTTTCAAAATCAGACCCCAAAACTCATACGTTCAGAAGTCACTTTTTAGGTGAAAAATGGCCAAAAGTCCTGCACTAGCATGTTTTCTGTCATGAAAACTGTCAGGAAACGCAAAAAAAAGCATGTTGATATTTGGCATGAAATCTGATCAAAAAGTCATATGTTAGCATGTCGATTATTTCAGAAAATGACCACAAAACTCAAACGTTCAAAAGTCACTTTTTAGGTGAAAAATGACCAAAAGTCTTACACTAGCATGATT